>JFBX01000758.1:326714-513912 GCA_001563135.1 Colletotrichum simmondsii
TCGAACAGGGTCAACGCACCATACGGTGATGCGGTACCACGGTACCACGGGCACACAGATTGTCCAGCAGACTTTCGGATGGAGAGTGGTGGATGGATAACCCAAGATGGGTGTGTGGGTGTGGCGTGTGGCCGATTTCCCCGGAGTGGCCGCCCGAACAACAAATGGAGTCGGAGGGTCTTTTTCCACCGGACGTTTTCTTCATATGGGTTAAGGAGGGGCTGGTGGACTGCGGGCAACGCGCGACCCTAGCTAGGCTGCTTCTGCTCCGAGGGGCAGGGACGCGAAGTCGATACTCAATATGAAGGTGGCAGGCCGCAGACTCTCTCGCTCCAGGAGTCCAGGAAGATATTCGTACCAGAAGGCGGCGGATTACTGCATCTGCAATGTCTGCATCTGCGTCCGCGTCTGCGTCTCGTCTCGTTCCCGTGGTGGGGCTGGATAGAACTGGGCATGACGACATGCCGAGGCTTGAGACAATGGCACCTCAGCTTGTCATCTCTTGCTCAGCTCTCTGCATTCAGCCTATCAGGGCTCTCAGCCTGTCGGAGGCTCTGAAGACATGGCGGGACATTATCTCCCTTGAACTCTGGAGCCGTGGACATCAGAAGATTTGAGAGCTACCACTGGACAGCACGCAGGAGGTGTTGTCATCTGCCCCTCGCCCATCGCTCGGTAGTGCAACTGACAGCTCTCAGGGTCCCCCGGAAGCGAAGCTGCAATGCTTGCGATTGCGGCCGATGCGACCATGCGGGAACGGGGACGTCGGGAACGGAGATGTGCTGGGGTGCTGGCCGTTGACCGTTCCATTGATGATCCCAAAAGGAGGGTCGCGGGGTGGGTTGAGTGTTCGAGAAGCGGGTTTGGGGCGGGCCAAGGATGTGCAATGCCGTCCGGGCTTAGAAATGCTGAAACTCAAAAGGCCCAGAGATAATCGGGATTGTCATCCACCTGCGTGTCGGGGCTGTCGGGGTTGAATCATCGTTCCTGAATTCTCGCAGCTATCTGTATTCGTAATACTCCGTACGTGCAGATACTGGCGTGGCTGCTGAGCTGTCTGTTTGGCTGGGCACCGGATGCGCTACTAATCATCGCCAATCGAAAAAGGCGCTGCGAGTGCGAGATGGATGGAACATGGTGAGGTTGGGTGAACCCCGATTGGACGCCATCGCCGTCGACCAAGGCGGCTTGGAAATGGGAGTGGGCGAGCCGAGGCAGTTCGTGGGGAATGGATTCTGTATGCCCTTTGCTTTTTTTGGCTTCACCGACGGTCGAAGCTCCCAATTCGGCCCCGTCCGGACTTGCAGTTCGGCCGGCCGGCGAATAATCCTTCCATGCAGTTCCAGATCGCCCAATCAGGCTGATGTGTCAGCGTCCCGCCTGAACCTCGGGACCCACCATTCCTCTCACCGAAGTTTACCGAGGAGGTTCCGGCATCGCATCCTTGATGGCTCGGTCACTCTCGGTGAGCATCGGTCAGGCACAACATTCAGGGATATTGCATCGTGTCTTTTCTAGATTGGAATCATTGCATTGTGTTGAGCGCATGCTTGCTCGAGACTTCAGTGCTAAGAGAACCTTTAATTTGTATGAAGATTTACACCCTTCTCTTTGAAGCCCTGAGTGAGAAAATCCAGATCCTTCTCATCAATACGAGGCCATTCACTCATCAAACTCTGCTTCTCTTCAAAGGTGTCAAGTTGATCCAAGAACGGATTTGTGCTGCTCAAACAAATCTCGCGTAGTTTTCCCCTACATGTCGCCTCGAGGAGCCTCATCAAGCAAGGTGTGAGGTACCTATTTGCCCCGGAGATTTTGAGCTTCTTTAGGCTGACAGGTAGCATATCCAGTGAGGGGTCCCCATTTTCATCGGGGACCGTGCACTTTGGGGGTCCAATTATCACATCTTGACAGAGATGAACCTCTTCAAGATTTCTGAACCGCCGAAGGGATCCAATCACGTTCCTTCTCACCAGCTTGTCCTGCATAAACTCATAACGATTGCGGTAATACACATTTGCCGGTGCATACTGACCCTCCCAACCAAACCAAGGTCCGACTGTCAATCGCTTCAAAGTTTTGGGTATTTTTCTGCTGAGTTCATCGACGATTTCGCGGGGGCTGATCTCGGATTCGAGGTTGTAGTTGTTCCAACTCCACTCTCGGATGATACCACCGTCGGGAGACTCGCCCCGACCGAAGATGAAGACCTCCAGCAATCTGCAGTGCTCTACCAGGAGGCTGAAGCAAGTTCTGGAGATGTAGCGGCAGTTTGTCAGCTTCAGGTACCTGAGATGAGCCAAGGTTGGGTAACCGTGACAGAGCATAGGATCACTATAGAACTTGAGTCGTGTGATGCCGTGAATGTATAGGCTAGTGAGATTCGGAAGCTTGTCAATCAGTTGGCTGCCACCCCACGCGAGAGTATGGTAAGCTGATACCTCTTGGCCATCTGGGGGGCGAGCGCAGAGAAATCGGAGACTCTTGACCGAATTATAGACTTCCCAGCCTTGGAATTGGGGCATTATAATCTTATCTTCTTTATACCAGCAAGACCCGTCCACGATGATATCGAGCTTCTCGAGGTTTGATAACGATGCTAGTGTTCTCGGAATCGATGAGTGTAGGTCTTTGCGGCAGGCACAGCGGCGTTGCCCTGAATGTCCCCAGGTACACTGAAGAGAGAGATTGGCTTCAACATATCGAATGTCGGCCAAGGAGCCTCCCCTGTTGACCAGTCGATTTGTTCGCTGATGAATCACAAAACCATGATTCGTGGGATCCAAAGGCCCTTTGTGATATAAGCTGAAAGTATGTCGCAAGTGCGGTGCGGCAAAGTATCGAAATCGTTTGCATGTTAAGCTCAGGTTCTCGAGGGTACCACGCCCGGCCACTGTGGGCTCGTAACCGTGATCACAGTATTGACAAGACTGGCATAGTGCGTAGATGATGAGTTCCACGATCTCAGGTGGTAGTTTGGACAGAGCTTGTGTTGGAATTCTATTGACTGATTTTGAATCTCTCAAGTCGTATGAATCTTGTGTGGTTGTGTCCATCTTGACGGAATGTGACTGGTGTTGATGAGATTTTGTATCAGGATTTTAAGGTACTGTATGAATGCCACCACTTCATTCTTGGCAGCTCAGAATATTTGAGGAATTTATGGGGTTTATTTATCGAGAGTAAAGTGCTTTTCTCGGCTTGATAGGAGATACTCCGGTGTTAGATCACGGCGGAAGGTTGGTGTCGGACATGGATTAATTTCCGGGAGGTCGTGCGCGCCAAAGCTATCTCCCGAGCAAGATGTGAAACTTAATACCGGCGTTTATCGTTGTTCGGGTCGTCAAAAGTTATGCATAGTCAAGAGGGTCATACATGGACACACTTGGCCGAAATCTTACTTCGTCATACCCAGGGGCACACTACATGTAGCAATGTGTAAGTCAGCTTTACGGCGTGGGCGGCCGACCCCGTTCCTCAAAGCGCCACAATCGAGGACTTGTAGCTATCAAATGGACCGAAATTACCTGTAACTTGCCGTTTGATTCCTTGCCTGCTATCACTACTATTCCTCTGAATCACGCCGTCATGTTTTCCTTCTACTTTATTTGTTAGATAAGCTGCAAGAGATAGAAGATGAAACAGCTTAGTTATGAAGGCTTCACCGTCATGTCGAGTGTCAACAGCCGAGACGTTGCTAGGCTGCTTGATCGTCGCGACCGTAACTCCGTGGTCTGCAGTCATCACTGCTCTCCCGGGGCGGTCTAGTCCTTGGGAAGGAGAAGTCTTACTCAATGAGAACTTTCGACCCAAGACACGTATATCAAATCCAGGGTAGCCCGAGTGCATGCCAAAATAGCTTCTGTCGGGAGGTTGCGAGGAAACTCAGGAGGGTTTGTGGCTACTGGCGCTGGCAGAAGCCTAGTTAGCGAGCCGCATCAGCCAAGGACAACAGCACCGGCAAACACAGCGACATAACCTTCTTCCCATCTCTGTGCGCTTACTGTAGCGTCCGCAAACTGAGCACTTACTTGGGTCTGTCCTCATCACTCATCGTGAATGAACAATTTTGATCTCTATTGAAACTTTAGTAAACCAAGATACAAATAGGTTCGTTTTTCTCCTATATTTACAAGTAAGCAAATTTATAGCATAATATTATAGGGTACTAATAATAGTATCCGTACTAACATTTTATATATAAAAGTAAAATTATTAAGTACTTAGGGATACTTTAATAAACTAGTAATAATATAAATTAAAATAGGATTTATTATAAGATTTTCAAGTATTTCTTATACGCTCCCTAATCTTATCTATTCCTATCACTATTATTATTACTATTATTACTATTATTATTAGGGCTATTATTACTATTATCCTTACTTTTATCCTTACTTTTATCCTCTATTTTATCCTCTTCTCTATCCTCTCCTCTATCTTCTCCTCTATCTTCTCCTCTGTCTTCTCCTCTGTCTTCTCTATACTTATCTTATTCGGTGTCGAATAGGCTTTAGAAAGTGCGAGATGGCGGTTTTAATAATAATTGTCTTTGATATGTGAGATGATAGTGTCGGGTGTTAACAGACATCCTATCTCCTCTAGCAATATACTCAAAGCTGCTTACTTCTCACACTAACTCTATAAGATAAAGCCAACGTATCATCAGGTACGTTATAGATCTTTGGAAGCACCCAATGCACCGGAGTAAGAAATATCCTGGGCTGTGCGAGAGCGGCGAAGAAACGGAGCATCACGCCATTACCAGGGTGCGGCCAAGCGGTGTGCGGACACAGGCAATTCGGCCCCTCGAATCTTACTTTCATTACCTCAGTTACTATGAAGCAGAACTGGGATCTGTTATACTGATGTTGAGACATTTGTCTTTTACCTCTCTGCTACTTTCTTCTCCAATCCATCTAAGGCCGTTCCTACGCCTACATTGCTAAATTTGAACCTGTTATGTATTTGTCCACTGCCATGTGAGCACACTGTCTGGTCAAGTTCTTTCGCAGTTGGGCTGGCTCGTTGCTGACCTTACAAATGGGATGGGAAGCAATGTCACTTTTCCTACAATTGAGTCAGTGTTCTCTTGACAACGATCTATCTCCGATACGACTGACGTCTCATAACATGTGTATTGCCACAAAAATGAAAGAATCCAAACCAGGAGTAAACTATGACCGTCAGGGTGTTCAATCTCTGGAGATCCATAAGAACCCCCCGCTAAACGGCAATATCGTGATTTGAAACCCGACGAGATGCTAAGCCAACACATGATCGGCATGTCTCAAGTTCACCTTTTTGTACTGATTCACCTGTGATTTCCCATTCACCGTTATGAGTAAGCCAGTCCCGTCGTCACCTTCACTGTTGTACCGCTGTACGAACGCAATTTCTTCTTTCGTACCGCTCTTGAGTCAGTATTTAAACTCTTTGCTCCTATGGCGGTTGTTTCTCTCGCACCTCCCAAATCCTTATTCCCCTCCTCTTCATCTAGATCTATCTCGACTGCGCCCTGTGTAACTTGCTACATCACAGCTCTCTATCTGGCGACTCGTTAGGACTGCCCTAACTCACATTTCGATCTTCTTAGTCGCCCATCTATCACTCTATCGATTGACTACATTCGTTGGTAGTAACGCCATTGTAGGCCTCAGATATAACTGGTATGATCATTCAGCCCGCATCGTTATCACCTTCTACCCAAGGCTTGAATCACCCACGGACAAACTTTAGCCTCCCCAAGATCCTCGCAATGAGAAAACCCATGGAGAGAGCCGGACCTCAAAACCGAGGTTTTCAATTTATAGATGGCCTCCCATACGAGATATTGAACGAGATCGGCCTACAGCTTCTCGCAAAAGATGCCCTGTCACTCATTCGGTGCTCGCGTAGATGCGCAGCAATTGTAGGATGGAGTCTCTACCACTCAGACTCTCTCAATGGACACCAGGCTCTGTTCTGGGGAGCCAAAACTGGTCAACTGAGTGCCGTGAAAATGGCTATTGCTCACGGAGCAAGCCCTTTGAGTCCTGTCATTGATCCAGATTATGACTTTGGAGCCACTCTGAACAGAGAGACTGCTCTAAGTGTCGCAATCGAGAACAACAAGATTGAGGTTGTGCGATATCTTCTTCAGGCCTGCCCCTCAATCGGTAACTTCTGGGCCGAGAAGAGCTACCTTCTTCATTCGGTCAAGTGCCCCAAGCTGATGGAGGTCCTTCTAGCCGGAGGGTTTTCCAATGGAGTCAATACCTTGGGAAAGATAGATGCGTGGAAGAACGACGACGTGACCCCATTGGTTGCGGCTATTGAGCGAAGACATCCTGACAACACGGTTCGCACACTGCTGAAGTTTGGGGCTAGGCTCAACTCGCAGAACGTTTCTTCAATGCGCCCGCATCTGTCCGCCTTTCATATTGGCCTCTGGAGCGATCGAACCTCAGTGATAAAGATGCTAATAGAGCACAATGCAGATGTCAACGAGGCAGAGGGACCAGAGCCATGGTCTAATACTCCTCTAGGTACCGTACTCCTACAGAGCCAATCAGCCTGCGATGATATCGTAGGCTTACTTCTGCACCACGGAGCTGATCCAAACCTGTCCACACGACGACCCGGCGCTGGACCGAGCCCCATCATGCTCGCTACCTCGCCAGACGTCCTACCGAAGACGTTCGGACGTCTTCTCGCCAAAGGCGCTCACGTTGATGACCAACTAAAATTCGAACTTGAGCAAGTACTTCTCTCGACAAAAAGCGGTATCCTGCAGTGGAGTTCCACATCTCAGCGTCAGGCTGTGCGAAACACAAATCAAAAGCTTCAAATGCTTCGTTAACTTGGTAGAACTGCACTGCCAGAAGAGACTTCTTGGACCTAGATCGACAATGAAAATATAGGACACCTCGCTGCTAGCTATAGTGCGATGATATGGGCTAGGATGGGAGGAATACAGTCAATTGGAATTACCTACAAGGACAACCGCTTAGAGGTGCAATTGATTCTGCCAGCGTCAATAGTCTCAAAGCCTTCCGAGTTTTCTCATCAAAGCCAGCTCCGATACATGTAGTGATGATTTCGGTTGCATCTCTCCATCTTTAATGTATCCTTGGAAAGACTGAATTTTGACTTCGATTCCAAAAGATTTCGTGTTTCTAAGGGAGCTTGGGCATGTCTAAGTTCCTTTCTACCGAAGAAAATGATTTCTTTGTGACTCATAGGTACGGCCAGGGGAACTTTCGGGAGTCCACGGAGCGTGCCCTCAAGGTTGGACATGGTTCTCGACGGAGAAAGGATGTATAACTACCTATGTAAACGCTCTTATTTCCCTCATTGATTATTTAACATGCGACTCTTCCCTTCTTCTACTTAATTCTGGGTACACCCACACTATGGTCTCTCGCTGACGGAAATCTCTTTCACACACACAGAAGATTGTGTCATTCACGATAATACACATCAACCACCATTCTCAGCACACGACAGTCTCAGCCTCTTTACATCTCTACCAGCTGTCACAGTGGTATCCACGACGCCGAATCTCATTGAAAAGACTCGTAAGGATGAAATGCAACGCAGCTACGATTCTGCTCTCTCTTCTAGTCTTCGGAGGCGTCACCACAGCGAAAGATCCCAAGACGCACCCCGGGTGGAGGATCCCAGACCAGGACGAAGTTCTCCCCCTCCACGAGCTTCCAGAATGCTACCAAGAGTGCTTCGATTGGAACCACAACAAGATTATAGGCGTTGGCGACGTGTTCAAAATGTCTCGCAAGCAATGGTGCGATGATGAGTGGGGAACGATTGGCACCTGGTGGGCCTATCACTTGAACTTCTGCGTCAGAGACAGGTGCACGATCAAAGAGGACGGGATCAAGGGATTTGCGTGGAACTACAAGATGTGCGGATTTCCGGTAATGACGGAAATCAGTGGAAAGGACGACTGGAAGAAGCTGCCCCCTAGCATGCTCAGAAGACGACACAAAGTGGATATACATCAACGACCCAGGACCGTTTGATGCGACTCGATTGCGGTACAATCAATAATGCCTTCCAGTGATTCAGTTGTTAGAATTTAGTGCTTATGTGGGGTGAGAACTGAATGCGCCTACTGTGGAATGAAGTAGGGTACTAGGCTTCATCGTTAGTACGAAGTATCAGACTGCCACTGATATCTAAGGTAGTACATGAAATGGTATGGGAAGAGCTACGATTGTACGACACTACAGATATCCAAGGTTATTGTGTTGGGGACACCAGTTAGTACCTTAACTTGATGGTCAACTCACCTGCCCTTGCGCATACGCACATGCAGGATAGACGTAGAAAAATGGAAATAAGCTGATGACCATGCACTGTTCCCTCCTTCCACGCCTAACAGCAGATAGAGAAGAGTCACGATGTGATTTGCAAATTCGCACTTTAACATAACGAATCACGCGAACTGGCTTCATGAAGACTACATA
Source organism: Colletotrichum simmondsii (assembly GCA_001563135.1). Lineage (NCBI taxonomy): Eukaryota > Fungi > Ascomycota > Sordariomycetes > Glomerellales > Glomerellaceae > Colletotrichum > Colletotrichum simmondsii. The sequence goes on from JFBX01000758.1 coordinate 335,183, forward strand.
TCTTCGACGATGGCTTGCCGCCGAATTTCCTTGATACCGAAATATGTCTCGCTGTGGAGTTCTCCTTTGCACTAGCCTGTGTTCCAAGTATGGTAGAATGCCTTCAGGGCATCCTCGTTCCTAAGTTGCAGGCTTTAGAGGCACTGAGAATACCACTGATTCGACGCTTGGCACGTAGACCCAGATTGGCAGCAAGTCGGTCCGGTAAAGCCAGATCCTCCGCATTGAGCCCACTTCGCAGCACACTAGTAGGGAGAAGATAAGTTAGTCAATGAGACTTGGAGTAATAAGAAATGAGGTCTCACAGTTCCATCACCGCCGCTGCTGGGCGGAGGGCTAGTCACAGGCGGGCTTGTGCCGCCACCACCAGCATCCGATGCACCGACAGTGATTGTAGAAGAGCCGCTGCTGAAGTATCCTTCCGTGGCAACAATCATGTAGTCGTGAGTGCCGAGATTCAAGCCCACCTGAGCCCAGGCATTGAAGTGGTTGCCGGTTGTGACTGTTCCGCCCACACGTTTCGTCTGGCGGACGGACCAGTACTGCTGAAAGGTCTTTGTGCCGTCAATGGAGGGGGCGTTGGTTCGCGTGCTAACGTAGATGTCGTAAGTTCCACCATCACTGGTGACGGTTCCCTTCTTGGTAGCGCCGCTAGAAGGGTTGTAGGTACCGAAAGACTCGACAATGTAATACTGAGTGTGGAAGTCAGCAGATGTTGGGGTTAACCAGGAATATCAGGCAAACCTCGATTAGGGGGTTCCTGGTCCAGCCATAGATCGCGAGGTAGCTGTTGCCATTCGGGTTATAGCTGCCAGAATACGTGATAGCTCTGAAAGGTAATGTGTCGTCAGGAACGTGCTCAAGGCTATGTCTGAGTAGGCATGGGACGATGATACCTTGGTCCACCGGGATTCCAGCCTTTGCCTCCGACAAAGTTACCACCTGTTTGCCAGACGACGCTGTATTGGCCCCCTGCACCATTGGTGTAAGTAACTTGAGATCCACCGTCAGTCCACCAGGAGTAATAGTAGCCGTTGTGTGTTCCAGTAGACGAAGGAGTCGACTGGCGCTTCATCAGCTCTCCAGGGGCAGAGAGAACACTGGCCACGGAGGCGAACGCCAGGAAAAGCGAGTTGAAAGTAACCATGATGACTTGATTGCTGATGTTGTCTGTCATCCACGCTGTTCATGATTCAGACGAAGGCGAAGTCTGTGGCTTTATATCTGTAGTATATTGTGCTAGTCTCGGTCTCGGTCTACCAAAGCGACACAAGAATTCCAAATGTAACCAAAACTTCCCTTCCAAAGTAACAAAGTAATGGTACTGGTACCGCCGCGCCATTGAGTTAAACTCATGTGCCCCTGGAAACCGATCGGGCATCGTCCCTGGGGTGAAGACGGGTGCAATGTCACTTCGGGCCATCCCAAGTTCCCTTAAGACTTCATCCGGAACCAAGTCCTTGGCACCGGTCTAAGTGCGAGTTAATCAACTTGGTAGAATTCCTTTCACCTGTCCAAGTCTGTTCCAAAACTTTCGGTACTTGGTTGTGACTTTCCATCAACACGAGGCAGGCGTTTCTCTACTGCTTTATTTCCCTCTGACATGGTATAGGTTCTTAGAAAATGTCGACATAGATTTATACATGCTAGTGTCCGCAAAGCACTGGAATGTACACGGGCTTTTCCCAGGTATGAGATCTTTCGGTGCTGTATCAGCGACTCTGATGGGGGTCAAACAAGGAAGTCGGAATATCTAGCCCGTGTCCAAGTTTTAACCACGTTGAGATTTCCAAGATAGCTGGGTCGATTAATATGGGAATAGCAATTTATCCGGCGGCAAAAAGGTGAGAGACGTTACCTGGTCGACATTTGCCGGCGAGCCTCCCGATCTGTGGGGGGCCTGAGTATAGCCGAGCGTAGGTCACGCGACGTGCAGTAGCACTGAAATAACTTCAAGATTTCAAGCCTTTGTTGTTACGAAGCCTTGCGTCCGAGAATCAGGCACCCTGAATGATGCTTCTACTAGGTAAGTACCACGGAGCATCATTCAAAACTTCCGCTTCTACTTTAAGGCTAGTGGCGTGTTGGGCTTTGAGGGCGTCTTGCTCTGTGTCACGTTTTATGAGCTTACGACAACATTCAATGCCATTGTCCCGATGTATCAATAGAGAAATCGGGACATCTCGGCCTATTCATTGTAAGGCTTGTAGGGGAGGCCGGGCTTTCGGGTCCGAGGTTGTGCGGGGCCGAAGATCCACTCCGGCGAAGATTTTGCGGTAGACCTGGAAGTACGCTCCGAGAAAATACCGAATAAAGAGGTTTGCTAATGGCGGTTACTGTCAGATCAACCCAGTCTAAGATTGCGAAATAATAGTTCCAAGCTCGAGGATAACGTAGAGTCATTCTCTTTGCCTTTATCGGCACGTTCGGTTTCAACTTGACGTTCAATTCTACATCAACGCTCAGCTTGAACGCCTTCATTCACTGAGAAAGAGGTTTCGCTCGGGTCCTTTGTCATTTTTGCGTGATGGACTGAACCAATCGTAGGCGTACCAACATAGTCGGACTATCAAGTTAGGACCCTCAGTCAAATGATAGGCACGCGTGTTTCCCATGGAGAGGTCTACCCCATGAACTCTTCGGTCCGGCTGTCCATTGCGCAGCCTCACAATGACTCACCAGCTGTGAACTCAGCTCGACTTCCCCACGTCGAGTGAAGCAAGAGACAAGTCATTGGAATCGGTCTGATTGGATGCTTGGAGCGCGTCAGGTTCGACACCAACGGTCTGGCCCTGGATAGCGCCTAAGCTGAGGAGGTTTACTTCTACAACGGCAGGCGGCTGGAAAGCGGTTTCCGACCCATGGAAGGATCTATAATCCACCTCTCATGTTCGGCAGTGCTTTCAAACGTTGAACCTAATTCAAAAATTCGGATGTCGCATGCTGATCGAAAGGTTCATTAGGACGCATCTTCTGCTGATTCCACTGCTAGTCATCCAGTACTATTCCCCAGTCAACCATTCCACCGCGTCCACACGTCACTATGACTCTTCGATTGAAGAAAGTGAAGGTGATACCAAGCCTTACCGTGATTGCAATGGCAAAGACTTTCTGCCCGTAGCGAAGAGCGTCAAGCTCACACACGCGAAGTTATTTGGGAAAGATGTGGTCCCAGATCACCTCTCCAAAAGTCTCAATTAGCTCCATGTTCCATGGCATCACGTTGTAAAGGCAGCACGCCTACATGTTGATCTTACTGGTACTTGCCGGATATTCTGGCCCCCCGGCGAGATGAGCCTTTATTCGCCAAGATGAAGATGGTTTAGATATTTCAGCCTAGGCCTCAAAAGGTGCAAAACGGCGGAAATGCCTATCTTCAAGGGGATGCTTCCGACATTACGTCAATCTTCGGACTTTCATGGAGTCCTTTTCCGTCAAGACTATCATACTACGGAATGTTGCAGCGTATCCAGACTGTTTACTCATCCAAAAGAATGGTCAGCGACCGCAAGACCGAAGCAATCAGGGCGACAGAAGAGTTGACTACCCTGTTAAAGGCAATAGATTCAGCCCGCGGCTCGGGCTCGCAACGGAAACGACTGCCTCATTGTCCAGAGAGAGTAAAAAGCGCGCGGCGCTAGACAGGCCTGACTCGACGAGTTGGGCAATAGACTGTCGCACAATTGGTGGGGTAGCTCGCAATTGCTCCATTTCCCCAGATGAATCCCAGGCGACTACCCCGCGAACCCAGATGTCCCCCAAACTTCCCCGTGCTTCAGACCCGCTAGAGACCCAACAAATACGACGGACTAGAGTCAAAAAAGCGTTACTGACCTATAGAAACAAGGAGCAATGTCAGACGGCTGGAGTTTCCTTGGATGTTAGACATCAAGATGAGGGCTTGGACTGTGTTCACCTTGTCAGATAAGTGCCAACCCCGCAACAGCTCTCCCCATGGGACGGTTGAGACCTGCCGGGAATCATCCCGTACGCTAGTCCGACGTCGTCTTGTCCTTGCTTTTGTTACTCAAGAACTTGAGTCTTAGCCTTCATCTGATACCTTTCCGAAAGCGTGTGGTGAAGTTGCAAAGTCTATAAAGCTCGCCCATCCCGCCGGTACTGAGTTCGTACCCATGAGCAAGATCTTAGAGACTTCGTCTTCAGTTGCAATCTTAATGCCCTAATAAGACCTTTCATAAAACTCCTTCCTTCTGATCAGGTATCCGCCAACCTACGGCCAACTTCGCCATGGGGTTATCAGATGATTCCTTCAAGCAAGGCGTCCAGCACGTCGAGCAGAACAATGCAGTCAGCGACGCAGTCAAGGCCGTAGAGAACCGTGACCTGGAGCGGATCGAGGAAACCAAGCCAGGTACCTTTGTCTGGCTCTGTGTTGCGGCAACCGCGATCGGGGGCATGCTCTTTGGCTACGATACTGGCGTCATCTCCGGAGTTCTTGTTGTTATCGGTCAAGACCTCGACAACAAAGACCTGACTCACTCAGAAAAAGAGTTGATCACAGCGGTGACTGCGGCCGGAGCCCTGATTGGCGCCGTCATTGCCGGTATTACTGCCGACAAGTACGGAAGGAAGCCTGCTATTTGGTTCGCCTCTATCCTCTTTACGATCGGTGCCCTGCTCCAGGCTACATCTTTCACGATTGCGCAAATGACCGTTGGTCGACTTGTGATCGGCTTTGGTGTCGGCTCTGCATCCATGGTAAGCCTCCGTATCTTTAGGCTGTTCCCTAACAAACTTGACCGGAGACCATAAGCTGACATGGGATTTTTTGTCAGATCGTACCGTTATACATCGCAGAGATTTCCCCTGCCAGATTCAGAGGCCGAATGATCTCAATCGACATGATCTTCCTCGGTGCCGGATCCGTGCTTGCATACGCCTTCGCCGCAGCCTTCAACACGACTGCACACGGCTGGAGATACATGGTTGGAATTGGCGGCGTTCCTTCAATCATACTCGGTATTCTCCTTTTCTGGTGTCCAGAATCACCTCGTCAACTCATGTTTCACGGCCACCGAGACGACTGCATCCGGGTTCTGAGACAAATCTACCCCAACGGCAGCGAAGATGAAATCGCGGACAAAGTGATTTCCATTGAGCGCGGCGTCAACCAAGCCAAGGTCCTCAACGAAGAAATTTCCCTCCGAAAATCTGTCACCAGCCTGTTCAAGGTCCCAGCCAACCTGCGAGCAGTTACCTCAGCTTGTGGCCTTATGGCTGCGCAACAGCTCTGCGGGTTTAATACGCTTATGTATTACAGTTCCAGTACGGTGCCATGACTTATTATACACTGTGTTTCGTGTGCAATGCTAACTAGGTTCTCAAGGTTTATTCCAGATCGTCGGCTTCTCGAACCCTGTTGCTGTTGGTACCGTTGTAGCAGGCACCAACTTCATCTTCACAGTCTTGTCAATCTTCCTCATTGACAGAATCGGCCGGCGAAGAATCCTCCTCTGGACCATGTGGGGTATGCCTGTCTGCCTCGCAGTCGCCGCCATTGCGTTCCACTGGATCCCCTTGGACAACAACACTCTAGAGTTGACCACAAAGGAGGTAGGCTGGCCCGCAACTCTGGTTCTGGTTGCAATGATTATGTTCGTGGCCTTCTACGCTGCCGGTCTAGGCTGTGTTCCTTGGCAGGCGAACGAGTTCCTCCCCATGGAAGTCCGAGCTATGGGAACCATGATGATCAACATCTTCAACTGGGGCCCGAACATCATCGTCTCCTCAACGTTCTTGTCAATGATGCGAGGTATGACCCCATCAGGCACGTTTGGTCTATACGCTGGGTTGTCTTTCTTGGGCTGGGTGTTTGTGATCTTCTGCTTCCCGGAAGCAGCAAACATGACGTTGGAGGAGATCAGGGTAGTTTTCGAGCATGGATTCGGCGTGAGATATGCCGAGGAATGGCGAAAGCAGAGGAAGCTCGACGTTCAAGCCCGGAAGGAGGAGAACACCGTGTGAGAGATAGTCCAGAACGTTTCCTGTTATCATCAAGAAAAGGTATCAAGACCTAGAAAATTATCTAACATTGTAGCTTGAAACTGTCGATTGTAGCGATAATATGAAAATGATATTCAAATTGACTTGGCCAAAGGCAAACTCCCATCCCCAATGCAGGAAAGCGCCCTTGACAGTGTGTTGTTAGTCATGCTCCTCGCTCGAGTTAGATCAATGTAATACGAGCGTGCTGCTACAAGGTCCTCCAGGTATTGACGTACGTTTCATCATAATAGGTTTCTTAGCCCATGCCCAGACGTTGAAAGACATGTTCCTCTACAGCTCGTTTCCAATTGATGATAGTATCAGGCCAAAGCCAACGATGAAGTTATTATGGAGGCAGCTGTGATCTGGCTTCAACAGAACGAAATGGACAAGAGGCACTCTACGATGGATTCAATCTAACGGCCTCGACCAAGAAGGAGAGGATTCCTTGGATTCAGTCACTCTGCTGGGATTTGGCTAACTTTGCTACCTACTTCCTTCATCTGAGATCGATAATTACGAAGAGAAACAACGGGCCAATGAACAAACAGCATGATATCGAGAAGGCCACGGTAGCCACCGCTCATTCAATCACAAACATCCGGTCAAACTAGTCTATAACAGTGACCGAGAGGGCATATCGTGAGTGTGTCTGAGAAGATGAAACTTCCTGACAAAGTGATAGAGAGTTTTGGCAGGGATCTCTCCTCTCGACAATCTTTAGCATCGATCAGGTGGCTCAAATTCTGCAGACGCCTGACCGGACAAACAGCAGCTAATTGCCTAGCACGTCAAGTGAAACTTGGCAATGCACGGAAGAATATGGTTACGTTTTCAAGAAGAACTTAAGAAGTTCGAGTGTCGACCGACTCAAGCGGCTGCCATGCGCAGATGCCGAAAGATGTCTTCTGGACTACCCATTGGGAGGCGTAGCTCCTGCTCTAAAGCTCGAAAGACCTGATGCATAAACGACCTGCGTGCCTAGAGCAGGCTGGTAAAGTAACCAAACATGAAGTCGTACATTTGGTGGCTGTACTCAACGCGAAACCAAGGTCGATCTCAAGACTCACTCTGTCATACCTTCGTCAGCGCGTATCTCAACGTCGGAGGGCACTGGCCCAGATCGTTCAAGGATGGGATTGAAATGACTGAAAAGTCAAGCTAAGAGGAGCCGTTTGCTGACGTTTATGGTATGGAGAGAGCGGGCTCTCGAACACAACATAGACTTAAAGCATTAACTCAGTTAGAAGGCAATACGCCGGAGGTTGAGCTTAGTAAGGTTACACCAAACAATTGCTGTGGGTGAAAAGTACTGCAGATGACGACCGTTGAGGCCAGCGACTTCAAATGGCCTATCTAAGCTGGCAGCCATATTGTGTTGGGAGGAATCGAGAATCAATCGGTTGATGGAGTTGAGTTGACTGAATGCATCGGTATATCATGTTTTTGACCACGATCATGGAGAGAGCTCGGTTTCATTACAAATATCATGCAAATAAAATCATACGCGAGCCGAGATAGTTCGGCTTTTCTCTCATCAAAGCAGCGACACGGAGTTTGAGTTTGAGGAACACACTACTTGGGTATGAAAGAAATTTCGAACTTTTTGTATTATTTATGAAGCCAGTCGTTTACGTCCAGTCATGCACCCATCTCATTAACTCATAACTCATGCAGCTATAGGTATCATATCCGTTCCAAGTTTCAAACATCAAGAAGCGCCTTCCTGGGCTTCTTTGCCCTGAACAGCATCACCTGTCCAACAATCCACGTCTCAACCTCCTCGAACTCTTGATCCAACGCCTCTTGAATGTCCTCCTTCCTGTCATCCCAGTTGTTGAAAACACCCCACCACTTGTTGTACCACCGCAGATAGAACTTGGTAAACCACCCAGTCGACTTGTTTGGCCCCAGCACCGTGCAGCCGGTCAACACACCTTCCGGGCTCAACAACTCCTTGTACAAACCAAATGCACGAAGCTTGGCCTTGCCGCCAGGCATGCAATGGAACAGATTAAACATGGAAATGGAGTCGAACCGCTCGCCGAGAAGCTGCTTCGGCGGCGGTTCCGTGACATCAGCCTCAACGCATTGAACCTCGGTGTTCGTCGTAACTGATAGCACGCGGGTCTTTGCCGCGTTCAAAGGCGGCGCGGTGAGATCCAGCAGCGTGATGCGCTGCTTGCTGGTGGCGCGGAACGGCCGCGCCAAGGCGGCTGCCGGGAACCAGCCCGTAGCGACGCCAATGTCGAGGTGGTTGCGGGTGAAGTTTTCGCTGAAGAAGGGGAGAAGGAGTTTTTCCGTGCTGCAGCCCCAGACTTTTGACATGTTGAAGCCTAGGACGTACTTGTCGTAGAAGATTGTGAGGAATGAGGGCGAGTAAACTGCGCCATAGGCCGCAGTGCGGTCTGCGCCGAGATCGGCCATTGTTGACGATGGCACTAATTAATCGAGGAATTGATTCAGAGAGGAAAGATTGGCAGCACGGGGGTGGGAATGAAGACGACACGCTAGATTGCGCTTCCGTTGGGTTGTCGTGACTCGTAAGTAAAGTCTGGTGGAAACAAAGTCTAACGGCGCGGGAAAAGCCCTAGATCCTTCCGGGAATTGGGCAATTATCACCGTGTCGGTAACAACTCACCGATAGTATGCCACCGAGCGCTTACCGTGGCTATTCAGTTTACTTGCGCTTGAATCCTATTCCGAGCTGCCCTCACTGTCAAGCATGGGTTGCTCTATCGTTCAACTCTGCGTTAACAAGAGTACATTGTGTTGGAATTGGCCAATGAGAACTTGCGGGACGGAGTCTGTTCCGTCCTGAATTCTGCAGCAACGACTACTGCATCCTTCGGTATCCGTACCCAGGACCAAGTGGTTCTGTCATATGCAAGGTGGTGGGTTAATTGCCGGCTTCCCTTCTGCTTCTGGCAAACGCTCAGAGTCTTCTACGTATGTCATGACTGTCTTGTTGGCGCTAGAGTAGTTGGCAAGAGGAACTATCATCTTCGTGCTCGTTTATGTTCATGTCGGATTACCTATCCATTGGTCCCGGTCTGCAAAGTAAGGGTTTAAATCCCTCAGATGACCCCCGTAAGAGCCGGTTGGCCCATATCATATCAGCTCATACTTCCCCACGCAGGCGAATATGCATGTGACATGTAGTAATGCCGGCCTGGAATCAATTGAGGGGGTTTGGATGGTCTGAATGGCCTCAACTGGCACCACTGATCTGCGGCAGTACCGATGCCTCGAGAAGAAAGGATCATAGGACCCTTTTAGAGACCCGCCCGTAATCCTTCTTCCTGCGGTGCCTGCGCGCGTCGAGTCGCCTGACTGCGCCGCAATCCTGCATATTAAGCCCTGGAAATCCTGTGGCAGTCTATTGATCCTGGCATGCGGGCACTGCGGGGTGGCTGTGCCGATGAAAAACGCAGCGTCTTATCGCTTAATCGAAGAGAAAACAAGTCCCGCCCAAAGCAGAAAATTGCCCGTCGGTGGGGAGTAAATCGCTTGCGTTCATCAACAAGATGCGGCATTTGCCTCAATTCGACAACTTACAGGTTCGGAAACACGTACCTACATGCAAATTATGGGACTGTTCCTGCCGGATACCAAGAATATGGAATGGCTGGAAGCCTCAACTATATTGATAATGGAACCGGAAGATTCCTTTGATGATAAATTGCTCGCTTGGCTTGCAAACGCTCAATGGTGGTATGATATTCCCAAACCCCTTGTAAACACATCACCCATTTTTAGACGCCTTTTTCTACTACCCATGTGAACTGACATTGGACACCGACATTTGAGCTGCCGAGCGTGATGAGCTCGCCAACGATGCGGACGATGATGCACCGCTACGTGGCTTCCGGCAGTATATCGTAAGCCTGATATCAAAATGTGATTGTCAGTTATGATCCAGGACCTCCTCCAACCTTGCCTGGCTCCAAAGATAACTTACAGCGTCATGAACGAATGGTAGTTTGTATCATCAATCTCCTTGCGGACCTTCTTAACCAATGCAAGAACCTGGGCCTCGGACCAGCCTAGACCAATAGTAAAAACAGGGACACTTAGCGGCTCGATGATGGCATTCCAGTTGCTGGACATCATGGTACCGAACCGCTGACACTTCTTACCCGGGTAGCACGCGTTCGTAGGAGCAGCGTGCTTTGTCAACTTCATCCTCTCAAACCCTGACTTCTCTAAGATGGGCTGATATTGCGAGACGTAGTGCATGGAGCGGCCCATATTCTGAAGACCCTGTTGGAGAAGCATGTTCCACTTGTGAAATGCTGTCCCCTCTAGTGAGTGATCTGGGGATACGAGGATCGCGATCCATTCGCTGAACTCGACCCAGCCCCCAGGGTTGAGGTGGCGATAGATGGAGTCGACGAACTTTTCCTTTTCCACGATATCGCCCAGCATACGGACATGGATGAAGTCGAACTGTCTGCCGATGTTCCAGTCGGTAGTTATATCCATGACCTTGAACTGACAGTTGGACACGTTATACGGAGGGCGCACTTTCTCAATATCGACGCCCATCACGGCACAGTTTGGGTTCTTCTTTGCTGTTACGGCGGTCAACTGGCGTTAGCGTGAACTTCCCGGTATTATGATACCCCGTAGGAATTAACAGGAGCGACTTGCCATATTCCTACATGAGGCTAGTTAGCGAGTCATTCCGTGATATCAGACTAGTTACATCATTTATGCGGGAAAAGGTGAGGGGAGGGGGCGTTGCGAAGTGACTGATGATGAAAAGGTAACGCACTAATGCCCACAGCCCTGGCCCCGTGCCTACGTCGAGGGCGGCCCTGGCCTTGACGACTGGGGCCAAGTGGAGTCTGTGGTCGAAGAGTTCGGCAATGATCTGGTGTTGGAGGACTGCGGATTCCTGGTTAGCGACAAGGCAGGTCTTGGTCTAGACGCTCCAGATCCTGCAGGAAGCGCAAGATGCATGTTTAGGTGAAGAGCTAGGTGGCCGTGAACTCAAGGACCGGTGGACCACGGTGAAGGATGCTTGCTGACCATTTCTGTCTTGTTCTTCCTGTCGAATTGGTAAGACGGGTTAGCATGGGGGCAACCTGCATCAAAGGATGATAGTTGAGTAAAGCGTACCTTGGTATTTGGCACGAAGCCGAAGCGCTTTCCGGTTTTGGCAAACTTGTTAAAGATGGACTGGAAGATTGACGATTTGCCCGTCTTGATCTTTGATTTGCTGGAACTACTACTGCACGGATGGTTCGGATGGTCAGAATGTCGCAGGAAAAGAAAAGTGGCCGATGAGATGGCGAGAAAAAGTGAGAATGAGGATAAATGTGAAACACAATGAATAAAAAAAAAACAGCAATGAAAGACATCGTCATCAGATGAGAATGAGAGACTCACTGTGTTACCGCCCGGAGACTCTGACCCGGCGTCGGGTCGCTGTCCGATCCGTCGTCTGAATCGGACCCTCCCGCCCAGACGGCCTCGTTCACTTCATCGGAGGTCGGACTCGGGTGATCCTCGGGATACTCCTATTTGCGGCATGAGATTCAAGAGCTTTGGTTAAGCCTGCATTACCACCAGTATCCGTAGGCGCCGGCGACAATATGACAGTTGCTATGGTCCACGGAGGGGTCAATGTCTCATGGACCGAAGAAGTACGTACGTCTTGTTCGCCTGACTGCATCGATGGCCTCGTTGATGGCGGCGTGCGCGGCCTGCTGTCTGTGGAAAAGTTGCGGGTACGTTCGGACGACGAACTAGCGGTGAGCAGCGTCGATGTGGAGGCGGCCGAGATGCTGTTGGCGGCCGTTGGAGGACGGGTCGGCTGGTGCCGTCCCACGGGCGAGCCAGAACCGACTGAGCTCAAGCTGCTACCACCGCTTTTGCGAAGCCGCTGTTGGTTGTAGAACCTGTCCATCAACATGCGGTCCGCTCCGAGCGAGACCGTGGTGGGCAAGGGGGAAGGGTAGAAGGGAGCGGTGCGCGCTTCGGGACTGGAGGAGGGGGAATTCGGGAAACTGGGGGGGTCCAAGTTAAATGCCGGGCCAAAGACGCAATGCACAAACCAAGAGAGTTGCAGGTCAGCAAGGCTCGACGATAGGCGGGCTTTTACTCTGGTCTCCGTATAACGCAAGGGGGAAGAAAGAAGGTTACCAGTAGCAATGAGTGTAGGAAGAAAGTGATAGACAAGCAACCAGCAAGAAAGAGGGTGCGGCGGGATAGGATAGACAAGGTCGTCCCATGAACCAGAAGCGGTTCGTCTTGTTTTTTCATTTCTGGGGGAAACTGAATAAAAACGGGCTAGGGCAACAGTTTATTTTTTGGGCAAAGGTGCAAAAGGTCCCCAACCCAAGGTGGCCATGCCATGCCATCATCTCCCGGACACTGCCGTGTTTGAACGGCCCCTGTCTTGTGTCGCTTCTCCCTTTCCATCCCTTGCCGCTAAAACAGAAAAACCTTGTACGGATGGCGAGCTGGTTTGGTAAGCCCTCGTACTGCGCGTAGCCGTGTCGCTGCTAAGTGCTAATATCTGCGGGGCTTTTGTCGGCGCTTTATCAGAATCAGTGGTAATGTGCCCGGATGGGCAGACAACTCTGGCTCTCTGGACTCTTCCCCGGGCCTGTCATAGTCCAAGGAAACGTTGCGGAAACCCTCGCGATTTCGCAACCCAGTCTATAGTCGTCATGTCACGCGACGCTGGCGACGTTGGCAGCGTTGGAAAAGAAAAAATGGACATTTCTGGCATGGGCTCTTCTGTGCCAGCTCAAGAAAGGGGAAGCAAACATTGTATATCATGGCGCATTTATCAGTTCTGTCAAAAATCTCCTTATCAGAGCGCAAACTTCTTCCTCGCATTCACAGCCATCACACACTTTTCCTACGTTCCAACGCGGCCCAACGCCTTGGACCGGCAGCTAAAACCTGTCACCCTCCTAGTCATGACCTTGCATTTTCTTATGGAGCGGGAGCCGTGAGACCCAAGGGGGGGCCACTGGCCAGCAACCAGCAAAACCCCTGTCGCCGAGCAGGCCAGGGTTCGGCAGCTGGGACGCCATCGTGTGGGATCGACTCTGAACGCCTGAGCCTGCCTGCTTACACGGCACTGAGTCAAGGTCTCTGTCATGATGCCGCCTTCCAGAATCCAGCAGCAATGATTCGCCAAAGCGCATCCTGGCAGACTATCGCAACGATCGTCATCGGATCTCCGGGATCCGGCTCCCGATCCAGGCAATCACTGCAGAAGTGCAGCGAGGTAGTCGTCGAAAAGGGGGAAGAAGCAGCCAAGAGGAACAGCTCATCATTTGCTCGAGTATGCACTGATGCAGTCTATGCTCGACTATTGGATTTGGGCCGTCGACAACTTGGCTTCACGTGGTGCCGAAGAACTGCAACCGAAACAAAATGGGAAAACCAACAGCAATCTCCCGTGGCCCCCCACCCCTCTTAACTTTCGTAAGCACCTTAAACTGCAAAATGTGTGCGAGACCCTGTGCACCTCGAGTCTTGACTTGGTCATCATTGTCGCCGTGCTTTCCAAGAGGGGTCAGACCGATCCCGAGTTGAGCGAGCGTGGGAGAAGCGAGAGAGAACGAGAGACAGGGGCGCATGCACACTGCGGGTCAACCACACAGGAAGCCCGGTCGAAATCAGCCCGAGGAATCTTGTGTAATTTGTGTTCCACCGGTCCCCTGTATCTGGGCCCGAAGGATGTCTCGCCTGCACTAACACGTCTACTTGAACTGCTTCCAGGGTCTAAAGTACGGCATGCCAAGGCGGAGCGATAAATGAACTCTGTGGAAAGCGGAACGCAAAGCTTCGCAGTTACCTAACGAACGGGTGTGTCCATCAGGAATCGCCATTGTCTTCCCAGCCTCGTGACCTTGTACGGGTACGAAAATCATCGACGTAGCCATCCTTTAGCCACCCTTCTCGACCGCATGTACCATATTGAACCACGTATCTACTATATCTCCCCCCCCTTCTATCCGGGACCCTTGTCTTATTCTTCATGCACCATGTTTTGTTGGAAGAAAAACTCCAGTCAAGGTGCGAAGCTTGTTGGAGCCATCTCCGTGCTTGGTGCATCGCAAGTTCGCCAACATGACGCGTGTGGCCTCTTTCTTTCCGACCAGGGTTTGACTAAATTTGCTTGTCGAGGTTGACGCCAGAAATGTCTGATAGCTAGCTACGGAGTAGTCCACATGAATGAGTGGAAGAGGGGAAACCAAGTGGTGGATTCTTTCTAATAATGCTACTATCTCGCTGGAGCCCTGATCCAGGTTCTGGTCTCTGTCCTAAGGATTTCGTTCCATGTCTCAATTCACTTCCCCGACTCCCACCATCCCTCAAACTCTCACCGTAGCTTACCGCACGGACCTGAGTAGATCAATAGTATCGAAACACTAGACGAAAAAGACAGCCCCCAAGCCCTGTACGGTATACATCATGGGAGATCCCATCGCCATTGTTGGGCTCAGCGCGAGGCTTCCAGGGGACGGCGATACGCCAGAGCGGTTCTACGAGTCGTTACTCGCCGGGAGGTCAGCTCGGACGGAAGTCCCGCGGGAGAGATACAATGCAGAGGCATTTTGGCATCCGGATGCCGACAGGAGCGGCGCCGTGCGTGTTCCCGCTCCGCGTTATGCAAAGTTTATGCGACGAAAACTGACTTGCAGCGCTTTAATTTAGACACGAGTTCGCCATGGCCACTTTCTCAAGGGCAGCATATCAGCGTTTGACGCGCCGTTTTTCTCTATCACACCCACAGAAGCACGGAGTATTGATCCTCAACAGCGAGGAATGTTGGAGAGTGTATACAGGGCCCTCGAAAATGGTACGAAGAGACATTCCAATTTTCGATGCTCCGAATCTTGAAGTTGGCCTTGATACTAACTTTTCACGAAGCCGGAATACCTCTCGATACCGTTGCCGGAACCCAGACCGGCGTGTACGTCGGCTGCTTCACGGCCGATTACAATGATCACATAGCGAAAGACTTGGATATCCCGAATAAATACTCCGCCCTGGGCACAGTAGCAAGTATGCTCAGCAACAGAGTCTCGTGGTTCTTCGACTTTCGGGGCCCGAGTGTAACAGTAGACACGGCCTGCTCAAGCAGTCTGGTGGCCGTGCACGAAGCATGCATGAGTCTCAAACTTCGTGAAGTCAACATGGTGAGGCTCTTTTTTCTCATGCATGTAATTTTACCAAAGTCCCTTTCATCTCCCGAGGCGGTGACACTGAAGCCAACCAAACCACGCCCCTCCTCCTCTCTCCCCCGCCGTCTGCAAGCCGGGCTCTTGGCTAACCACCCCGTCATCATGTACTAGGCCGTCGTGGGCGGGTGCAACCTTATCCTGACTCCCGAGATGACACTAAAGCTAGACGCGGCGGGCGTTCTGGGTCCGGACGGCAAGTCATACAGCTTTGACCACCGGGCCAACGGATACTCCCGCGGCGAAGGGTTCGGGGCCCTGGTCTTAAAGCGGGTTTCGGATGCCATTCGGGACGGGGACGTCATCCGCGCCGTCATCCGGAACTCTTCCACGAACCAGGACGGCCGATCGCCCGGCATCACGCAGCCGACGAAAAGGGGCCAGGTCGCGCTCATCAAGCACGTCTACGAGCGGGCCAACTTGGACCCTTCGCTCACGCGGTTCGCTGAGGCCCACGGCACGGGTACTCCCGTGGGCGATCCCATCGAGGCGAGTGCCCTTGCTGAGATCTTTGCGCCTCATCGGTCTGCGGACGAGCCGCTGTACGTGGGTGCCCTGAAGAGCAATGTTGGACACTTGGAGGGCGCTGCGGGCGTAGCGGCCGTGATCAAGGGTGTCTTGACGCTAGAGAGCGGCGTTATTCCCGGGAACATTTGGTTCGAGAAGCGCAACCCAAAGATCCAAGACGAGTGGAACTTGAGGTTTCCCACAAAACCAACGGCGTGGCCGCAGCGTGGCCTGCGCCGCATGTCCGTGAACTCGTTTGGCGTCGGCGGCAGTAATGCCCACGTGGTGATGGATGATGCGCTCCATTTCCTCAAGAGCTTCCGCCTAGTCGGGAACCATCGCACGGAGACGATCCCCAAGATTCCAAGACAACTGGACGCACCTTTAGTAAATGGGACGGGTAAGTCTCTCTTCTTATTCCTCCAGGCTCGGTGGGTACACGCTGACGTTTCTTTAATAACGACACAGGCCGCGTCAATGCATTCCACCGCCCATCGGATAGCGGGATCCATCTAGACGATTTTGACACTGAAGACGCCCCACGTCTCTTTGTCTTGTCGGCAAACGACCAGGATGCCGTTTCTCGGTTACGAGACGGCTACAGGGACTATCTTGCAACGAAAGCGGCCCAGATCGTCGGAGAATCCGCCCAACTGCGGTTTCTGAGGGACCTTAGCTACACACTGGCCTGCAGGCGGACCCGTCATTCCTGGAGAACGTTTAGCATCGCCAGCTCGCCGGCACAGTTAGAGAAGTCTCTCGAGGGGAATACGGCTACTCCCATACGAGCAAGGACCAACCCGCGGCTTGCGTTTGTCTTCACTGGCCAGGGAGCGCAATGGGCGACAATGGGCATGGACCTGTTAGCGTATCGCGCCTTTCAAGAAAGTCTTTTGGCAGCTGATCGGTATCTCAATGATCTTGGCTGTAATTGGTCGTTAACGTGTAAGTGTCCCAATATCTTGGACTAGTAATATGTGACCTCTTGCTGATGATTGTCGGAAAACTAGTCGAACTATCAAAGTCAAAGACCTCCTCTCGAATCAACGACCCCGAATTCTGCCAACCCATATGCATTGCTCTGCAGGTTGCCATGGTGGACCTTCTCTCTACATGGGACGTCTACCCGCATGCCATCACGGGACATTCATCCGGTGAAGTGGCCGCAGCCTACGCCGCTGGTGCAATCTCACGACAAGCAGCCTGGAAAATCGCCTACTTCCGCGGTAAGCTGAGTGCCAAGCTCGCGCGCTCAGCTTCTCGGCCGAGTACAGGCATGGCCGCCGTCGGTCTGAGCAAAGCTGCCACGCAGGACGCCATCGATCGCGTGAACCAGCAACTTGGCGGCGAAGGTACTCTCGAGATCGCTTGCATGAACAGCGCGGATAGTCATACCGTTAGTGGCGATGCCGAAAAGATCGACTCACTAGTCCAGCTCCTCAGCGCCGAAAAGGTGTTTGCTCGGAAGCTCAACGTTGAGATTGCGTACCATTCGCAGTACATGAGGGCCATGGCTGATGAGTATCTGGTGGCCATGGGAGACCTTCAGCAGGGAACTCTGAGGAGCTCTGTGAAGCCTCGGTTCTACTCTTCGACGATGGGTGTGCCAATACTTCCTTCGCAACTTCGACGGCCAGAGTACTGGGTCAAGAATTTGGTGTCTCCTGTCCGATTTACCGAGTCGGTCACAGAGATGCTCAAGGGTTCCGAAATACCCAAGATCAACGGCCATATTGACGGACAGGTCAATGGTCTCGTCAACGGATTTGTCAACGGCCACGTTGATGGTGTTGTGAACGGTGACTGTGACGAGGAAGTCCCGTTCGAACCCATCACCGACTTTTTGGAAATTGGCCCTCACAGCGCCCTCAAGGGACCGCTCTTCAGCACCGTCAAGCAGGTCCGCGGCAACGCCAAGGTCGACTACCACTCCCTTCTTGTCCGACAGAAGCCGGGTGTCGAGACTGCACTGGAATCCGTCGGAACTCTATTCTGCCACGGCTACAACGTCAACCTGGCGCAGGTCAACGACGCAGACGAGCCTCATGGGCCAAAACCACTCATGCTCACCAATCTGCCCTCTTACCCTTTTGACCACTCGAAAGAGTACTGGGTACAGAGTACGTTGAGCGACGACTACCGCAAGAGACCTGTGGGCCGGCACGAACTCCTTGGAGCTCCCATGGCGGGTTTCAATGAGAATAACGCGGTGTGGCGCAATTATATCCGGCTTTCGGAGAATCCTTGGATCGAAGATCACAAGGTCTCTGGGGATGTGTTATATCCTGCGGCCGGTATGCTTGTCATGGCTATCGAGGCGAGCCGGCAAATTGTTGATAAGAGCAAGGTCTTGAAGGGGTTCAGACTGAGAGACGTGTCATTCAAGCTGGCCCTGCGAGTCCCCGATGATGCCAATGGTGTCGAATCTCAGTTTTACCTCCGTCAGCACCGGGAAAACAGCCACTCCGCTGTTTCGACATGGCGAGAATTCCAGCTCTGGACCCTGCAAGATGGCGCGTGGAGGGAGCACTGTCACGGTTTCGTGCAGACAGAGTACGAGTCGGATGATCAACTCGCACTCAGGGGATCTGAACAAAGCGTTCATGATGGCTGCGCGACGGAGATTTCTGTCGACAAGTTATATCGCAGCTTCACAGACTCCGGGCTGAACTTTGGCCCGACCTTCCAGACTTTAAGTGACATCCGTCTCGGACAAGACCTGAACATGGTAGCAACGCTCCATTCTTCAGTGGACAAGATCGAGAAGTCGATGCCACACCAGTATGTCCAGCCGCACTTAGTGCACCCGGCTACTCTCGATGGTCTCGTGCATGCCAATCTCGTTGCTCTGGTCTCTAGCTCCAAGTACGCCGGGGCGACTAGAGTGCCTACGTACCTGGCCGATGGCTGGATCTCGGCGCAATCGAGCCTGTCTCATAACTCCTACAGTGTGTCTGCCGACACTCGAGTCAAAGGGCGCAGCGAGGTGGTCTCTGACGTGAGGGCTACACATCTGGAGCAAGGTAAAGAGATGATTCAAATGTCTGGCCTTGTCTTCAAGACTATCTCGAGTGGGCCGTCCACGGAGAATTCTGAGGCAATGGCTCATCCGGCCTTCAACATATCCTGGAAGCCTGACCCGAGTTTCCTGACGAAGCAGCAGGCCTCACAACTTTTCCAGCTGCCTCTGGCGCAGGAGGATGACCCATCTACCTGGATGCTGGACTGCGAGGCGCTGTGCCTGGCTTACATGCGCCGTTGTGTAGAATCTCTTACCCAAGAGTCCATTGGCAAGATGACCTGGTACCACCAACGATATGTCAAGTGGTTCCAGCACGTTGCCCGCCAGCACTCGAATGGTCCCGCAAGTGAGAGTATTGAGGAGCTCGAAGAAAAAGTCTTGACTGGCAACGCCTCGGAAGGAAAACTCATCATCGCCGTCGGCCAGGCTCTCTCGGGTATCCTCACCGGAGACCGCGATCCCTTGGATGTCATCTTCAAAGATAAGCTGGCAGAGGATGTCTACAGCAACGGCCTTGGCTCCAAGAGATGCTACGCTCAACTTTGTAGCTACCTCGACATCATGGCGCACAAGAACCCCAACATGGAAATCCTCGAGATCGGCGCCGGCACAGGTGGAGCCACGCGTCCCGCCATGGCGACGTTAACACGGGACAGCGGTCGTCGGTACGGGCACTACGACTTCACCGACATCTCGCCGTCGTTCTTCGAACAAGCCAAGGAAAACTTCAAGGATGAGGTCGGACGAATGGGATTCCGCGTGCTCAATGTTGAGAATGACCCCCTGAGCCAGGGCTTTGAGGCTGGAAAGTACGATCTCATTATTGCGGCGAACGTCTTGCACGCTACGAAGAAGATTGACGAGACCCTCGTCAATGCTAGGAAGTTGCTCAAGCCCGGCGGCAAGCTTCTTCTCTTTGAGATCACCAACACTGAGATTCTGCTGGGGAGCTTTTGCTTCGGCACGCTGCACGGGTGGTGGCTTTCAGAGGACAAGGACCGGGTCTGGGGTCCGTTGATGTCTCCCAATTCATGGGATACTCATCTTCGAGCTTCTGGTTTTAGTGGACTCGATGCTGTCTTTGACGATTTCGCTTCATCCCCGCATCAGATGAGCTCGATCCTGGTGTCTGGTAACCCTTCATCGGAGGTAGTGGCATGCTCTCCTTCATCGTACTACATTCTGACCAGCGAGTCGCCCACCCAGAACTTGCTCGCAGAGAAGCTCGTGCAGTCGATCGGTCAAGGAGGTGGTTGCGAAATCGCAACTATTACGTGCTTGGCTGACAAGAGCCTGGCTAACGCGACGTGTGTGGTACTCTCCGAACTAGACCATGCTACTTTGAAGGATATGAACGAGGAGACCTTTAACGGCTTCAAGCGCGTGCTGACCAGGAGCAAAAATATTCTTTGGGTGACTCGTGGCGGTACGTCCACTGCGCCCGACCCGGATTCCGAGTTGGTGACTGGCCTGGCTAGAGTGGTTCGCTCAGAGAGGCCAGATGTCAACTTCCTCACTCTCTCTTTCGAAGAGAATGCCGACGAAGAGCTCATTGCTGCCAGGTGCGCCCAGGTTCTTGAGGCGGCTCAAGATAGCGTCGAGAACTCATTCAGGGTGATTGACGACGTGGTTCACGTCTCTCGCCTCGTTCAGGCAGATTACATGACCGATCATCTTCAGAACCAGACTGGCGTCGTGAGCATCGCGAACAAGCTTCTGAAAGATGAAGCCTCTCGTTCGCTGTGCCTCCAGGTCGGAGACGTTGGCCAACTCGACTCACTTCGCTTCGAGGAAGACGCTTTGACTGATACACCACTGGGAGACCACGATGTCGAGTTCAAGACCATGGCTTGTGGAGTGAACCTCAGTGACATCTCTTCTGTTCTCGGGAAGGCTGAAGAGTTACCTCTGGGTCTGGAGGCTTCTGGCATTGTCACAAAGTCTGGGCCCGCGTCTAGGTTCCAGGTTGGGGATAGGGTCTTTGGACTAGCGGTGTCGGGTACCCTCAAGACTCATGTTCGATCTACGGATGGCTTGCTCGCGAAGCTGCCAGACGGAGTGTCTTTCACTGATGGTGCGGTCCTACCCGTCGACTACACGACGGCCTACGCTATCCTCTGTGAGGTCGGCTCCATTCATGAGGGTGACTCTGTTATGGTACACGGCGGACGTTCCAGCATCGGAAAGGCGTTCGTGCAGGTCGCCCAACTTCATGGAGCCGAGGTGTACACAACCGTGACGAATCAGTCAGAGCGAGACGAATTGGTCGAGGAATGCAGTATCCCAGAAGACCACGTCTTCAGCAGCCGTGACTTGTCAATGCGATCGACCCTGCAGAAGCTGGTCAAGGGGCGTGGCATGAATGTTCTCGTCACGGCGACCGATGAACTTGACGACGGCGTCATCGACTGCATCGCACCATTCGGACGCATCGTCTACATCGGCTCAGGTGCCGGATTTTCCCACACACGTGTCCCGCGAGGCCGCAACATCCGTCTCGAGTCCTTCGATCTTACATCTTGCCTCGAATTCGACCTCACCCGCACCGAAACCATGTTCCAGCACATGGTCGACACCGTCTTTGCCAACTGGAAGAGTATCAGCCGCCCCTCGCCTACAGCGATCTACAGCTTCTCCCAGGTTGGCGATGCGTTCCGCCGGATGCAGTCTGAAGATCAAGATACCGCCAAGGTCGTTCTTGAACCACGCGACGACGACATGATACCCGTCGTGCCGAGCCGCAAGTCCCTCAGCAGCTTCGACCCTGAGGCGTCGTACGTGATTGCTGGTGGTCTCGGTGGCCTCGGGAGGTCCGTCGCGCGATGGATGGCCTCTCGGGGGGCCAAGAACCTCATCCTCCTTTCGAGACGTGGCGCAGTGGAGAAAGGTGCGATTGAGCTGGTTGCTGAGCTCGAGGCTGTGTGTGATAAAGTGGTCACCCCAGCCTGTGATGTGACGGATGCCGGTGCCCTGCAAACTGTCATGGCTGAGCTTGCTGAGACTCTTCCTCCCATTAAGGGATGCATCCAAGGCTCCATGGTGCTCCAAGTAAGTTAAACAAACAGTGCATAATATCATTTGAAGATAATTCAATGCTAATGAACATCAAGGACAATCTCCTCGAGAACATGTCGCTCGACAATTGGAAGGCAGCCATACAGCCCAAGGTGCAGGCATCCTGGAACCTGTACAACGCCCTCGGCGACAAGATGGACTTCTTCGTCTTCCTCTCGTCCACTGTGGGAGTGACAGGAAGCCCCGAGCAGGCCAACTACGCCGCAGGAGGAACATTCCAAGACGCTTTTGCGCACCATCTCGTCTCCAAGGGCGTCAACGCCGTTTCGATAGACCTCCCGATCATCCGTGGCGTGGGTTACGTGGCGGAGAAGCCAGAACTCTGGGACTACCTCTCGTCTGCAGGATGGACTCACATCACCGCGGACGAGCTCTATGCCGTGCTGGATTATCATTGCCGCCCGGCCAGTGCTAGCACATCACAGGAAACGGCGAGGGCGCAAGTTATCCCTCGCCTCTGGCTGCCGCAGGAGACAGCTGCGGATGGATACCAGACGCAGACGTGGGGAGAAGATCCCCTGTTTAGCCACCTGCGACTGACAGAGACGAACGATGCAGAGAAAGGAGACGACGCGAACAAGGGCATCAATCACAAAGCACACCTGCAATGCGCGTCTTCACTGGAAGAAGCCGAGAAGATTGTGCTCGACGCTCTCCTTCTTAAGATTGCGCGAATGCTCAGCATCGACGCGCTCAACCTCGAGACATCCAAGCCGCTGCACGCGTACGGCATCGACTCCCTAACGGCTGTCGAGCTCCGGTCATGGCTGATGAAGGAGCTTGGGGCCGAGGTATCTGTCTTTGACATTACCAATAATTCGAGCATCGCGCAATTGGCGGTGCTTGCCACGGAGAAGAGCAGTCTCAGGCAGCGATTTGCTGATTAGTAACCGAATCCGCGTTGCTTTGGCGGCTTCAACTGTTCGCGTCTTTGGCGCCAGTTTTGTGTGTTTTCTCTAGGCGTTTTCTTTGGCGCGGTTGGCTCCTTGCTGGAGGTTGGATACTAGGGAATCGTTCCCTGTCCTCTGCTTTCCTGATTATTTCCTTCTAATATTTCGATTCCCTACCTTTGTTCTGCGTCCTTTTCTGCCTGGTATGATTGATGAGACATGATTGAGTTTGCATGGTAATTAATGTCACGGCCTCTTGGGAGTACGATTGTTGTTCTGGTTGGCATCTTGATTAGCATCTCCAATAGGCTAAATAACGCAATTGCCTTTAACGTTTGCTCGGTTTCCAGGGGCCAGGCGCTTATCAAAAAATGTGTAAAAAGTGCGTGTTCTGTGTTGGTACCGACCAGAAGTGCAGCTAGCCACCACCTTGGACAGCAGATTGGTGCAGAAAACCTGCAAGGTGCATCAACAGGCGGCAAGCCCGGTGCCAGACTCGCCGAACATTCCGGTCAGCTGGGAGATGCGTTGCGGTGTTTTCCGATCTGAAGGCCCGGGGTTTCGTCCAGGAAGATGGCTCCGAATTGGCTAGAGCTGGCAGGTCACAAGCGGGCGAAGGAAACAGAAACTTCTTGAAAACTGAACGGAGTCTCGGCGAATTGGTCTGTGAGGACGGGGGACGGACCGCCGATGTGCCCGATCTGCGGCATGGGGTCACCTACAAAAGTCCAGCTGGACTGCCGAGGTTTTGTCGCCCGAGCACTCCGTCCAGGCCTGGATCCCGAGCAACAATCCGGTTGTTGAGTCTTCGGAAGACTCTGGAAGTCTGAAAGTGGTCATTTGAGTCTTGAGTTACCACGGTTGCCAAGGCATATGCCAGGCTTTGTGACTGAATGACGGAGACAAAGATGTTGAGTGAATGGAGACCCTGGATGGGGGGGATGATGGCAATTCCCTTGGACCCCAGAAAGAACATTGAACGGAACCGGGATCTCTGAAACTCGAATGGCATTTGTTCCATTCTGCCTCGCCCCCAATGGACCACGAATGCGCGTAACAGGCCACCAGGCCAGCCACTATACGCGCGACTACAGTACCACCAAGGGGCCCAAACAGGCAGCCAGACGTGCCCAAAGCTGCCAGATAAGAGAGAGAAAATGTGACAGAAAGGCGAGACCGAGAGGGCCACCACGGCACAAGAAAAACAGAGTTCCACAGAAAAAGGGCGAGCCAAGGGGACTAACTGCAAACGGCGTAAACCTAAAGTCCCATTCGTAAATCTGCATGGTAACTTCATTTCCATTCGACGCTAATCTGCAAAAGTACAGCCCCTCTATGACGTTTTAGGGATAAACAACGCCGATGAAAGCAGCGGGCACTGGGGGATGTCTGCCGTTCTGGTGGCACTGAGTGGGTGGGAAGTCTCGGAGAGCGGGAATGACACACGTGATTGTTCCCCGAGTCAGCGGCAGTGCGGCGAGAGATGGAATTTGCTAGTTCATCTCAAGCCTTCAGAGCTCATACAAACTCATATATGCTTACATGGGCTCGTTCTTCATCTCATCGGACGTCACATTAGAACGTCTAGACTGATCAACGCATCGACTCCGTTTGGGAACTGGATCCATCCATCACATAACCAGCCCAGCTCACTGGGGTCTGGTCTGGGGAGGGCTCCATTGAGTTGAAATCTTCTTTTTCTTCTTTCTCCAACATGGCAGCACTCACACGCGTAAAGTCAAAGGGACTGGGCCACATTGCGTTGGGGGACGGCGGTCGCTCAGAGACGGCCACATCCGGCAACGTCGGCAACGATGGACGCGTCAGAGTGAGATTTCACGAGAATCCGCAAAAGCTTGCCCACTGGCTTCGCGACTTTGAAGGGGCATTCAGACCGCACTCTGGCGACTACGATGAAGAATTCGAACAGGCCCGGCTACGGCGACGCAGCAGCGTCATTCTGCAGAATTTGCAGCAGCACCCGCCGTCAAAGAGCCCGCGGCTCAACATCGCGATACATATTGTCGGATCCCGCGGCGATGTTCAGCCATTCATCCCCATTGCGCAGCTTCTCATGAAGGAACCCTACGGCCATCGAGTTCGCATCTGCACGCACCCCGTTTTCAAGGACTTTGTAGAGTCCAATGGCGTCGAGTTTTTCAGCATTGGCGGCGACCCGGAAGCGCTCATGGCTTACATGGTCAAGAACCCCGGACTGCTTCCCAGCCGAGAGAGCGTCAAGGCTGGAGACATCAAGCAGCGCAGGAAAGAGATGGCTGAGATTATCAACGGCGCGTGGAGGAGTTGTATAGAGGCAGGAGACGGCATGGGCGAACGAACGACGGCTGCTACGGTGTTGAATGCTGATGATCTTTTCGTCGCTGATGCGATTATCGCTAACCCCCCGTCAATGGCTCACATTCACTGCGCTGAGAAGCTCGGTATCCCACTTCACATGGTCTTCACGATGCCGTGGTGCCCAACACAAGCGTTTCATCACCCGCTGGCCTCGATGAGTTATGGTGAGGCCGACACGAGCGCCGCCAACTACTTGTCGTTTATCATGATGGAGCTCTTGACGTGGCAAGGGTCAGTCACTCATTCTCACACAGTCTGTGAAGCCTTTCATTCGTTACTGACATGCAACTAGACTTGGCGACTTGATCAATAAGTTCCGCACTCAGACGCTAGGCCTCGATCATATAAGTCCCTTGTGGGGATGCCAACTCCTCCCCAGACTACGCGTTCCATACACCTTCCTCTGGTCCGAGTCTCTCATCCCCAAACCCGCCGACTGGGACTCCCATATCAACATCACCAGCTTCTCCTTTCTCCCTCTCGCCGACAAGTACACGCCCCCCGCAGACCTCACCGCCTTCCTCGAGGCCGGCCCACCACCAATCTATATCGGCTTCGGCTCAATCGTCGTCGATGACCCCAAAGCTCTCACCCAACTCATCTTCAAAGCTGTCGAACAGGCTGGCGTCCGCGCTATTGTCTCCAAGGGCTGGGGCGGTGTCGGCGGCGGCGACGACGTCCCGGACAACGTCTATCTCATCGGCAACTGCCCGCACGACTGGCTCTTTAAGCGTGTCTCGGCTGTAGTGCACCACGGCGGCGCCGGCACGTCCGCCGCAGGCATCGCATGTGGACGCCCCACTGTTGTGGTCCCCTTCTTTGGAGACCAGCCTTTCTGGGGCCAGATGATTGCCCGTGCCGGTGCGGGCCCGGCTCCCGTGCCCTTCAAAGAGATGACGGCCGAGACACTGGCTGCTAGCATCACTTTTGCGCTCAAGCCCGAAGTTCAGGTGGCGGTGCAGCAGATGGCTGAGCGGATCGCGGAAGAGGACGGCGCGGGGGACACGGCGAGGGATATTCAGGAACGACTGGCTCTCGACACGATGCGGTGCGATATTTGCCCAGAGAGGCTAGCCAACTGGCGGCACAGGAAGACGGGTGCGCACCTCAGTAACTTCGCGGTCGGATGTCTCGTCGATAAGGGGTATATGAAGCCCCACGATTTCAAGCTGCTGAAGCACAAGCACTGGTACGTCGACGAGGGCGCCGAACACCCTATTATCGGCCTTGTAGCCGCGGTATCGGGCTTCTTTACAAATATCGGTGTGGCGACGTCAGATTACTCGCATCGGCTGAAGCACCCGCCCCAAGCCGCTCAAAACCGGATGCACGCGGTCGACCTCGAAGCCCAGCGCCCTGTCCACGAGAAGCAGCCTGAAGAGGAGAGCAACACGACGCGCGAACACTCAGCGGAACCCAGCGAGGGGCCGGACGTCCAGCCGGGCCAAGAGGGAAAGGCAGAGGACGGAGAGGATGGTCACTTGAAGCGCGTGGCAAAGGCGCACAGCATGACCCCGAAGCAGATGAACGCCATCGCCATGAAGATGGCGACCAAGTCCCTCCAGTGCGCCGACCCAGCCGTCGAAATCGCCATGATGGACGCCAACGATGTCGACGAACGCGGTAGGCGCAAGTCCTCTGTGGCAACCCTCGTCAAGAAACGAAACAGGCCGACGGAGATCGCGCGCGCGACGGGGCGGTACGGTATTGAGCTCGTCAAGGCAGGTCTCAAGGCGCCCGTGGCAGTATGCTATAACGTCGCCAACGGGTTTCACAACTACCCTTCTTACGGGTTCATCGGACACGAGGTGCGGCGGCGGGATCAGATTACCGGTCTCGGGAGCGGTATGCGGACGTCGGGCAAGGAGTTCGTTTTGGGAACGTGGGAGGCATTTAGCGGTGTTGTCATGAAGCCGTACGAGGGGGCCAAGAGGGAGGGAGTTAAAGGGTTCGGGAAGGGCATTTATCAGGCTGGTCGCGGGTTTACGTTTAATCTCTTTGCTGGTAAGTCTATCGCGTGTTGATCTGGACCCCTTTCCCACCCAACTGTTGGGATGAGGTATCGCTACTCTGATGAAAGGGATGCTAACAGCCGCGCAGCTATTTTTGGTCTCCCTGGGTACACATTAAAGGGCATAGAAAAGGAATTCTCAAAACACAGGCTTACGGCGCTCAAAGCCGAGGTACTGCTTATTCGACTACGACAGGGTATCGATGATTTCAGGAGGTCAACGGAAGCGGAGAGAAACGAGGTGATAGAGCGGTGGAAGACGTTCTTGTCAGGTCAATAATGAACCTGGCCGCACACATGTATACCCAAATTTTCCTTTATTGTACAACTCTACAGACTAGCAGCGATTTCCCCATGTCATTGTAATATAGTAGCTAATCATCGGGCATCATATTTGATGTCAGCCATTCCCGTTCTCCACGTTCTACATTCTACAAGCTACAATGCCTTTAAATTCTATAGCTAAAGTGAAGACTGAGAAGCCATTAAGCCTGCTCCTCCCAAAGACACGTCGATCTACGCAGCTTTCGTGTACATTGGACGAAGTCTTGTCATATAAATAACATCTCAAATCCTTCGTGAGAAACTGAGAATCCGAGTCGACTAAAAGATCAGATGCAACGATGATGTGTCGAAGCCACCGTATCTTAGCCCGGCCACGACGGAAAACTAACGTGAGGGGCTGGCAAAACACCGGCGATTCTTCAAGTCTCAAAGTTCCTATTTTGGACTTTGGAGGCTTTACTTCGGAGTAGAGAGGATATCTGATTGGTGATTCTCTCAATGGTGCGGACCGCCCCTCTTCTGCCCAGGATCAAGCTCCAGAAAAGCGGCCATCCACACCTCATCAGCAGACAAACCTCAGACAACTCGTCGGTCTCTTCTTGTCCGTTCGTCGCATCATCGCACCGATGACTTCTGTTCAAGTAGTTGAAATATGGTGCCGTGGCACATACGGCCAGTTTCAAAACATCACTTAGGACAACTTCTCGAAACTCTTCTCTCTATAGCCAAGCAACTTAGCTCAGTCCTGGCCTGCATTTACAACTACAGCTGCATGAACCGAGTCTGAGACGCAGACATACTGCAATGGCAGGACTTCGCGTGGTTGACGTACGTGTCGATCATTATCGACACCCATACACACTTGGTATTCACGTGGAACGTCCTCAGATCTCCTGGCGCTTCAGCAAAGCGCCTTCAAAATTTAACCCTGGCGGTTGGGAAGTCAAGATACAGAAGCCCGATGGCTCTCACTCGGTCATAAGTGCCCCATCCAACAGCCATGGGATCAGCTCATCGTCAGCCGAATGGCCCGAAGACATTGTTATACAGTCACGACAAACGTACTCGATAGAGGTCAGAGCCAAGGACGAAAACGGAGCTGACTTCTCGCCCTGGAGCGAACCCTTTCCTTTTGAGACTGGTCTTTTAGTCCGCAGCGACTGGACTGGAAATCTGATCTCAGCGCCGTGGGCGGAAGATAGCAAGAGCGGTCCACAGCCGGAGGACTTGTTCCGAAAGGTGTTTGAAGCCAAGAGCAGAGTGCGCTCTGCACGACTTTACGCTACAGCACAGGGTGTCTACGAAGCCGAGATCAACGGCCAGAGAGTTGGCGATTACTTCTTGGCCCCTGGTTGGACGGCATACGACGGGAGGCTCCAGTACCAGACTTACGATGTCACAGCACACATTGCATCGACTGCGACGAATTGCATTGGCATACGCTTAGCCGAAGGATGGTTCAACGGTCGTATTGGTTTCGAGGGTGGCAAACGAAGTATCTGGGGCACCCGCACTGCGGCTCTGGCCCAGCTTGAAATCACCTATGAAGATGGCTCCATTGAGATTGTAGTCACCGATGACAGCTGGACGACTACTCAAGGGCCTATCAAGCTCGCAGAGATATACGACGGCGAAAAGTACGATGCTACTGCGGAAGTTTCGGGGTGGTCAAGCAGTGGCCCGCCTTCAGGGGTATGGGAAACCGTCCAAGTGCTTCCCCAGCTCCCGGAAACGACAGACCTCATCTGCGGCTACGGAGAACCGGTCAAGAGACTTGGATACGTGAAGCCATTGGAATTGATCACGACTCCTTCGGGCAAGTCAATCTTGGACTTCGGCCAGAACCTAGTCGGATTCATCCGCATCAACAACGTCAAAGGTAAACGAGGAAGCAAAATTACTCTATTGCACGCGGAAGTTCTAGAGAAAGAGGAATTAGGGACCAGACCTCTGCGGGACTGCAAAGCCGAGGATATTTACACCCTCAAAGGCAACGAGAGCGGCGAAACATGGGAACCGCGCTTCAGCTTCCACGGCTTCCGTTACGTCCAAGTCGAAGGCTGGCCTTCCACCGCCCCGGATCTCAAAGACGCGATTGAGGCCTGCGTGTGTCACACGGATATGGAAGAGGTCGGTAACTTTTCGTGCTCCGACGACGACTTGAACAAGCTCTACAGCAACGTCCGGTGGTCGATGCGCGGCAACTTCCTGTCCGTGCCGACTGATTGCCCCCAAAGAGATGAGCGGCTAGGGTGGACGGGCGATTTGGCGTTGTTTGCGCCCACTGCCACCTTCATCTACAACTGCTTCGGGATTCTAAAGAACTGGTTGGTCGATGTCGCCCATGATCAAAAGGCTCTGGACGGCGTCCCTCCGATGGTATGCCCGAACGTGCTCATCGGGCAAAAGAATTGGACCAAGATTGGCGCCAACGCGATCTGGCACGATGTCGTGATACTTGCTCCTTGGGCACTTTACGAAGAGTCTGCTGATCTTGGTATCTTGAGAGATCAATATGAGTCCATGAAGACTTGGATTGATGTGATTCCCCGGAACGAGACCGGTTCCACCCATCTATGGGATTTCGGCCTGTTCCAGCTTGGTGTAGGCTGAAGAGAATTGACTGAGGGCGAATGTTTTCACTGACATTTCTAGGACTGGCTTGACCCCAACGCCCCTCCCGATGAGCCCATGAAGGCAGTCACTGATCCGCCTCTGGTCGCCAACGCCTTTCTCGTCAGGTCTCTCGACCTCATCACCAAGATTGCCGCGCTCTTGTCACAACCTCAAGACGCTGAACGCTATCAGAAAGAAGCAGATGCCGCCCGTCGGGAGTTTCAGGACGAGTATGTCAGCAGCAACGGGCGTCTCACGTCAGACTCGCAGACGGCATACGCCCTCGCCATCTGCTTCGACCTCATTTCGGAAAATCAGGCAGCCAGAGCAGGGAGTCGGCTCGCAGAAATTGTCCGCCGAAATGGCTTCAGGATCGGCACCGGGTTCGCTGGGACACCGTACATCTGCGAAGCTCTCACTCGGACTGGTCATAGCGACGTAGCCTACGCGATGCTCCTCAACCGCAAGTGTCCTTCGTGGCTGTACCCCGTCACCATGGGGGCTACTACCGTATGGGAGCGCTGGGATAGTATGTTGCCCGACGGCACGATCAACCCTGGCGACATGACTTCTTTCAATCACTACGCCTTTGGAGCCGTTGCCAAGTTCCTTGTCGAACGACTTGCAGGCTTGCAACGCCTGGAGCCTGGGTGGAAGCGATCGAGAGCGGAGCCAATACTGGGTGCAGAGTTTACGAATGCTTCTGCCGAGCATGTCACGCCATATGGAAAGATTGCTTGCGCATGGAAGTTGGCTGACGAGGGAGAGGGGCGTCTGCGACTCAAGGTCGACGTGGTGGTGCCACCTCTCACTGAGATGGAAGTAGTTTTGCCGACCAAGGATGGCAAGAGGGTGGAGATGGTCGAATCTGGTGAATGGACATTTGAGACTGAATATGAGCGCAAGTACGAATGGCCGGTCAAAGAGTTGTCTCTCTTTCCGCAGTAAGGTCATGGAATCAAGGGCGGGAAGTTTGTTGGAAGCAGCTCCTAGGGACTTTGGTAACTTAATTTCAACGACGTATCACTCCTGAGTTCTGTGCTTATATGGAAGCGACGAAGATGACGAAGTAGACATGTGTACATGTAGAGCATGGGTAATTGATATCGATATTATGCACTAACGAGCGTGGTGAAATCAAGTGATTTGTACCTTTCAAGCCCTAGACCTGGTCCAGTCTTCCATCGCACGTAGCCGGCTTTTCAGCCATGAAGGAAACACTTCACTCAAAGTTCCAGTTTGCCCTTCTTGCCCTCGTGATACCGCATAGCGGAGTTGGCAATCCTCGTGTCGAGGCGTTGCTAGCAGACATCAGGGCACTCAAGAAACCGCAGTGTCCCTGGTCGACCTCGCTTACTCTCTATCGAGCATTTTCTCGCTGGTCTAGTAGGTGTTGACGGCCTTGATCTTAATGGAGTCCTTGGCAAGCTGCTCGTAATCGGCCTCACGCTTCTCTTCGTCCCTCTTGTAGGTTCCGGCTGACTTAATAATGATGTTGGCCTTCGCCGCGTCGGCATAGCTGGGCTCCCGCTTCTCCTCATCCCTCTTGTAAGTTCCAGCGGACTTGATGATGATGTTGGCCTTTGCAGCATCAGCGTAGCTAGGCTCACGCTTCTCCTCTTCGCCACGCTTGTACGTGCTGACGGACTTGATGTAGATGGAGTCCTTGGCAAGGTCGGCATAGTCGGCCTCGGAGGCACGCTTCTCCTCGTCTCTCTTGTAGGTACCAGCAGACTTGATGATGATGTTGGCCTTTGCGGCGTCAGCGTAGCTGGCTTCGCGCTTGTCCTCTTCTCCTCGCTTGTATGTGTTGACGGACTTGATGTAAATCGAGTCCTTGGCGAGGTCGGCGTAATCGACGGCCGGAGCAGCGACGGGAGCGGCGACGGCGCCGATGGCCTGGAGGGCGAGGATGGTGATGATAGACAGCTGCATAATGGAAGGGGACTCAGAAAAATTGCGATAGTTCAAGAGATGGACGAATGGCAAGAACGTTGAAAGAAAGTCCTCGATAAAGTTCAAGCACGTTATATACTACCCAGAAATCTGGACCTACGATACGGTGGGAGAAATGTAACCCCTTTCTGGGATGACGAAAGGCTCGAACCCATTGCGCCTTATCCGATCCTGCAGTTCTTGATTCGAAGGAACCCTTCCAGCACTTCCCGTCTATCTTCTGGCCAAACATGCGGGCTCGTAAGTCTTAGAAGGGAAGGTAAATAGAGACGGAGGGTGATGGGTAAGTTATAACCTATCAAGGCCGTCCTCTCATGACTAGACACCTGCAACTAAGACGAATTGCCTTTGGGTTTGACGGTTGCCTGGGAGTTCCCGAGACATCTCTTCGCAAATCTAGCCATTCAACGAGAGAGAACCCAAGTAAGCGGACAGGCCTTGGGCCGGGGATCCGATCCCACGGTGGCGGGGTTGCGCTTCTAATTGTCACGCACACTCGGACTTCCACGATTAGGTGTGTCCGAATTCAAGATATGCAACCCATCCCGCCGCTCTAAGTGGACGGGCTTGGCCGCAAAGCTTATGTCGACGTGGTCCACAATATGATGACCTGGGATTTTTGAAGCGGCTCCTCTGCGGAAACTAGGCCTGAATAAGAAGCTCGAAACTTGAAGGATCGCACTATGCAGAAGCAGGCTGGAGAGAGTGTCATCGGCCCATACAAGGCGTAATAGTGCAAGCCTATTGCCACTTACCTTAGATTGCTGATGGCTGCGCGGGAGGTGGGCAGTGTTCCGAATTCTGTGGTAAGTTGCACTGGTGTTTGTTGTTTTACGTTATGTCTGAACCCTTCTCGTTCTCGCCAACATCATCCACAGAACATCACCTGTTTCACAAACTTTGCTATCATTTGCAAAGATGTGGTGGAAACCGAAATCTTCGTATGAAAGTCTGCCACAATCAGAGGGCAAGGCAGGAGGAACGTCGACTTCAGCGCCTTGGTTCACACATCGCTGGCCTCGATCAACAGTTTGGCTTGGCTTGACCAACCTGGTCACACTTGCTGTTCTAGTTTACAACTTCTCTCCAATTCAGTCTCGGACAGTGTTCCTACAAAAGTGCACTGAAAGCCTGTCGACGATTTGTGAGTACTCGCCGATGAGTCTACTTTCCTCCCCTTCCCTCGAGCCCTGACTGATTGAGTATCAATGAAGCGCCGGCATTTGAGGCTGTCAAATACAAAGCACCGGAGCATTACAACGCTGAGTTCAGGCAGACTAACAAATGGCGCGGTCCACCCGGGACGCACTCGAACGATGTCGATATCGCATGGCACGAGATTGAACTTGGAGCTGGTGGCATCCGTGTCACAGCTGAGGAACTGAAATTACTCAACATGACCGACTCGCCTGAAATGCCATTCCACAAAGTGCCCGATGAGCATGGAGGCGGTTACTTGGCGATGCTTGAAGTCTTCCATCTGCTTCACTGCTTGGTAGGCCTTTCGCCTATCTTGAATGAGTCATTATGCGGTGCTGATACTCAAGTATTTTAGAATTCTTTAAGAATGGGGCTGTTCTATAATTATGAGCACTACAAATTCTTGGACGAAGGTGTTCCTAACGAAAACATCTACAGTCATTTTGGTGAGTCTGAATTTTCCCGAAAGCCAGCGCACAAGATCGAATCTGACAATACAGACCACTGCATTGACATGTTGAGGATGAACTTGCAATGTCAAGGAGATGTAACGCCCGCTTTGTTCGTTGATCCCCTGAACAACCCAAGACGACGAGACGCTCTACCCAACTGGTCTTCGATGCACACTTGCAGAGACTTCGATGCCATCCTGGACTGGAACAAGCATGGCCCAAGGTCGGTGCGGTGGCGCGATGCCGGTCCCAATCCATCTTGGGATCCTAGTGTTGAGGGAGCCGAGCCGCCTTTTCCGCCAGAAGGAGAGAAGGAGGAGCACCACCACTCGTAGCCGACTTCGATATGAGGATAGGACCATCAATCCATATGATATCGGAAGCATGCGTTGTTCCTGACTGTGATTGGGCAACTCCTTCTAAAGGTGGCCTTGTAGCACAGTTGTAGGAATTGTCAATGCCCGTTGTATAGACGAGGTTGTGTCTGCTCCTGGAACCTCATCCATCACAACACTCCAGTCTTCTAGTCCCCTTTTCGAAAATATTCGAAATGTGTCGAGATTTGCGACGCCAGCGAGAGCATCGCTGTAGTGACGCCTAAAGGACTCCAGATCGTTCACTTCCACAACCAAATGCTGAAACAGACTCTTGTCGTTTTCCATCAGTTTCAGATCCCAAAACGAGGCTTGGATCGTATCAAGATCAAAATCGACCCAGACATATCGCGGATTCAGGCCACCAGAGAATGCTCTGTCATACAGACCGATGTTGCGCGACTCTCGACAAGCCTGCAAGATTGCGGGAATAGTATTTGGTGAACGGCAATAAATCAAGGTGGACTCAAGCGGTTGACGGCGATATTTCGCGGGTTCATCACAGGTACGGACGACCAGAGTCCGCGACTCTTTCGCAAGGTGCCATATGTGAATGCGTAGTTCGAATGGGAGCTCTGAGAATAAGTGAAAAGATGCCATTCCTAAAGCTTTTGAAATGATCTCACTCGAACAAGTAAGACGGGAATCGGTCCGCAGATAATCGCTTGCCTGTTTCCCAACACTGCATCAGAAAGTGCCAGTCGTCTGAGCTCTGAGGTTTATCAAGATGCGTTCTTCTACAGAGTCTTTTGCAACTCAACATTTCAAGTTTTACTCTCGAGCTTGCATCACGTCATTGCTTGCCTGAACGGGCACCGTGCAGGTGAGACATCTCAACAGCCCCTATTAGGCTAGACGTCGTGTGCGAACATGCGAACATCCAATCCCAGTCATCTTTCTCTCATGGCAAGCTTGAAAAAGCATCTCAATTCAAGTGCTGGGTGGGCACTATACTGTTTTATTAAAACTGTATTCTGGTATTTGTGACTCACAAGAATTAAAGTTTCTGCGACAACAAGGTACTTAGAACATCCAATCCCAAGAGCCAATTTTTGTCCGATTAAAATTTGGCCGAATTAGCATTATAACTCTTTGAATAATGGCAAGCAAGGATGAGGTCTGATTCCAGAGGCCCTCGCCAGGAGCACGAAGTATGCTGAGGCTAGAATATTGCGCCAAGTTGACTGCTTCGATAGAGTTGATATAGGGGTTTGCGAAGGACGCTGTTCCCATTCTAGTGCGCATGACGTCAATCCTGAACATCAACGCCAACCTCAATAAAGCCTTGTAGGCTTAAGATGCGTGGTCGCCAAGAATCACCAATCATCATCAACATCGGGGTCTGCTACTCTCGAGGAACTGCACCTTCATGTGGGAGTCGTGTATAGCGTCGCAACGAAATCAAACAGAAGTATTGCCCGGCACTTAAGTAATTCTTTGCACGTGGTCCGCGCATGTCGGCCGAATGATGCCACGGAGCAGCCCGAGTGACAGGCGTGGACTCCCCCGCACTGTTGCATGCCAAGCTTCCCGTTGCCCGAGGTCGTCCAGATTCGCCATGCGATCAGCGGAAGCAAGATCTCACCTCCGCAGCAATTGTGCCGCGCCCTGAGTTAAACCTTGACTATTCCAGGAGGTGCGCGAGACGTCAATATATAAAACCGAGAGTTATTGGTGGGATTGGCGTGGGGACATCGCGGCATTGGCGCCCTGCTTGGTGTCATCGCTTCTTTCGGCTCAGTCTCCGCCGAGATGCGACGATGCGACTTTGACAGTTTGTTAGAAGGGGAGAAGTAGATTAAAGACTTATTTTCCATGGCTTTATATCAAGCCAGTCAGCCTAGTTGCACAGACAATTTCAGTCATTGCGATCATATTCACGTCTTTTGATGTTGTTTAGCGTTTCTTAGCGAAATTCTCAGTCGTTCCAGTCAAAACCCCCAAAAGCTCCAAAATGAGAGTCAGCCAAGCTCTATCTGTTGTCGCCACGGCGTTCACGACTGTTTCCGCTGTTCCGTTCAGTCCATTCAGCGCACCTCAGATCCGCGATGCCAAGCCGCCCTACTTCCTCCTGACGGGAGATTCGACCGTTGCCATCGGCGGAGGTTGGGGAAACGGCTTCCTCTCATTTGTCGAGTCCCCGGCCGATGGAAAGAACTACGGCAAGAGTGGAGCGACGACTGTGTCGTTCCGTGCTCAGGGCATCTGGGACACCGTTATTGGCGAGGTTGAGGCGAACAAAGATGCGTTCAGCCCGATTGTCACGATTCAGTTTGGTCACAATGACCAAAAGGCAGCGGCAAACATCTCTGCCGACCAGTTCCAAGCGAACTTGGAGAAGCTAGCCAACGAGGTCACGGCTGCAGGTGGAACTCCTGTGAGTGGGAACGTAATAGGATGCAACCAACAAGCATACTAACGTTCAACGTAGATTTTGATCACGTCACTTACACGCCGCACCTTCAGCGGCGGTAAGGTTATTCAGAACTTGGAAACTGAGCGCCTCAGAGCCATCGCCGCCGCGGAGGCCGTGGGCGCGACGTACCTTGACCTCAACACCGCCAGCACCAACTACATCAACGCCATCGGAAACGAGAACGGACACAAGTACGACCTTGCTTCGGGCGACTCTACGCATCTGAACACTGCCGGTGAAACCGTATTTGGTCGCCTTGTTGCCGATCTTCTTCTCGAGAAGCGGACCGATCTTGCCACTTACATCAGGGAGAATAAGGCTATTAGCGACAAGATCAAGGCTGGAGAGTTTGCGACGGGCGATGAGACTGACTGAATCTCGTGAGAATCAATATTTCAGTAGCAATCAGACCATCAAGTGTTGGTGAAGGAATCCCTGCAGGTAGCTGAGCACGTGTAAATACCTTAGGTACATGGAGAAAAGTATCAAGTCTGGCTGGTACATACAAGTCATCGTTCAAATCTGTCTCGCGCCTATCGGAAATTCTTCTAAGAAACAAAAAGCGTGTAAAGCATGCCGAATGAAGATCACCCTCTAGATACAGAACCTAACTAAGGCTATAGCGGAACAGGTACTTGATGTGTTTGCCGCCAGCCTTCGCCGAGTCGAACGGTCAGGTATACTAGTCCGGCACAGATGAATTGTATGACAGCTGACATTGTTGACACCCAGCCGACACCGATTGCTTCTATCAAAGGAAGGCACACCGCAGTTGCAAGACCCGCGCACATATATCGCATGAGGTAGTGGCTGGCTGCGAACTTGTTAGTATCAATATCATGCGTATGGTCCAAAAACACGCATGTAACATACCTGAGGCTTCCCCATTTTGATGTTGCATGACATCCAGAATGTAAGCATTTAAGCTTGGAAACGCAGCCAACTGTGCGATGCCTTGCAAGAACATGCAGATAATAGGAAGAGGGATGCCACCAAACTTCTTGTCCAGCGTCCAGCCGTACAGAACCATGGATCCTGGCAACATCAACCCGAGGAAGACGAGACTGCTTCGAAGTCTGTCCTCCGGCAAGCGGATGCCGCGCTTTCGGATCCACGAGCTGACAGTGTAATCAGCCCATCGACCGCCAATCTGGCAGCCGATAACGTATCCCGCTCCAGGTGCAATGTACAGCAATCCCGATTGCAGTGGCGTAGTAAGATGAAACCTGGGATTGAGCACGTATCGGATAGGGGTGAGTAGAGAGTACATGTTCCAAACCAAAGATGAGGAAGCGAGGCACTGATAGGTTAGCGTCTTTCCAGTAGTATTGATGCACTTAGTTACAATGGGGCGACCTTACAATGAGAAGCATATTTCTATTCCCGTAGATCTTGACCACTCTGATTGGGTTTCCCCATTGCCAAAGCTTGCTACATTTCTCCAGTGGCCCGAGCCCTGTAAGTTCGCTCTCGCGAGACTGATGGAGGGTCTCGGGGAGGCAGAAAAATACGAGAACAAGCGCAGTGGCAGCAAGTGAAGCTTGAATCCAGAAGATGACGCGCCATGAGGTGAATGTGACGACTATGCCACCGAGAAGCGGTCCAAAAGCCGGACCGACGGTGGTGCCACTCAAGAACCAGCCTAGAGAGGTTGCTCGCTCAGTCTGCAGTCTTAGTGAGTAAGCCTAGTCACATATTTCAAGTAACGTTTCGTACTTATGAATGATCTTACGGGATGATAAATGTCAGAAATGCAGCTGG
Organism: Colletotrichum simmondsii; assembly: GCA_001563135.1. Lineage (NCBI taxonomy): Eukaryota > Fungi > Ascomycota > Sordariomycetes > Glomerellales > Glomerellaceae > Colletotrichum > Colletotrichum simmondsii. The sequence goes on from JFBX01000758.1 coordinate 373,324, forward strand.
ATCCAAGTATGAGGAAAGAAGTTCCCTGAAACGCCGTGAAGGCCCTGAATAGGAAGAATAGTTCTAGTTGAGGCGCCAAAGCCGTCCCAATGGTGAAAACGAGAAATAATGTGATGCTGTAGAGATAGGCCTGTGACTCAATTAGAAGTGTTCTGATGTAAGGTACCTGATCATAAACCTTGGAACATACAGAGCGACGGCCGAAAATGTCGGCCCAAGGTCCCCAGATCAATGACGAAAGGCCCATGAACGCAAGGTAGACCGCATTACTGATGCTGATTACATTCGCTGTTGTATGAAAAGTTTCGACGATCTCTGGGACAGCCGCCAAAACGCTTGTCGTTGAAGCCTGAGCGAGGAAGCCGCAAAATGCAGCGATAGCGGTGATGGTGCGCTTCTGCAAGGGCCTGAAGCGAGAGTAAACAGATACTTGAACGCGACCCTGGCCCTCGAGGGGTGCTTCTGGACTAACTGATGCCATTTCCGACAGGCTTTCTATGGCAAAATGCTGTGGCCGTATGGGGATATTGAAATTGGACTTGTAAACCCAATCTGAGAGCTTTCATCTAGTTGACGATTTGTCGCGACAGAATGCTATTTAGCTAAATTCAAGCCGATGTCGGGTGGTACAGGGGGACTCATCCCAGGCTAGCTAAGTCACTGAAGCCAATTCAGTGACGGTTAAGCGACCAAGTGAAAGAGCCTGCCAGCACTGGGAAATTGCTGCAATGAGTCAGACTCAAGAACGGAGCGGCCTTCATTACCGGCTGCCGGCTACCGGCGCTACGGCATATCGGCCAAAGACTTTCCTGCCGGCCGATGAATGCGCCCTAGAGTGGAGACCGATCTACGTCCGTCGCGCCTTAGACGGCATTTGCTTTCTCAGATCTTCACTTCACATTGATACAACCAATGGCGAACATCTTTGCATAAGTGTGATTCAAAGGCCCACGTGGTTGTCCGGATTCTAAGGAAGCGAAAGACCAGAACCAATGACCAACTCGGAGTTGAGAATCCCTAGCAATTATGTCGCCAAGGTGTGTACCTTGGAACACTAGCAACTGAGCGCCAGGGAAGGCAGTTGAAACGATGCTTAATTCCTTACTGCCAGTGTCCACACCACTTAGATTATTCCAGAATCCCGCTTCGACTGAACGCAAAACGGTCAAACAGCCGAGCACATCGTACGCCGGCTTTACGGCTAAAACATCGTGTCTGAGCGCCCCAAGACCAACACTCCCCGGACTTCCGCCAAGATCCGGGAGCCAACATCACGACTGGAAATGATAGGGTAGAATTGAGCCACGCTGATTCAAACGAATCAAATTGAACATTAATTTCGTATGGCATCATTGGTATTTACATGATGCAGATTCCTCTGTTGCATTCCTAAATAAGTACGGAGCGGTTAGCTGTTTGCACCCGTCTTGGTTTATCGAGACAAGACTAACCCCTTTATCGCGAGCGACGCAGATCTACACATCGCCAAATTAGCCAAATTGCGCTGAAAAGTCCCGTTGGGTAAGCTTGATCACCTACACAGTTCTTGGCCCCGTCGTGTCGGCAGCACACCTGACCTTCTTGGGGATACACGGCGCGCTTCGTCAGCAGAGCAGGGCTTGCGGCCGTCGCAGCGGCAGCGAAAACGACGAGATAGAGGAAGAACTTCATCTCGGCAATCAGTCTTAGTAGAACCGTTGAGTTTCTGTATAAGTTGTCGCGTATTAGGACCAAAAGACAAAGAAAACCAGCGTGTAGAAAGAAGCTGCTTTTTAATGTCTTTTCATTGCGGAGTCGCGGTCTCAACTTTTGGCACAGACTTTGCATGCGTTTTCAAGCAATTGAAACCTGTACCGCAGCGCATTGTTCTACGCTCTGACGAAACTTCACGTTGTCGGCTATCAGCCGAACGCTAATCATTGCGAGTCCATGCGTGTACAACTCTTTGATGGACATCGTCCTCAGCGCGTTTGGGAATCTGAATAAGTCCCCCAGCACATGTCCAGGTGCACAGTCAGCGAATCTGTTGCTCCAGTCAGCGCTCCAGTCAGCATGGACTGCAGCACGATGAATTCTCTGGAGAGGATGGCTGGGTTGCTTATGTCAATGACGTCAAGACTCGGTTGAATAACACAGCTTCAGCAACTCTCAGTGTTCGTTGGTTTCTTCGAGCCGACAGCGAGTGATGGCATTCAGTGATAGAACTTGTCGTTCGGAGAAGACTTCGTGTCGAATGGCTAGTACGCATAGCCACTAGGTAGGTAGGCTATAGAGCCCATCTCATCTTCCTGCATCCCCCCATAATGATTATCGAATAGCTGATATGATCCTTGGCCAATACTGCGCTTCAATATTGGCAAAATGAGACAATTCGATAGGTTCTTGTAAGAAAAATATTGATTGAGATCAACTCGTATCAATGAAGAGTATTTCCTCGTTCTGTCTCATATACACCCGCTATACAAGATCTTTGGGGCTCTTCTGCCGTTCGTCTACAAAGACAGACACTTGCATCGTCTTTGTGATGCCTTCCCCACCACTACCATGGTCCGGAATAATGCTTTCCTCCGAACCCATCTTGGATCCAAAGCCTGAGCGAATCGCCGCTGTATGTCGAGACTGGCTAAACATTTCAAAGTTTCCTTCCGGAGTGCGCGCCCTCCTTGATTTGCTTGCATTCTTGTTCCGCATGTATCCATCGTTATTGTACTTTGACGAGTTGTAGTGTTCGGCTGATGACCCCGAGAGTATGGCCTTGAACAGCGGCTTGAGACACGGTATCGAGGCTGCAATGATTGCTGTGCATATTTCGACGGTCGTCCTTGGAGGCGCAGATGTCAGACAACGGGGGCTTGGCGTTTAAGGCCATTGATATTGCCGAGGACTTACCAGATTGTTATGTCAGTGCTATTGAATAGGAAGTCTCCGTGTTTTCCGTAACCCGACAGGAAAGATATCTTGATAACTGCTGCTATAGTCGCACTGGGAATGGCAGTCAGCGGGGTTAATCTTACCGCTCGCGTAAAATACTCACAAAATCCCGAGAGAAAGCACTCCGATGACGGCAGATTTGACTTTCCAATTCAGTTGCACTTTCCACATAATTGGTACCGGCAAGAGAGCGAAAAGAAGATCGGTCAACACAGATACGCCTTGCAACTATTAGCCTAGAGAAAGGCGTAGCCTCCGTGAAGAGGGACGTTATGTAACTTACTCGAGTTGAAGAAGGCAGCGAACTTCAGATCTGCTTGTGGAATGCACTTTCCTCCTTCAATAGAGAAATCCCAGGTGAATGCTAGCGGTTGGCATTGGAAGAAGACGGTCACTAAGTGATATCAGCGCGAGATCGGAATGGACCCTCCATTCAGACTGGAGACTTGGACGTAGATCAACCCACAGAAGTTACCAAGTGCCGAAAATACCGTAAAGATGATGATTCCCCAGATGACGTGTCGAAATTTTCCCGATGGCGTTATTCGCAGAAGAAACATGCCCACACTGACTTTGGCCAAACACAACGCGATGAGGCACAAAGGCTGTGTGACGAAATTTAGGTGAAGACCTGTGACGATGTTGCTCTTCGGTTCGATGTATTGAATGTGTCGGCCCGCGCCATACTGGACTTCGGGGATGATGACCATCATTTCTGCGAAGATAGTAACCTTGACAAAGATATTTCCTTAGCTTCGACCTTCTTAAGACCTGGTCCGCACCTTCGCCGGTAGGCCGAACAAGAGATCTTACCGTCGCTGCGATCATGAAGTAGTCGTCGAGGCCGACAAGCCGGACCATTTTCGCCCTAACCCATATTCTCAAGATGACAACGGCCACCGAAAGGCCAACTAGACTTCCGCACACCACGAGAATCTCGCTGCCTCTATTGATGTCGGGTGGAAAGGGTACCGAGTCGTCCATGGCGGACTAGCCTACAGGGACAACCTTGAAAGCAATGATTCGGAAGTGTTAACAAGACTTCTTGGTGATTAAGAAAAGTCTTGGTTTCCATCTCCAGCTAAAGATGGCCCGCATGAGCTGGGCCACGCTGTCACTTTGTGGCACATGACTTGTGTTTTCCCTTCACCATTTGAGTTACCTCCTTTAGGTTGAAGGCCTGGAAACTCAACGATATTTGCGCACTCTCGGTGATTGACTCAGTATCCTGCGAAGAATTTGACACCATATTCCAGGGGTCTCCATAGATCAATCAGAGCTGCGGAGTACATCTTGTCAAAGTTGGTCAAAGTTTCCAACATGGTTCATCTTTAAACAGATCCGCATCCGTACCACATCACGAACATGTTGGCAAGGGTGGCATCCTTCAGCGGGTCTATCAGAGTGCCTGTCTCATATGCACCTGCATGACAGCGAATGGATCTGTCACCACAAGAATATATCGGAACAGGACTTCAACGTGGATTATCGAGACCATCTCTGTGATGCTCGCAATGGGACCCGGTGTAGTGGTGCATCATTCGGCGATCAGGCTGCATCTGTACACTTACGTGCCAAGATCCCAGTGCAGCAGTTAGTACTGCCGGCTCAAGAACCGTTGGCTTGGGTCAGGGGTAAGCCATGCTCAGCATAACCCAGTAGCAGCGGTTGGGAGGTACCAACAGTCATTGAATCTCACAGTTGCCCTGCTCGAGAGTTTATTTTCGACGGGAACATCCGCGTCGCATGCGAACCGCCTTTTGCGACAGCAACATGTGTCAACTCGGCCTTGCCAGCTGTATATTATGTATGACTGAAATTTTTGATCGGGCTGGCATTGGCTGTTCTGTGATGCCTGCAGTGTGTTTGCACACCGCGCCTCTCAAGCCACGAATACTCACCAGCTCGTTCTTCATCGGGGAGTTGGTCGCTGCAGTGACGAATGCAACTAGGTACAATGCAAGGATTGAACCGACGGGATACTGGAACGATCAATGCGTTCCATCGTGTTCATGTTGACGCAACTTGCATTTATGATCAGACGCTCCACACTGAACTCACCTAATACACAATTTCCCCTCGGGTTCCAAGCTTTGCGGCAGGAATACGTAAAAGAACCTGGCTTAGGCCTCGGCGTCTACTCTTTAACATTCATGTTCAAAGCGATAGGTGAAATTCGAGGTCAGGAAATCACCCGAGTAGGCTCCACGACCAAGGAACTTTAGGGAGCTCCGGAAAACAGACCGAGTCAGAACCCACTTATGAGGATCACGACGAGCGATTCAATGGCCAGAGAAGACTCTGTCATATAAGTACGGCTCGAACAACTTGAACATATACATCTTTGAGAGTGGCATGCCGGCCGTCGAAATATTCTTGAGTATGCGCCGACCACTTGCCGACCCCGGCGCCCGCCTCCCCCCGGTAGATCTGACGGGGTCTGCGCCGGGACGAAGCGGTCGCTGCTCTTCTATATAATGCTACTATGCCGTATAGAGGTAAGTACGATGGTGATGAACCGACATATAGCCATGGTTACCAAGTGACAAACAGGCATGAAGACAATAGTGTGCGGGTACGGCAGGGCGGCACAGGCGGAAAGTGAGGTAAGTAAGCATGCGGTGAGCTTGCTGAGGTCTTCGACATAGTTGAAAATTGAGTTGGTTGGTTCGGATACAGCCAGCCTTCTTGCCTTGCCACTCCACCGCAACATCGCAGGTATCTTGCATGCAGCGCCGCAGACCTGCATCGGTTGCCGACTCAAAATGATTTAGCATATTCTTGATCGAGCCACTGAAGCTTCCTATCGAAATGACTGTGGGAACTCTCCAACTTACCGGCATGGTGGTCCGCAAGACCCCTGCTGCGTGCGCTACTACGCTCGCCTTTATTAGTCTCGGTAACTGCTGGTCAGTGCCGGTGTTTCTCCCAACCTTTGTCGTGACCAGAGCGACGAACACTTTCTTGTGATCTGCATCTCATTTCAATTTGACAGAGCCGTGCAACATGAAGGTCTCGTCCGTCCTCTCGTCAGCCGCCCTGGCATCGGTCGCGTTCGCCGCGCCTTCGGTCAAGCCACGCGGCGACTCAACCATAGACGGGGTTCAGTTTGCTGATCTCACTGCCAGCATCCAAGCCAATGTGCTCAAGTCACTAGATGAGCGCGAGGCCAAGCTGAGAAAGCGTGGCGAATCAGCCAACTGCACGACAAGCAACATGGTTTTCCGTCGGGAGTAGTAAGTGCTGGAACCTGATCTCAAGATCACAGTTGATGACTGACAAGCAAATAGTGGCTCGCTTTCACTGACCGAGAGGCTTTCTTACGTGAACGCCGTCAAGTGCCTTCAAAGCCTGCCGCCCCGAACACCGGCAAATGTCTCTTCTGGTGCTCGATCTCGGGTATGTAATATTATCCCTCGGCTTTGTCCGAACTTTTTTGCGCGGTAACCTGGGCTTGACTGACTCGTGGACACAGTTTGATGACTTTGTCGTGACCCATATTCAGCAGACCATGACGATCCACTACACGGGTAACTTTATGCCGTGGCATCGCTGGTTCGTGCATCTCTACGAGAAAGCTTTGCGCGAGGAATGTGGCTACACCGGCTATCAACCTGTGAGTTCAGATCAAATCTCTATGGTTGATTCATTTTCGCTCATAGTGAGATATCAGTACTGGGACTGGCCTAAGTACGCTTCTGCGCCTCAATTATCCCCTATCTTCAACGGAGACCCCTACAGTCTCGGCGGGAACGGCGAGTACATCCCCCATGATGGGCCTGTCATTGAACCTCCCGTAGGAATTGGCGGCTCAAGCATCCAGCTGCCTGCTGGTGTCGGCGGAGGTTTCGTGACTACTGGACCTTTTGCAAACATGACTGTCAATCTTGGCCCGGTCGGTGGCCTTGAGGGCACGGCGCCCGGGCCGGATGGTGGTCTAGGCTACAACCCTCGCGGCTTGAAGCGCGACGTGGGCCCGGCTATGAACCAAAGATACGCCAACTACACAACGGTGTTGAGTGAGTACCTCTGCCAGCGCCTATCAAGTGATGACCGATGCTGACGGACCCTCAGACTTGTTGCTCAAGCCCAACATCTCGGAATATAGACTTTTGAGTGAGGGAGTTCCTTACACGCCTGAGATTGGACCTCATGGAGGAATGCACTATGCCATCTCCGGTGATCCAGGTGCGGACCTTTTCACGTCCCCTGGCGACCCTGCATTCTGGGTTCATCACGGTATGATGGATCGCATGTGGACTTTCTGGTAAGTCTTTCATTCGGGTGAATCATCGTATCCGATGGACTCTTCTAACATTTGACTCTCAGGCAAGCGCTCGATCCTGCCGCACGCCAACAGGAATTGAACGGAGGTGATTACGGCCATATTACCTGGGCCAACAGCCCGCCATCGGTTAAAACCCAACTTACGGACGTCATCGATATGGGATACACGGGTCCCTCAATCAAGATTGCAGATGTGATGGACACCTTGTCGGGACCATTCTGCTACTTCTACCTTTGAGCATCCGACAAATATGGCAATGCCGACACAGCTCAGGGTCTGGATGAACATCGGCTGCTTATTCGATGAACACGGAATGATAAACTGAAAGTTATTACCTAGTGTCTAATGATGTAGATATGAAGCTATGAAGATACGATATCACGCGATGAAGTGTGGCGATCTTGATGTATGCTGCATGAAGACGATGATAACACGCTATAAGACGCAGTTCCACTTCCTTTTGAGCAAGCTATCTAAGTATTGTGGAGCATTAAAGTATCCAGCACATCTCAACTAACCCAGCATAGACTTCAACCATGTTCGAGGCCCCTTCTCAGAGTCGTGCCCCTCAACACCCTTATGCGAGCCCTCGATGATTTCGGTATCAAGCGGCAGAACTCCCAACTTCCTTGCTTCGTCATCAGTGAAAGTCGCATAGTAGTCCACCTCATCAATAACACCGGCTTCAGGAGGGGGCCAGATAGTGTTGATGACCAGATGTAACAAGAACGATATGGCAAAACCTAGTGGGAACGCTAGGTAGTAAAGATTGATCCAACCCTCAGCAACTTTGACGCTATTGGGTGTAACGCTAGCAGCAAAACCTGGGAGCTGTGTCGCAAAGCCGCACACCCAAGCGATAAAGGTTCTAGGGTTGAACCCCTTGTAGTAGTAGAAAGAGCCATCTGGACGCGGGTGGTAGAGGTCTGAGAGCTTGATTCTACGTCTGCGGATGATGAAATAGTCACAGATTTGGATACCGATAATGGGACCGAGAAAGACGCTGTAAGCGGAGAGAACGCTGATGAAGACCGCTGCCGATGACAAGAGTTCCCATGGGCAAAGCGCAATACTCAGCACGAGACCGATGTAAGCGCCGCGTCTGATGTTGATGTACCGACAGAACAAACCAGACAGATCCATGCCAGCGGAGAAAGCATTATCGACAGAGTTGATACTCAGTTGGATACAGAGGAGACCAAGCCCAGCAAAGAAGGCGCCCGCACGGCTCTTGGCGTTGTAGTTTGAATCCAGCCATGCTTGGACGATCAAGGGTGGATTCCAGATTGGTTCGCCGTAGATGACGCCAGTTGCCGAAGCTGCCAAGCAGCCAAAGGTAGGGAAGATGGCTCCAAAGAAGATGATGCTGAACCATTGTCCAAAGACCTGGTCTCCGGGTTTCCGAGCAAAGCGACAGTAGTCCGGCTGATTGGTCAATCCGACAGCAATGCTACCGATAACTGTGGTAATACCATGGACGATTTGCCAGCCAAGTTCGCTTGACGACATTTGCTTTGACCCTTGTCGAACCAAAGATCCTGCTTCGCCGGCTGTTGCCAGAGCCCAAATCATGATCGATATGAGTGTTATTGAAGAGATGATATTGAAAGCCAGAAGAAGTTTCTGAATCCTTTCGGGCCGGATGTAGAGAATAGGGATGAGGAGGACGTTGAAGATGATCCAACCGATGAAGTCTTTGGTGGTAAGGTGTGAGGACTCGGGGAACACGTTGCCTAGTGATTCGAACGATGGGAAAATTGCCGAAAGACTGAAATTCGTAAGCATTGGGTCACGAAAAGGCGATGGATGTTTTGTTCGAGAGGTACTCACCAGTTGACAACTGTCAAACCTCCGGTCCACGACTGTACAGCAAACCACACCAAACTGAGAATGATTCTCTGAATGAGGATTATGTACTGCCCGTAAACGCCCCAGATGTACCGGGAAACGACTGGAAATCCGATGTGCCAATGTGCGCCGACATGTCCGTTGAAGATGGCAACAAGGGCAATAATTACTTTACCAATGACAATGGCAATCACGCTTTGCCAGACAGAGAGTCCAGCAGCGACGAGGGATGCTCCAAGTTGCCAATTGGAGACTATCACTCTGTTAGCTTGCCCAATAAGTTTATCATGAATAACATAATGACTGACTTGCAACCTGGTTAGTCAACCAGAATGATATGAAAGTTGAAGTTGTCCATCTTCGACGGCTTGGTGGAAGGGGTCTGATATCTTCGTTGATCCACACGTTTGATTCGGCTACATCAGTGTCGGGCAGCCGAGCCCATCTCAAAAGTCCGCTGAGACTCATTGTACTAGCAACGATTCCATCGGATTTGCACAAAGTCGACTTAATGTCTTCGCGTCCAGTCTAGGGGCATTCGCTTGGTTTAATAAATTCGCAACCGACGAGAGTCTACGCTGGCGCGCATCATGGATGCAGTTCCTCCATATCGGTAATGCTTCTGATACGTTGCATCGGCGCCCGCTTGGCAGACCTTCGCGCCATCCAAACCTCGGCCGATAACCCAAACACCAGCATTTTGTTTGTGTAGATATCAACTTAGGCTATTTCTTATCGTTGGAGAATGCCTCCAAACACACCTTAGGTGTGAAGCTCTTATCATAGTTTCACGCGAGTGTGGAGCAAAGACGGTGATAAGAACGGCATTGGGCAAAGTCGGAAGATCAACAACCCAGGGGATCCAAGTTTACCCCGCAACATCATCGTTCGGCATCTGGTGTCCGGACCTTTAACCGCATGGTTCCACGGAGTAGCCAAGCGGTTGTACCTGCCCGATTATCATTCATTATCTATCCTTTGCGCCGTCTTAAAGACTAGTGGCAGACAGTATCTGCCCGTGGCCGTGGTCTTGGGAGCCCATTTAACCGCTTCATCCGCTCAGACGGCATCCCTGTGGGATGATCTCCGACAACACGAGCTTTGGCCAAGAGCTTACGACGTTGCCATTCGGGGTCTGTTAACACGAATAGCTTGGAGCCAAAGGGATGAGCGCTGATTAGGTATATGAGACTGGAACAATCATACTTATTTGCATTGCTGGACTGAAGGCCTGGGCAAAAGCAACAAGCTGGCAATATTGCAACAATCAGAGCTGTTGTCTGGCTAAAGTACCAAAATGGGAGAGATGCCACCATCACAACGTACTGTTCGAATTGGTGTTGATGTTGGAGGTGAGTCTGGAAGCTCCAACCGTTAGCTCAAAACACAACGAGTGTACAAACCCGGAGACAGCATTTTACACATTGAAGAGACGCATCTTCTCAAAAGAGACCTCGCTGACAGCGTGATTATGAAGGAACAAATACGGATGCCGTCGCAATCGATTTAAGTCTCCAAAATACTGCGCACCGCGGGGTTCTAGCCCACTTCAAAACTCCCACGACCCCCGATGCAAGCGCAGGCATCGAGACCGCCGTAAGCACTGTTCTCGCCGCCGCCGGCCTGACAGACTCGCCGGAACGTATCGCAAGTGTGACCATCGGAACAACACACTTTATCAATGCAGTCATCGAGCGCGATGTTCGTCGCCTGCAGCGTGTGGGCGTTCTCCGGCTCAGCAAATCCTTCTTGCGTGAGGTGCCCGCTTTCGCCGAGTTCCCTCCGGACCTAGCAGCTGTGATCCAGAGCTACGTGGGCATCGTTGACGGAGGATTACACATTGACGGCTCACAAGAGGCGCCAGTGGTAGAATCTCAGGTCGTTGCCGAGTGCGTCAAGATCCGCGAGAGTGGTGTCGGCGCCGTTGTGGTATCTGGTGTCTACTCACCTATCGACGAAGTCTTTGGGCAAGAGGAAAAGGTTCGAGACATCATTCTCCGTGAAGTACCCGGCGTCGATGTTGTGTGCAGCAAGGAGGCGAGTGCGAGCATTGGCTTCATTGAGCGAGAGAATGCCGCTATCCTGAACGGTGCTATCTTGCGCTATGCAAGGAAGACTGTGAGCAGATTCCGTCTCGCAATGAAGAGACTTAACCTCTCTTGCCCTCTCTTCTTGACGCAAAACGATGGCACCATCCTTGACGCGGCTTCTGCGGCCAAGATCCCAATCCGAACGTTCTCGAGCGGTCCCACAAACTCAATGCGTGGAGCGGCGTATCTCGCGGGTCTAGACACTGGCGGTAACAGCTCTGCTATTGTGGTAGATATTGGCGGCACTACATCTGACGTTGGCGTCCTGCTTCCTTCAGGCATGCCTAGACAAGCATCGGCGTACGTCACCGTGGCTGGAGTAAGAGTCAACTACTCTATGCCTCACCTCCACTCCGTCGGTCTCGGAGGAGGCTCCATTGTTAGAAACGTCGATGGCAAAGTCAAAGTTGGCCCAGAGTCTGTCGGACTCGAGCTGACCACACGCGCACTTGTCTTTGGCGGAAATGTCTGCACGACGACGGATATCGCAGTCGCAGCTGGCAAAGCAGTTGTGGGCACAACTGAGCACGCCAATAGCCTAGACTCTGCCTTTGTAGAAGAGGCAATCCTCCGCATCAAGTCACTGCTAGAGGGTGCCGTTGATGTTATCAAGACTTCACCCGACCCCGTCCCGGTACTCCTTGTGGGCGGAGGCGCCATTTTATCACCGGAAAGCCTCAAAGGTGCCTCCAAGCTCGTCCGACCGCCGTTCCACGATGTCGCCAACGCTGTCGGAGCAGCCATCGCACGTGTATGCGGCGCTGTTGACATTGTGCAAGGCACAACTCACCAGACAGAAGGGCAAGCCATCGAGAACGCCAAGAAGATGGCCGTCGAGCGCGCCATTACTGCTGGTGCGATCCCAGAAAGCATCAAGATTGCCGAAATTGAGACCATGCCGCTACAATACGTCGCCAACCAGATCCGAACACTTGTCAAAGCAGTTGGCGATATTGACCTCCATGCCAAGTTGGAAGAGGTAGTCGAGGACGCAGGGGAAGAGGACGGTGAGGAGCAGGTTGAGGCGATCAAAGACTTGACGCGGGCAACCGTGGAAGAAGAAAAGATTGACCCAGCCAAGTACAAGCCGGCCGTTACTCGGAATGCGAGTGGTGTTTCGGAATGGCATATCACTGAAACTGACTTGGAGTATCTTGCCGATGGCTGTTACGTGCTGGGATGTGCAGGTGGTGGAAGCCCGGCCGCGTCCAAGATTCAGCTTCGGAATATGCTCAGAGCCGGACACAAGATGCGTGTCATTGAGCCATCCTCGCTGAAGGATTCAGATGTCATCTACTGGGGTGGTAAGTAGACTGATCTCGTCAACGCATGGCGTCTTAGTGAATGACTAACTTCGAACAGGCCACATGGGTTCGCCCGCTGTCTCCATTGAACGACTGCAGTCCATCGAGACGGTAGACGCATTTAAGGGTTTGATGGAGTACCTTCGCCATGACAAGTTCGATGCCGTCATGGGTCTCGAGATTGGCGGTGCCAACGGCCTCGAACCTTTCCTCGTTGGCTCATCCCGATTCTACGATAGTCCAATCATTGATGGCGACTGGATGGGTAGAGCGTACCCAACGTACTGGCAAACGACGTTGGCCGTACATGCTCCTTTGGAGCTGGTGCCATGTGCCATCGATTCCGGAGATGGCAAGACAATCGTCATGACCAGAGCGCCCAACGACGAAATTGTTGACCGCGCTCTACGCGCCTCCTGCTCCGAGATGGGTTCTCGCGTAGGCATGGCAGCCAAGCCCACTACCAGCGAAAAGGTCAAGAAATTTGGCGTTCTGAATACTGTCTCTCTTGCATGGCGTATTGGGCGCTGCATTGCTCTCTGCCAAGCAACCAACACCATGAGCACGGTCGCCGAGTCTATCATCAAGGAAGCCGGTGGTCTTGAGGCTGCCAAGGTCTTGTTCAGGGGCAAGATTATGAAGGTTGAGAGGCGCCTTTTCAAGGGCCATTCCTACGGCGAGGTGCAAATCGCTGCCTTTGAAAGCGGGGATGAAGATGAAGCTGCAAACAACAAGGAGAGAGTTGCGGCCGTTGCGCAAGGGGGCACGATGAAGATCCCTTTCAAGAACGAGAATATTCTGGCTGAGCACACTGATGAGGGCGGCAAGACTAGCATAGTGGCTGCTGTGCCAGATCTGATCTCAATCTTGGACAACGAGTCGGGCCGGGCTCTCGGAGTGCCCGAGTTCAAGTACGGGTACAGAGTCACTGTGATTGGTATTACTTGCTCGCCGCGATGGACTGAGACCCAAGCTGGTCTAGAGATTGGTGGACCAAAGGCGTTTGGGTACGACATCGACTACAAGCCGCTAGGGAAGTATGTAGAGCCACGAAGTGTGCTAGAAGAATACTCCGACTAGGTAGGTCCAGCGTTGTTCGGCGTTGGACATATCGGAACCGTCTTAAGCAGACAAATAGAATTAGATTTGTAAAACTACGCTTGAACCAGCGCAGAGGGTAAATAATTGGACAAGACCTCTAACTAACGAAAGAAGCGAACGACAATAAGCAGAGGTAAAAATGGGGTATAACATGAAGCAAAATAAGACACAAGGAAAAAAAACATCATCCTGTCATCAGTAAAAGTAAGACAAGCCTTAACAAAAGAAACAACTCATCCTCTCAATCCTGGTCTGGGTTAGACTTGGAACTAGAGGGCTTCTCGAACGTGACCTCCTGAGTCACCACAGTCGTAGTTCGAATATGCCCCCTGATATGCTGACCATCCATCACACTGTCCCTCTTGCTCTTCACCCGAGACATTTTGTCGAGGCTCTCGGGTGCTCCTGTGCTAACGCTGACGGTATACTCGGCCGACGTCTCGCTCTCTTGGCCGGACAACTCGACTCCGTCTTGGCGATTCAACCCCTCTGTGCTGCTCATAGGGCGGTGGAATCCCAGCCCGTGCATAAAACTGGCCCTGTTGTTGCCTTCGCTCGGTTGAGCATACGGATTACCGTATTTGGATGGCCTGCCACTACTCCTGAACTGCAGCGAAGACGCGTTGAAGAGGCGTGGCAGAAGAGTAACGAAGATCGGTCGGAGGGTAGGAAGACATGCCGCCAGAATGCCAATGGCGACCTCGAGGAAGGACCATGTGGCGGCGTCCACGTTATCCCAGTACGGGTCTTTGGTATCTGCAGCAACGCGGAGGGTTCGGATTCTGAGTGCAGAGATGATGCATGTGCTATTGAAAGACGATTTAGAATAGTAAATATCAGGGGAGTGTCGATGAAAACTTACAAGAACCCGAGACAGAAGACAACGAGCAACATTCGCTTCTGCTTGCGAGGAAGTTGCAGTGAGTTGATGACCGGAATCGGCATGCTGAAAATGGCAAAGTCGGCTACAAGGTTGACTCCGGCCATGGTGTACCAAATGGCAAGGAAGTCTATGCAGCGGCCTTCGATGGTCGAGTCCCAGAAAGCGGCTACGGGAAGACACATCATAGGTAGAAGGAAGGAGAGCATGGCGGTCCACGAAATCATAAAGGCAAGACCCCACAACGTCAACTTCTGCATAATGTCGATGGCGAAGATGCGGCGGTATTGTAATAGGATGGAAATCTTGACGAGGCAGGTGGCGATGTTGTACACGATGATCGAGGTGTAAAAGGACTGATGTTGTTGTAAGTATAGACTTGGAATAGAGGTGATTGCGATAGGATGTACCTTCATGTACGGGACGTAGTCCTCGGGTGGAGGAACCCATGAATGAAAGCCAAGACCCCATTTGCTCTCTTCATTGTCGTTAGTGAGAGACTCTAGATTGTGAGGTATCGTATGGACTTACCAAGACCAATGGCAACAGCTGATCCGATGAGAAACATCTGAGAACGTAATGATATGAGTCAGCAAGTCTTAGCCTCAGGAAGATGTTGTTATTGCTTACCTGGGCAACCACCATCACCGAGTCGTCCAGCCCAAAAGTTCGCAGCATCCTAACCCTGGTGTAAACCCGAAGACTGACCGCCGCAGTCGACAGAACGGATCCAACAGCCAGAATGGCAACTATCTCTCCAAATCGGGATTGGCCATCGAGGGCATGGTCGACGGTACTGACGGAGGCCTGTTGTTGAGTCTCTTGTATCGCATTGAGGTTCCTAACCAGGACGTTCGCCGCCATCTTTTACAGACCTCCAGATGATGTGCGTAAGTGGCGTAATTTGAGTTGATTTGTGAAGAACCAAGAAGAAGAAATAAGCCATCCTCTGTGATTTAGATCAGAGGCCTTCAGTCATCCTTATTGTACTCTCTCACATCGCTTGGGAAATTTGCCCACCTCAGATCGAAACCCCAGCAGCCACAAGCCGTGTTTCCACCTGCAGTGGTGCAAATTTCGAATTGTAGGGTCATCTCTGCAGACATGGATACTCCCACTCGGTTGAACGTCGTAATAGAGGCTGAGTGGGAGGAGAGCGCGCACTAGTCACTTAGTCGATGGCCCAAGATCTTCCGTGGGGTAGCATTGGTGCCCTTGAGGCAACTCTGACAGGGATCGGCCATGATGAGGCCGTGAGAAACCAATCCGGGGAAGGGAATGAGATTCCGCCAAGCGTCGCGATGCAAGGGCCAACCCCTCATGTATACGACCTTTATCCCGATTTCCAACAGACTCGATACGCAAGGTGGCAGGCCGACATGGCCGCAACTTCACGAGGAGGGGGAGGTGCTCCGGATGCACTCGCTAGCCAATTGCGGCTGCAGTCTCGACTGGGTTACAGATCGCTAGATGCCTGTCTGAAGGATTGCTGCAGAACATAGGGCCCGAACTTGCCCCTGAATCCAGCAGTAATGGATTGCGTAGCGCGGTTTGTGAAATGTGCCAATCGGCGACCAGACTGCTTGTCGCGAATCCTGCGCGTAGCCGAGTCTCGGAACTTTATTCGACGCAACCTTGGAGTGAAGAGCGGAACTGTCGCCAGTTCGGGTGGCCTTTGCATGTTCGGATGAAGACTCCCGCAAGATCCGGTGGCTTGAGTAGGTGGACTTGGCTTCGTTTGTGTGTAGTCGCCGACTAAGCAGAATATCGACGCCGTTGAGTCGGCACCGGGAGCTGTCACAGATCGCGGCCGACCGTGCAACCTTCAACGTCGGCACTAGCAACAGTGTGTATCATCGATCTCAAACCGACTTCTTCTTTCGCTGTGCTCATTTCGTGCTTGCAACCTTGGCGGGCGCCCACCCGACGGCACGCTTTGAGTTGCGCCTTGGATCAAATGTCTGTGAGTTGGTCTCGTTCCTAGCGTCAACGGTCGCTCATGGAGGCCTGCCTCACGCGCACGTCCTGGGCAGCTCTGTATCTGTAGCTCGGCGATGGCGCAGACACGCGAAGTCCACGTGGTATTTGGGAAGATTAATCATCAAATGCAGGAACATCAGGAGCTCTTTGAGCGTTGAGACATTTTCGTACAGCAGTATCAGCCATCAGGTGTGAGTTTGTGATCTTGGCAGAGTTCAATAGTGAGCAATAACCCTTCGAGATCGCAATTCAAGTGCCGATCAACTGCAGTTTGAGACCAGACGACAGGCATCTTTTCTCCACGTCGGAAAGGACGGCTGTTACGGAGGCGGGGGAAATTAGTGTGCCAAAATCATTGATAAGCCCTATCAAGACAGAGAACCAGGTCAGATTTCGTCATTCAAAAGACACCCGAAGTCTAATGTGAACACCGTCAAAATTGTCGGGTGCAGGGTGTTGAATAAAGATTGACAGGGGCAGTTGCCGATTTCCCAAGCCCATGTGTGCACTCGACAAGTACGCATATGACTGTGTGAGCATGATAGGTTGCATCAGAAGAGGATAGATCAACGGATGAGCCAGCAGCATTGGCCTAGCTCTGTCCTGAAGGAGACGGCAATGCGTTCAGAACGACTAATTGGTCTTAAAGACTCTTCAGTCAGTCCCAATAGGGAATGCGGCAACTTTCAGCAGTTCCATTAGAGTGACGATCTCTTCTCGTTAGTCGTGAGACCTAGCGGTCAGGCCAGAGAAACAAAAGAGACGTTACTCCACAATCGAGGGCTTTTTGGGGGCCAAGGTTGTAGCTGGGGATAAATATTGACCAGGGATGGACGAAGATATCCACAAATACCGCCCGAAACCATGCTGCAAATCGCAGATCACCACTCTGCCGATGTTTTGCTGATTGCAATCGCAAATTTCAAGAGAGCCCCACGAGCCATGTGAGCATGCCATTAAAGCTTGGGAGCGCTTGACTTTGATCAGAACTCATGCAATTGAGACTGAAGAGCATCGATGATCCGGGAGGACCGCCGCTGGTGAACTGAAAGATCGGGGTCCAATGACTGAAAGGGTTGAGTTTTTGACCCTGGATCCGATTTGAGCCGTTGAGATTGATGAATTCATTGAAGCCCGCAACACAGACCAAGTGGGCAGCAAACTCGCCCATAGCTAGGCTCAAGGAGGCATAGATGAGTAAAAGACAACACAAGATTTCAGCCCATGCTTCGGTCACAGAATATCCCGAGTTTCGATTCCATGGTCATACTTCCTCCGAAATACCTTATCCCGAGCAACCCCACTCGGATCCGCCTGTGACGGTGCTGCGCGGCTGTTGACGGCGATACGGGCCCGATAGTCACGGTGACAACGGCACGCAGGAGAGTAGACGCAATAACGGGATCAAGTGGAAGAGCTTCAGAAAGGAATTTCATTACGCCTTGATTAAACGCAGCAAGCAGCACAAGACATTCATAGCTTGGGAATACCTCCCGCCGTCCCCAAAGTCTTGGTGTGGCTCTTGTTCTGATCGATCCCCTCCTCCACCGCCTTGATCTGCAATGCCAGAATCTTAGAGTAGTACCGACAAATTGCGAGATTGCCGCCCATGAACCAGAAGCCAGGGTGCCCCGTCGGCCGCCACATGGTCCTGAACTCGCCCTCCTCGTCCCACCCCCACACATCGCCGACACGATCGGCGAGCTCGTCGCCAAAGATGTTGCGCGCCTCGGTGCGCATGTTCTGGTATCCTGTCGCGAAGATGATCTCGTCGCCCTGCAGCTCCGAGCCATCCGCGAACCTGAGACCATTGGGGAGAACCTCTGTGATTTCCTGACCGCTCTTGATCTTGATCTCGCCGTCGATGATGAGCTGGCTGCATCCGACGTCGATGTAGTAGCCGCCACCGCGCTGGAAGTACTTGACGAAGAAGCCGCCTCCGCTAGGTCCCATGTCTAGGTTGAAGCCGGCCTTCTGGAGGCCTGAGAGGAGCTCGGCGTCGTTGGCATTTTGTACTTCTGTGGTGCCGACTTGAAGCGATTTGAAAAGCTCAGCGGGCAAGCTCCACAGCCAGAGGTCGGCGTCGTCGACTGGGGGTGAGTCCTCGTCGTAGAGACCTTTCAGACCAATATCTGTGATTGAGCTTGAGGAGACAACGGATGTTGAACTGCGCTGTACCATGGTGACATCGTACCCTTGCTCGTAGAAATCCTGGGCAATGTCGTGACCCGAGTTGCACGAACCAACGACGATGGCCTTCTTGCCCTTGGAATTGGGCCTCGCGCCCGGGAACTGGGAGCTGTGGCAGAGGCGGTCTCCCTTGAACTTGTCCATGCCCTTGATACTAGGGAAAAACATCTTTCCAGAGTGGCCCGTTGCCTGAATGACGTGACGAGGGTGCAAAGTCCGAGTCTCCTTGGATCCGTCAGGCTTCTGCCTGTCGAGAGTGACGGTCCACTGCCTCTTTGAATCATCCCACGACGACTTTGTGAGTGTTGTTGACATCCAGACATTAAGCTCAAGAAGGCTGGCGTAAGCCTCGAAGAAGTCTCCCATCTTGTCCTTTGGCGTGAACACGGGCCAATGACTGGGAAAGTTGATATATGGTAGGTGATCGTACCAGACGGGGTCGTGGAGGACTAGTTGGTGGTATCGCTTGCGCCAAGAGTCGCCGATGCGCTGATGCTTGTCTACAACAAGGGCATTGACTTTGAGCATCTTCAATCGAGCGGCGATGGTGAGGCCAGCCTGACCGGCACCTAAATGGGTGTCAGTATCATCTGATGGAAATTCGATAGCCACAGTTCATGATGCTTACCGACAATCACTACTGTAGGCTCGCTATCAACGTAGTTGACGCTATCGTCTCTCTTCTCCTTCCAATTCTTGCTTTCCCGCTTCTGGACGTGGTCAACACCCTTCTCTCGTCGGTGCCGAGTAGGCTCTTCGTGACCCGCGATTTCGCGCAGAGTCGTAAAGAATGTGAAGATCTCCCACTTGTCACCAGACTCAACCATGCGCACGACACCCTCGCCAGGTCCGACATCCGTCTTGACCTTGATGAAGTACTGCAGGCATTGGACCTTGCCATGAGCATCGAGCGGCGCAAAGTGAGGTGCTCTGTAGGCCGTGGATGTATCGATTTGCACCTCCTTGAGCCGGCACGCCTCGCTGAGGAAGTTCTGGATCTTCTCCCTACCCTTGAGGGTGCGGAGGTCCCATGATAGGGCAAGGTGGTCCCTCCAGTAGCCGTCAGCGACGAAGAGTTGTGCGAGCTTGTTGTAGTCCTTGGAGTTCAGTGCAGCGTTGAAGGCGTTAATGACATCTGCCGCGGCCTTCCCCGCATCAACCGATGTTGAGCGAACGGATGGGGGATACTCGCGGGGTGGGAGGTTAACTGAGCCCGGCTCGATCCGTTCGCTTCGCGGAAAGGTTCCTGCCATGATTTCGAGGTATTTGGTGACTGGTCGAAGGTGGTGTTGCAGTATCTGGTGGTCTGCCTGCAGATGCTTCTGGCGAGGATTGATGTGGGAATGCCTTCAAAGGAGGGTCGCAAAGGAGACTTTATGCAGGACGAGAGATCTTCATTCCCAGTGACAGCTTCCCTTCCTCCGCACCGGAGGGGTCGTGACATCACCTGACAGCTTTCGACGCGACAACGCATTTTGAGGGGGTCCTCCGGGGATAGATCGGGCAAAGAAACGAAACTTTGTCGCACACACTCCGCGAAGTAATGGCGTCCTGCTGTGCCGCCTTAGCTCTCAACAGTTTTCCCATCCGTAGCGGTTTTGTGGAGTTTGGAGGCGCCAAGGGCCGCACATTGTCTCTCAGTTGCAGGCGATAGTGCGCAACCGGCTTCCTCGAATGCGGGGGAACGGGTCAACTGGGGGATTCAAGGCTGGTCCAGCGGGCAAATCATAGAGCTTCAGGATGTTTCTGCCAAGTTGGACGCGCTCTGTCTGGACGGATTAGCTTGAACTCTGCCTTGATACGGGCTGTTTGGACCCGCCGGCGGCTCGAATTACCCCAGACTGAGGGGCGTTGAAGCAGCTTGGTATCAACTAAGACGGAGCTTCTCCGCACTTGAGGTCGCGGGGTTGGCAAGGGATGGTTGGTCTCCCAAGATTTAGAGACTTTGCGAGGTTGCTTCAAGCTTTGGTAGAGACCCAAAGGTTTGGGCATTGGATGAAATGCATATTGCTATCTGAAATGATCTGATCTGATCTGATCTACACCTCTCTCGAAAGACTTCACACATGCTTGGACCGTTCATCCCACGATGCCAGCAGCCAAAAGGCCAAAGAATACTTATTCCAGTTACCTTTTGGTTTGCCCATCAGCGTCGGTGGGGGTTGAGTGCGGGGAAAGGCGCGGGATCATGCATGAGAAATCCGGGGCAAAGGAAGCTAAGTCCGTAAAGCACATTTCCGCGTTGCGGCCTTGCGGTTCCGCATTGCCGCCCCGTTGCGGCTCCGGGCGGTGTTTTCCAAATCATCAACCGCTAGTTGTCTGGCGCCTCTTTAGATAAGAAACTAGGAGCTAGTCTAGTCGACAGATTCTCCCAGCTGCATAGCGGTTCAGCTAGAGGAATGCACCTGACGGCCTCTCGATGCAGGAGTGTCTGCAAGTTTCGAGATCTACGAGATCTGCATACCGGACCATCGGAAGAAAAATCTACATCCCCTCGTAGTAAGGCAATATCAGGTAGTTTTGAGGCCATTGTCACAGTTGTCAATGGGTTTCTCATCAATTTATTACATCTCATGACTGCAAGGAAAGATTTTCACGGTATCTGTCAGGCAATTAGTTCATATCGACCTAGGTAAAGTAGGTATTTGATTCCTTCAGTCTACAATTTACGCGCTGCAGATGTTCATTCATCTAGTAGACATAAATGTAGTTGTCCATTGTAACGCATGCAACACAATGCGAGAGTGAGATTGGCCAGAAGAATCGCGCTCTAGAAAAGCACCTAGTACAACTCAATGAGGCAAGGCTGATCTACGTCTAAATTTCCATGCATTTCCCCTTCGAGACGGATATCGTTCTCAGCGTATCGCTTCGTACCATCGGATGTAACACATACCGCCATGCCAATGACGCGACCTCTTCTGACCGGCTTTCTGACCACCCCATGCTGATCAGGTGCAGCCGCGTGCTGTGGAGCGGGCTCTTTAGGTCCTGCAACTGGGTAAGGCTTACTCCGTTTCGGATACCTCATCCGCTTTATATGCGGTGGTTCTCCGGGGACTCCAGTAGCTGGATCGATCGGAGCACAAAAAGGTATAGGGGAATATCGTGTGTCTTCAGGCCCGCGCTCGAGCCTCAATACCAACATAGTGGCCATGTGTCGTCCCGTCTCGTCGTATCGCATGATGCACGAACGCCTCGCGGGATCCTCCTTCAGACGCCACACCGGAATCAGGATATCCCCAGGGAAGAGCGTGCGAGGACCAAAGCCGTATTCACCCCGAGACCTGAATGAAGGGCTGAGGTCTTCCGGGAGGTCCCGTGGCTCGAGACTGAAGAACACATTTTCTTCCATCATTGTGTAAATTTGGTCTATAAGCTTGGCCTGGTCGAGGTGGAGTTGGTGTCGCTGTAGCTTGCCCAGGTACTTGAGGGTATTTTGGATGAATCTCTCCTCGGGCAGTATCTTGGCGGGGTTGCGAAAGCGTATCATGGTATGGAACAGCATAGCAATGGTCTCAATCTTCTCCGAGTCGCCCTCTGCATATGGGAAGCTGGGCGGGAAGAACTTGCGCCAGAGGTTGGCGAGACTATGCAACGGACAGAAGGACTCTGGGTATTCGTCGGGTGCATCTGCGAACATGAAATAATCGACCGTACGGCCACTAGGGCCACCCGAGGAATCGTACCAGCGGATGAATATTCGATCCTGCTTGAACAAAAACCGCGTGGTACGGTCGTCTGTCCAGTTTGGTGTTGCCCCGGGGATCTCTTGCATAACCCATTCGTCTCCGACGGGGTTAACAGGTGGCAAGGCGAATGTGGAGGCGCGCTCCAAGTCCATGACAACAGCAACCTTGGAAAGCCAGGCTTCTCGGGATAGTCAAAAGCATCGACATTGCTGCTCATATTGTAGAATGGAAGATTTCTACGCCGTTCTGTAGTCCAATTCGGCACCCACGACGGGTAATAGTCGTCAGCTTCTCTAAGCGGCCCGAACTCAGCCAAGTGAAGGAGCATCTGCAAAGCAGTCTTCTGACCGCGCCGGAACATCGCCAGTGCGAGCCTTTGGTACAGAACTATCCAGTGTTGTCGAAGATCGAGATAACTTTGCTGGTCCATGATTTGCTCATGGTCTGGTATCAAACCGAACAACGCAGCAATTCTATCTTCTGGCTCCCTACACTTGGCAGCGTGGAAGTTCCAGAGCAGCTGGAGGATCGGCCTCCGCTCTTCGCTCAGACTCTTCATCATCAGGATCTGGTAGTGATTGTGGAACCCGTATAGCTCTTCGACACATTCCAACTGTCGAGCTGCGGCGACAAACCAAGACAGACCTAGGGAGGATGTTCCGCAGTGGACTTTGGCCTCTTTGGCTAGGCATGCCTCCTGGATGATCCAACGGCGCGAGAACCAAGGCCGGGAAAGGAAACGCTTGAGTTGAAGGATGTGATCGGTCCCAAGTTGGCTCTTGGTTATCTTCAATGTTGCTTCAGCCATTATTTTCACTTGTTTTGTGTCCGAGATCGTTGGCATCATACGTATGGCAGAAAAGATTGCTGCTGTCTTGTCGTCTGGGTCACCGAGCCATATGTGGACTTCCTTCGCTCCTTTGTGGATCCGGCCCATTCGGGGAAGTTGTTGCGCTTTCTCGCCAGTATCTTGTTGATTGAGGCAAATGGCATCTATCCAGAGAGATCTGGTTGTGGAGGGCTGCCGCAGAGCTCTCAACAGTGAATCGACTGTTGGGCTGATGTCGAACGAAAATGCACCATCAATCAGCAACTGACAAGACGGTGGTGCGTCTCCCCAGGTGTATGAGACAGCCTCAAAGTCCTTTTCTGTGCCGAAGTTCTTCATCTGCTCCGTTTTGTCGTATTGAGCTAAGGAGCATTGCAGAGGAGACTGGGCATCCGTAGCCGGGTCGAGGATGACGATGCGAATCGAGTCCGGGCTCCGCAGAGGCGAATACTGGTATGGAACAATTATGTTCGAACCCATTTTGCATAGAAGAGAGAAGCAACGGTTATCAACTCTTAATAAGAGAATGATGTGTTGAAATGATGTGTTTGCAATGCTATCAATACCAGCGAAGACCAATGCTGAGACCCAGGCTTTATGGCAACTACGAAGACATGCTGCAATCACAACTTGATGTGTGAATACAAGTACGTACACAGAAGTTGGAGTGACCAGAATGAGGGTTTCACGAAATTCAAGGCATTCGATAATGTTCGCATGAACACTTGCCCATTTTGCGTTACAAGAGGCATGTCGCAGCCTGGTGCAGAATTGCATGTTCATGTTAGTTCCCGCAACTGCTCCAAAAAGATTGAGTGCATTCCAGGTATTTGCAAACGATTGGAAGGGGTGATAGGAACATCTTATGGTGCCACGAACTAGAACCGGCCTCGGGGGTTACGAAGTGAGTTGTGAGTGACACGAAATGCCTCCTAAACTAAGCCAGGAAAAGGCCCGGTTATCGGTCAGATGCTTGTACGCTTGTCAGAAGAAATTGTGCGGAATGTTACCTCTCAGGTTAAGACACTTTGCTCAGAGCATTACACAACGAGGATCATATGCTCAATTGTGAAAGTGTTGATTGAGTCTTCAAGTATAGGTAGCCCCATCATGGCTTGTAGACACCGGCATCGAGGGGTTCCACAAGCGTCAAGACGCCGACTCAAGCTGGTATCCATTAGTCATTGGATACCGTTTTACAAGCTTTTCTCCAAGTTACACCCGGTCAAAGCCTGACGTCTTGACTAGCGTCTATGAAGATGAAGACTGTGAGAATGATGAGCTGCAGCAACTGAACTTAGAAAAGTCATTTGGAAAAGAAAAGGGGAATCATCTGCTGGAGGTGGTTGCCTGGCTCAGTTGTGTGACAAGACTTTTAATCAGGTCAACTGTGGTACTATGGCCAACCCCTCGCACACATTCGTATCCGAAGTCAATTTTGGGCAGGTCACAGGAATTGAGAATTGCAAGAGTAGGTTTCATATGGAATGATTCTCATATTTCAAACATGAGGACGCCTCTGTACAAAGGATCGCCCGATATCTAATCGCATTTACATCCAGTGTCTTAAGTCATACGTATGTACAAGAATAATGTGTTGAGCGCTGCTAACACCAAGTGGTGATAGCATAGCCCAGGGATCTATATCCAAAAACTTTTCCAACTTCTCTCTCAACTCTCTTGACTGCTTTAGAAAGAAGCAGCACGGGCAAGCTTGCGGCGCATGGAGCGGACGCGGCGGCGAGCAGCAGACTTCTCGCAGTCGTCACCCTCACCAGCGGCGGCAGTGGGAGCAGCAGAGGGCTCAGCGGGGCTGGTGCTGTTGCCGCCGTTGTAGTCGGGGATGCCGGCAGAGGGAGCGGCGGAGGTGGAAGGAGTGGTAGGAGTAGTGGGGGTGGTGGGAGTGGTGGCACCATCGGAGCCAGTGCAGTCACCGTCGGAGGTCTGGCCGAGAAGGTTGGCAGTGTGGTCCTCGCATCCGGAGAAAGCAACGGGGCCACCGGGGACGGTGTAGTTCTGGGGGGCGGGGTAGTAGATGTTGATCAACAGGCCGGGCTCCTCGCCAGTGTAGACACCGGGGAACTTGACAACGGGCGAGGGGGTCTCGGTGGAGGTACCGGTGACGGAGATCTGAGCGCAGGCGATGTAGAACTGGGCACCACCCTTGGTGCCGGCGCCGTGGAGGCCAATGTGCTCAGCGCGCATCAGGTACTCGCCGGTGGGGACCTCCTTGGGGAGAGTGAAGGTGAAGTTGTGAATGCCGGCGTTGTTGACGTAGGTGGCCCACTGGAGACCAGCCTCGGTGATGTTGGAGGTGGAAAGCTCGTAGACCTTGAACCAGTCGCCGTCACCCTTGTAGGAGGCGACGCCGGAGGGAGCCTTGGAGAGGTAGACGGCGAGGGGACCGGGGTGGCCCATGTCGTTCTCGACGATGAAGCCGACCTCGTCACCGGCGTTGACGGCCTTGGTCTCGGTCTTTGCGAGGACGTCGTCGTCGTTGCCGCCAATGTTGCAGACAATGCCGTCGGAGGTGACGTCGGTCACGGGAGAGTTGGAGTTCTTGGCCTCGCGGACGTACTGGTAGCGCTCGGTCTGCTCACCGTTGACGATGAGAGTAGGGAAGACGTAGTGGGCCATGGCCTGGGGCACGACGGCCGCGGCGGCGAGGAAAGCGAAAGAGCGCATCTTGATTTTGTGTTGTGGGTTGGTTTGGGTTGGTGAAGACCGGTTGGTTGGAAAGATTGGACAGGAAGAAAATGAAGAGGTTGATTTTCCACCAGGGAATGAATGAAAGTGAAGTTTCAAAGAAAGAAAGTGGTTTGTACAATGACAAAAGACACAGCGATGGTTGAGAACGAATAGAGAATAGAGAAAAGATGAAAATGGTGAGAAGAAATGGTTGTCTTATATCGAAGATATCTCACCACCCTTGCGCACTAAGAGGATGGGAACCAAAGACTGTCAGTCGCCATGATCCATCATCCCACCCACATTGCTGATGAGATTTCTCCCCACATCATGGCAGACTACCCTCATCTGGACAAGAATCCAGGCATCATGGGCGCGAAAAGGGGTGGTGAATGGGCAAGGGTGGCCAAAGGAGCTCGACCTCGTTGCCGCGCCCAACCAGGATCACACGATAGGAGTAGGCTTCAGTGACGATTTGGTCGAAGTGCCCTTCGTTTGAAACATTGGAGCAACATGTACGCGGGATCCATTTCCCACCAAACACGGTCGTCGACGCCGGCGAGCACCCCTGGATTGAGGTCGCAACTAGAGTACGATTGACGACATTGACCCCTGGGCTGCTCACGAGCCGCCCACGTTGTCGAAATCTGTGGAAATACAGTCGCCAAGCTTGGCTCATGCGCCGATTCCCCTTCTGCTCCTGTTCATCTAAACTCACAGCTCGCTTGCAGCACATACCCTTGTAGGTGAACCCTGCCCGAGCTGGTCGAAGCCTCGAATCGGTCGCTTGTAGATTGTTCTACATCCACAGTGGTCGCCCTTATTCGTCCTAGCCGCTGACGGCTTTCTGCGCCTGCATGCCCGTAACGGCGTGAAAGGCTTGTCGGGGTTTGGCCGTTGGCGAATTCGGTGCTGTCAATTTCGGGCGACAAGCCCGGTTTGCCTGTCAATACCCGTTTATTGGTACTCTGTGCTCTCGGCTCGAGAGTTCTGGACTTGGTTCACCTGGCGAACACTCGAAACTATGCCGTAAGGCCAGTTCCGCGCATCCCGGAATTCAAAGTCTTTACAAAGCCATTACAAAAACATTTGAATCCGCGAGAAGAGTGTCATAGATGAGCGTTTCCCCAGAGTCAATATGCGTAGCTTTCGTCTCAAGAGCGATCCCGCGAGAAAGGTTATGCCACTCTGAACTCTGTTCTGGCAGTTCTGGTTCCTGATCGACGCGGCCGTGGTGGGATTCACCTGAAACCTGGGTCCAGGGGCGCGCAGCGAGGAAGAAAAACTCCAGCTGGCGGCTATTCCCTGTCGCAGATCAATTTACACGGGACGAAAAGCCCCCCACCAAAAAGAAGAAAAGGAGGACGGCGCTTGGGTGCATTTTCAATTCTTTGGCGGCAGCTCCCAGTCGCAAAGCAGTCGTTAACAGAAACTCGGCACGTAAAGCCGAGTAAATGACTTGGATCAACCTGGGTTCTTGACTGAAGTTCTGCGGTTTCCCCTCTCTTGCTGCGGTGTGATGGCCAAGGAGAGAGGCCGGGCCAGACTAGCATCAACCCCGATAAATGTTGTTATCACGGCTTACTAGTCGGACCCAGCGCTTCACAACTAAAGTGAAAATAAAGTACGATCATTAAGTGCCGCCCTGCCGAGATATCATAATAGCACTCGCTAAGAACTAATCCAGCGAGTCCAGTGGCGCTGGTCCAGACGATCCAGAGGCCAAATGCCAGTCGAACCAGGCATGCAACTCCGCCGAGATTTCTTAGTCAGACCAAGAGAACCGCTCCCTCCGGTTATGCTTCTCCTGTTTCTCCTCTTGTCCAAGCCGTTCTCCATCGATAAGGGGGGCCATGCCCGTCAGAGAGAAATAAAGCTGGCTCCATAGTCGATTTATGTCTAATATCGGGCTCCATGGCTGAGCCGTCCGGTGGGATTCCCTATTCGACCGAACCTGTCGACGCCCCCGAAATACTCGGATTCTGCTCCGTCTACACGCAAGATCGTCATTGTGGACGATTGCGCCCCGATATTTCGCAAAAGATTCTTCGGCATCCACCGACACTGGTTTATTGGGCCACTTTTACACTTCCCAGTCAATAACACCGTTGACGGGACGAACAAGCAATGATGATCGCAGCAACTCGACTCAGTCGCCTAGTAATAGGATTCGGATCCGCCCCCAGCGTGCCGTGCGTGCATCCCGCGATGCGACCGTTCAGAGCGGTGCCCGAGACTGGGCAGTGAGTTAGACTGTTGATCCCACTATCAGCTCCGAGGGCGCGGTACTGACTTGCGACGGTTGTCTCAACTTCATTGACGCCAACGATCGGCTCCCGGGCAGTGTAACCCGGTGGGCCTGCTAACCTAGTTGTCCCGCCCCCATGAGCCGAAGTTGGCGACTCGAGAGTTGACGTGAGCACCTGATGAGACCGTACCAAGACCTGCGTTGTATGGAAAGACCCAAATGGATCTAGCTGCCTCTCGTATATTCTTCTGCCAAGCGGACGAGTCCTATGTTGTCGCGATTTCTAGCAGTAAGTTATCGCGAAAATCTTCAACCCGTCGGCTTCCCCTACTCGCCCAATCTATTTGATCAATCACGCAAGCCATGTGCTGCGGTGCCCAGCTTTTAGCTCGTCTCATCACTCTCGCTGACAACTCTTCCTCATTTACTGCACACTTGGCGTTGTCAGCTTCTAACCAAGAACCTGCTGTCTCACGGCTATACTATTGGTATTTATCTCAATCAACAGAGCAATTGCTGACAGAAGGCCTAACCTCGACCATGTTCACAACCCTCCGTGAATACGTGATACTCAGGACAGCACACTTTACTACTCTACTTTTCTCCACTGGGCTGTCTTCACCTTAGTTGTACACTTCAAGTGCAATGAAATGTGTAAGTATGCATGTAGATCGTTGTTACTATCATCTCACTTGATAGGCCAAAAATGAAGTAAATCTATAACTTTTACTTTGTGTTGTCTATCTCTTTCTCGAACCAGCCTGGATGGACCATCAAGCATGATCATGTCCCTCATGATCCTCTCCATCTTCCGTCCAGTCCGGGAACCCATCATCAAACAAGTCTTGTAACTTATCCCTCTTCTTCTCATCATTCCACTTCTTGTTCCTCATCACCTTCTGCCACTTCCTCCACTCCTCATCATTAAGCAAACACGCATCCAGCGCAGCTTCCAAACCCTTGATGTCCAGCTTCTCGCCGATGAACACCATTTCCTGGCGGCGGTCACCCCACTCCCCGCCCTTCTTGATGTCGTGCGTGACAAGGGCATCGACTTCACTATCGCCGGTGAGGTAGTCACCAGGGTCAAGCGTGCAGAACCACGGGCGACCGCCGGTCATCGTAAGCATCGCGCCCGCTTGGGACCAGTCTCCTGCCCTGTGCGGTCGCGTCGCGAGGAAGAACTCTCCTTTTGAGCGGAAGAGACGGTTGAAGAGGGGACTGGCGGTTTTGTTGGCGAGGATGACTTCATTAGACGGCGGCTCGAGGGGATCTTCCATGTCAGCATCCTCGTCTTCATCAGCGTCGTCTGCTTCTGAGTCATCATCTTCCCACTCCTCGTCTTCCTTGTCGTCAGCATCCTCGTCGCTCATGTTAGCGTCATCATCTTCGTCCATGGCATCTTCATCTTCATCGCCTTCAGGCTCCTCCATTTGCAAAATGAACTTGTCATAGAGGAGAGACCAGAGACGTCTAGGGTGGAATGGCCGTGTTCTTGTGTAGATGAAGTTGCGGACGTTGTATTCCTCTGTCTCTGGCTTTGGTGTGACTGCCTTGCGCCCGTTAACCTGTAGCATTGAGTATCAGCATATTTCATCTTGCGATGCATGAGTGGATAGCTCCAGATGGAGTCTCACCTCGCGGACTGTCATGGCGTGCAGATCCTGCAGCCAGCCGACACCAGATTGAGCGACCTTGAGGTCGAATGTGTTGGTGTTGACAATCTCTTTGACGTCGATCTTGCTGTAGCTGGATTCCAGGATCTTGGCTCGTGGGTTGAGTTTCTTGATCAAGTCCAACACACGGGCGCGATCGGTTTTGGTAACCTATGTCCTCATAATCAGACTCGTATCACGGTATCTCTCGTGGGACTGCTCACCATGTCGATCTTGTTGAGGACGATCACATCTGCAAACTCAATCTGGTCAACCATCAAGTCAGACACCGTCCGTTCGTCTTCTGGCACGACGTCGTCCCGTCTTGAAGAAAGCAGATCGCTAGTGTGGAAGTCGTTGAAGATCGTAAAGGCATCGATGACAGTGACAGTCGTATCTAGGCGAGCGAACTTGTCAACTCCGCCAGCATCAGCCCTGATGAGCAGCATTTGTTAGTCACATCACCGCGACAAGATCAGCAATGGTAGGGACTCACAGCCTCTTGAGCAACTTCATGGTATCCTCATCCAACCCTTCGGGTCCCTCGCCCATTGTAGCCATCTGCTCTGCCAGCCGGGCATCAAAGGTCTCTGCAACTTGCTCGGGCTCGCTAATACCACTGCTCTCGATGATCACGTAGTCGAACTCGTGGAGCTCGGACAAGTTGACGAGCTCTTCCAGCAGATCTCCCCTGAGAGTACAGCAGATGCAGCCATTCTGTAGTGCGATGACTTTTTCTTCGGTCTTTGTAAGGCGGTGGCTCTTCTTGATGAGGGATGCGTCGACGTTCACACTGTTCGAGGCGGCTAGTCAGCACTGCTACAAGAGGCATAGAGTAGATAGAAAAATGACCTACGCTCCGATATCGTTGACAATGACCGCAATGCGAAGGCCATGGTCGCTCTTGAGGATGTGTTGTAGAAGTGTCGTTTTTCCGCTGCCCTGTAGTCCAGTTGTGAGACATTTGTCTCGATCTCTCGCATGTGTTGATCGAGACTTACCAAGAAGCCTGAGAGAAGGGTGACTGGTAGCGGTTTGCCCTGGCCCGGCTTTGTGACGTCGACGCCGGAGTCCTGGCGGACAAGCTTCGGAACCTCGTCGGTGAGCTTTGGTTGCGTAGCGGCGGGCACAACGACGGCACCCGTTCTGGGCTTCGTTGATGATGCTGAGAGTTTCTTGCCCATTGTAGATATCCGCGGCTTCCCTTCGACTCTGTAGATCTGGTAAAGATTGAAGATTGAAGATTGGAAGACTTGGAATTATCCTACTGGTCTTGAGCTACAAAATTTGGATATTTATATGAACTTTCCCAACATCTGGACAACTTAAAAGTCGCCTTATCTGATCGACTGCCATCAAGGTGTCCGACTAGCGCTAGCTATCATTCCATCATTCCATCATACCCTCTCCTTGAACCATCTCCCTGTGGTGTTTGCTCTGTACGACCTGGTTACGGCGGGCCATCCGGGTTCTGACGATGCCCCCGGCGATACAACACGGGATTGGCTGGCTTGTCACCGGGGCAGTCATCATCATCGGCCGCCCTCTGATTGGCCGAAAGGACATCGACCGGGACCAGATCCTGGGGGACGCCTCGCCATATTAGGAAAAAAGAGTTAATGAAAGCATGGAAGATGGATCCAACGGCTGGTTCGGACCCTTGAGAACCTTGAGGGATACCTTTGTTGAGTTGATTGCGAAATGACCCTTCGTCATTCGTTTGGTTCACTTCTGTCGAGCTACCCTCGGGCTGGTGGTCGACGAGGAGATCTACTATGAGCTACCTTTAGGTAGGCAAGGAGAAAGGGATTAAGGGCTTAAGCCCTTGGGTTCAGACTTATCGGCACCATCACACGGTCAATTGTAGAAAGTCCCTTCAAGCTTTCAACAGTAGGGCACATCTTTGATGCTACCTTATCGGTGAACGGCTGAGTGCGTGTGGCTACTATGATGCTAATTGTAAGTAGGCACCGACGCACGTGATATTTAGTTGGATGTGTTTCATTCAGTGAATAAAATCCATCACTTGTCGTTATTTCAGGTTAATGCGCCTAAGACCCGTATGAGGACTTGCTTCTTCACGGCAGGCCGCTAGCTGTGCTCGAAGCTACCAACTCACCTCATCGAAGAAGTAAAGCACCATCGTGCAGCTGATTATCACGAGATTCAACAACTACGGTCGAAAAATACCCTATGAAATTCCGTGCCAAGATGTGTTCTTAGTGCTGCACCAAGTCAGCACGTATCATGGGAAAGACTTCTCTCCACAAGACACGACTTCCTTAAAGTAGCCTCTTATCTTGCTAGTCTATGCATCATCTTCGGACGGCTGGGGTCCGGAATTTACTGGTCCTGGAAGTAATGCGACCGGCTGATCATCCGTTCGGACCATGTGTTACCAGGGCGAGACACTATGATGATCTTGGCTTTCGGAACGGCAATGTTCCTCAATCTCGTTCATTTCAACACAGAGCCAAGTCCCGAGGCATGGGCATAGCCTATACCTGTATACTCACATTGGTGAGAAACTCAGGACCATGGAAGATACATAATGCCGCTCATGTCTAAGCCTGCGTATCGTTGTCTCCGGCTACCTTCGATTGATTGAGGCACATAACTCATCAAGATCATAGCCGATGCTGGGAAGAAGAAAAGTACCTCGCCTACTCACACAGCCAAGAATTTATCTTTCGTGGCTCTAGAGAGCAAGTCATACAAAGCATGATTCTGATGGACCGGAGGGTTATATAGCCGAGAGGACATTCGAGCCGAACAGCTAACCGAACCGAACCTCGACTCGACTTGAATGCAGATCAAGCGCTCGGCGGTCAAGCGCCAAATGGACGAAGGGACTAACAATGGTATTAATAGAAAGGACGTCGCCTGCCAATGCCATTGGCGGTCAAAATTGTAGGAGGACAACGTCATTGTCAGGTGAGGAGCCGAAAAAAATGTTTGCCAGGTGCCCATGCATTCCCAGTTTCATCGTCGACCCCGTTGTGGATGAGGTCGAGCCAGAGCTTACCCCGGATACCACCACGCGACACCCCTTCGACGGAGAGTTGGCCCATGTCGCCAGGCCAGGCTTTTTCTTCAAAGTGCTGTCTGTCACGGGTCCGCAACCCAACGATTGTGTCGGTAAAAGTTGACTTGTTTGTTTACAGGCAGGTTGAGCCTGATTTCGTCCTTGCGTCGATCGCGACTGTTCCGTGGCCGAGCCGCTATGCATTGAAGCAAATGGGCTCTGGGCTGGCCAAAAGTTGCGCTGTTGGGCTGGGACGGGTTCATGCACACTTCAGTGCTAGACTAATGCGATGAAGAGTACCGAGCTGCAGCCAACCTCAAAATTGTCGCAGTATCAATCCTACAGCAAAGGAACACGAAGTTGCACCGAGGGAAAGGAAGGAGCTGAGGAGACAAAACAGCAGCCAGCACTGCAATCAAGAAGGGACGGAAAATGTTTCCAGGCTCGGACAAGGCCCCCCAACCATGTTTCTAATTCTCTTCGTCCTCGAAGCGCCGGGGTGGAGTTTCTCGTGTACAAACGTGCAATTTTTGGCACACTTCAGCATCTCACTCTGCCAACAACTCTTCGTGCCTATCCATGGGTTGCTCGCAGTCGCATTTTCGGTGGTTTCAGACACCAAAAAGAGGACGCCTCCGGGCCAAGCCGCCAAGAAACGCGTCAAACACGACCGAGGGTTTTGGTGCGGCACGGCGGGCTCATCAGAGTGACAGCGGCCGGGGTCCGTCTGAAACCCTCCGAACATGGAATCGGTGTGGTTCGCGGTTTGCCCTCTCAGAGGCTCCAGAGTCCCATTGCCAGCTGAGGAGTTCCCCGCTGTCCGGGCCACCTTGACCCCTTGGGTGTAACTGTGCGGTGCACTGAGGCTGGTGAGGAGGAGCTAGAACTGGGCAAACACGGCTGATGGTTCTAGCGGCTGCGCCAGAGTCATGTTAAGCCACCTCAGGAGTCCGGGGTCTATCTGTGTGAGCGTCCCCTGGAGCGTTCTCTCGCCTGCGCTCGTCGCACCAAAGACCAGTGCCCACTGTGCCCGAGTCCCTGAGCCGTCCGCAGCTTGTAAGAAAGGCACATCTCGAACACCCCTTGCCCGTTCTTCTTGGAAGTTGTTTGATGTGGGAGACATTTTTGCATGGATGTCTCCGAACTTGTCCGTGGGGTTGGGCAAGATGATCGACACGGCGAGAATCGATAACATGAAGCAAATGCCGCCCACCCCGTCGTGACGTCTGCTTTGGTTCTTGTTGTTTCTGCTTCTGCTTCTGTCCAACATTTCGGGGATTCGTGACTCTATTTCTCATGCGGCGCTTGCGTCTTTTTCCCTTTCTTGCTGTTCTCTTCTAGATTTGCAGCTGCGCTGCTTTTTCCTTCACTCACTCGCTGGCCGATTTTACTTCGTTACTGGTTTGTAGGACAGGTGCAGAAGACGCGAAGGATCGTAGCGATGGACGCAACTGCGACTTGGTCCACCTTGAGGTACGGGATCAACTAAGCATTCTCATCAGTCTTTCATTGAGGGACGCTAACTGGTGTAAACAGGCAGCGGAGGAGAAGAACTGCGCCCAGATTCCCTGGCAGGCCTCGTCACAATCTAGCCCGTAGACAAAGTCCGGCACCACCGCCCGCTAAGGAAGAAGAAGCCGAGGAAGCAGACGGGGAACAAGAAGCCGGCGGCAAGCAGGAAGAAGAGGAGGAGGAAGACGAAGAGGAGGCCAAGCCTAATCAACCCGCCAACCAGAGAAAGGAACAAGAGGAGGAGGAGGAAGAGGAAGAGGAGGAGACGCCTGCAGGCGGCGCTGCAAAGGAAGCTGAGAGCGATTCAGAAGCGGGCGGCCAAGCCGGCGCAGCATCATCAGCAAGCGATTCCGACGCACCACAACCAGGCGCACCGCCAGGCCAGCAATCCGACTCGAGCAGCGACTCTGAACAAGAGCAGCCTCCGCCAGCAGTAACACCACCACCCGGAGCAACGCCGGCCCCTCCCCCGAGTGTGCAGCCGCCCCCGGCCGCACCATCACTCCCACCTCCGGCAGCCCAAGGGTCTCCGATCCCATCGGCAGTTTTGAACCCGGCATTGCCGGCAAGCCTACCGCCCGCAAGAGGCTTCATTACTCTTGTTCCCGGAGCGCCGCCACCCTCTAACCCACCGCCTCAAGAGGCTCCAGCGCAACAACCGGCACCGGTTGTGACACCGTCGAATCCTCCTGCTCGCCAACCGCAGAATCCTCCGCTTGCCAGTCAGCCGCCTGCAACACCATCACCGCCTCCTCCTCCCGCCGCCGAAACCACTCCTTCAACAAACCTGCCGCCACCGCCGGTTGAAAATGCGGCATCCGGAACACCACAGCCAGAACTTCTTCCGCCAAGCTCCCAAGTTCAGGCTTCTAACTCTCCATCGGCGTCAGCTGCGCCTGCTGATGGCACAGACCGTGGATTCGCCATCGGAGTCTCCTTCGCCGTTGTCGGTAAGTCACCGTAAATCCCCGCCTTCTAGCCCGACATTCTAATCAAAGATTACAGCCATCATCGGGTTGCTCATCGGCGCAGTAATCTTCGGCGTAAAGCGCTACAAGAGGAAGAAGAAGGTCGCGGCCGTAGCGACAAACATGACGCAAAACACACCACCAGGGGGTAACGGTATACTCCCAAGAGAGTCCGCCATTCTCAGACAACCAAAGCGCAGCACCCGCGAGATGGAGCGCGCCATGGTCACAACATTCAGACAGACCAAGATCGCGAACCGTACCACCAAGGAGATGGAAGAGCAGATGATGGAGCAGTTCAAGACAGACAGAGCTTCTAGGGTGGATGCATCCTCCGCTAGGCCTCTACCGAATCCTTCAACAACGAACGCGGCTGCTGCGGTTCCACCTCTTCCCAGCATGCCCAACAACAATGATCCTGTTGGGAACACAAGGAACATGCAAGCGGAGAGCTTCTATTACGAAAAGTCCATCAATGAGCCGCCGGTCGTACCCGCACCACTGAGGATCAGCACAGCGCAGCGACGGCCGCCGACAGCGGTTTCGACGGCGAGGGTGCCGTATCCTGCTTCGACATACGACATGTATCAGGAAGTTGGACAGGGTCCGTACCGGGAGTCTATCAATATCGGATACCAGCCTACCACCAACAACGGCTATCGACCATATAACCCAGACAACTTCTACCGGCCGCAGCCGGGTCAGCTCCCCCGAGCGGAGAGGGGACCTGACGGGCGTTTTTCACCCGAGATGGGGTACCGCGGTTGAGAAGTGCCCGGACTGAAGTATCGTGGCACGCCAATACGGTCACTACTGAGAGCATACGGCGACATTTTTCTCGAGCTGGGATCAACCCTTGATAAATCGTACCAAGGATCGGATGATGGACCCTCCGAACAAGACCTGGCGAACGACACACGCTGTACTCGGGCATAGATGGGATGACTGCTGTCACTGGTCTCATTTGTCTCACCAATCACTATTATCTTTCCTTGTTGAATACCCAGGCAGAAGATTGTCGTCCACGATGTACTATATAGATATGCAATAATATCACGAACCATGATGATTGAATCACTCACACAATCCCATCGATGTGTTCTTTTCGACGGCCGATGCGAGGAGTTCGCCACAGCCGATAGTGTCATGATCTGAGTCCTTACAGTCTCTTCATTTCATTGGCATCCATCTCTAAGTGCCGTACTAAATTTGTTCACCTTTAGACGCCCAGAGGATCCGCAATGCAGGTTCAGACGCACGCCTCCTGAAACGAACATCGTGACAGACCCCTGCTATAGCCCGAAATAGTCTCGTCAAAAATTCCCAATCTTCGAATTTAAATCCACACGAGAGGTTGCGTAAGGACAGAGCAGGAATTGGCGATGCTGCTGCTGCCATCGGTCTGTGTTCACAGGCAGGTCGACACGAATAAAAGTCGCATCGTTGAGAACGTTTCTCTTTCCGATCGTGACAGAATCCCAGCAACGTGTCGGGAGCGGTTCGAGTGTGAATCTGTGGACTAGGTAATTGCCATGCGTTCTACAAAGTTGGCGATTTGTGATTCTATCAATTAGGTACCACCCATGGCATCATCCATAGCCTGTTCGATCTTCTTCGTCTGTAAAAGTGTCATCCTGTCCGAAATGAATTTGATCACTGGGTCCTCTGGCTCCCGATTCTCCAAGGCAAGATCCAACGGCGTCTTCCCGGAACTCGTTCTCGTAAGAAGACTGGCGTCAGCCTTTCCTTCGTCAAGCAGCCATTGGACAGTCCGCAGTGTCACCCCATCGCGCCTTGCAACATAGTGCAGCAGCGTTTCCCCCCGGCAATTCGCTGCGTTTGGATTGATTAACCCCGTATCGTGTAGATATCGAGCCACCTCCAACTGGTTTCCATTGATGGCCGAAGAGAATGGGGTGTCTTCGGCCAAAGTTTGCGATTCTATGTCCACCTTTTGTGTCTCGACAAGGTATTTAACTATCTCGATCCGCCCCATTACCACTGCACCTCGTAAAATCGAACTTGGCCGCTCCGAAGCATTCAGGCCAATAATATCGACCTTGCCTGTTTCGACCAGGAGCTTGAAAATATCGACGTTGCCGCGATATGCGGCATGGAGGAGAGCCGTTCTCCCCAAAAAGTCTTTGGCATCAAGATGAACTCTATTCGTTCTTATCAGATCGCGAACAGCGGCTTTGTTTCCGCATTCCACAGCAATTTGGAGGGGAAACATGTGGTACTTGTTGGGACCTGCTTTTTTGTTGAGTTCCAGCCCACCTTGCGCGAGGAGATACTTAAGAAACTCTTCGTCGCCTCCTAGGATGGCATAGAAAAGTGGCGAGTAACCGTAGCTATCCTCGAGGTTCAAATTAGTCTGCCGATCACATTAGCATGCCAAATATTTGAGTATACCTAGCAGGAGTTCGCTGACTTTATCAGTTCCCTTCAAAAGTTCAAAGATCCTAGTCAGACCAAAATATGCTGCAAGATGTACTCCACAGACATCTCGAGGTGGCGGCCTCCAATAGAATAACTTGAAAGCAAATTTGCTGTTGTCCAGGGGTAAATGGAATGATGAAGAGCGATTATATCCTTCGTCAGTAAGAAAGCTGACTGTATCCTGGTCCGGGGGATATGTGTATTTCGCGTGATAACCCCAATTGCAAGCGGCGTAGTCGTAAAGCGGATTTTCGCTGGTGACAAGCTCCTTGACCATTTCAGAGAATCGGTATCCTCGAGACCGGGAGATCTCGGCCTTTTCTTTCGCGTCCAGACGTATCCGCTCGAGATGTTCCTCAAATGTGAACTTAAATCTATCATAAGAAAGATACGCAACGCAAGATGTCGATAAGAGCCTCTGTGCTTCGGGCATCCAACGTCCCTTCGTCCTCTCGAAATATTCCTGGGTTGTGTAGTGAACCAAACGAATAATCTGACTCTCCTCATCAATCGTGACTAGACCAGCACATGCTGATACAACATCCTCCAGCTCAGGCATATTGTCTTCGTCTAGTTCAGTCGTCCCTCTCTCCACGGCGAGAGCATGTTGCAGCTCCATGGTTTTGAGTGGTCGCCGAGCGCACACTATCCAAGAGAGCGCGTCTATTGCGAGTGACTTTTGGTCTTCGAGCTGTCGATCGATGCGCTCCATAGCATTCTCATACGCAACGTCATATGCCTCGGAACCGCTGGAAAGTTTGCAAAGCGCTTCTTTGACAGCTTTGGCTGAGCGTTTGCCTTGGAGTGAATCCAAATGAAGTTGCGCCAACAAAAACCTTGTAGATCGAAATTAGTCAAGCCCAATTCCATAAGTTGGTAGGTGACTCGTATTGCATACATTCCTTGGACGGCTTGAACGATAGTACTCTTGATTTGGTCCTGCAAGTCTTCGTTCTTTCTCACAGCTAAGGGAAGCTTGGATATTTGTCCATCCAGAAACTTCATTACATCTCCATCAACAGCCCGTATTTCGATGTGGCGTGAATTGCCGAAGTAGCGCTCGATTTCTGGTATGTGCCTAGAAGTCGCAAAAATGTTGATACCTGATGTTTTTTGCAAATTCAATATAGCTTCGAGTAACATATTTCGATCGTCGTCAAGTTCATCCAGGGCGTCGATGACCACGTACACTCTGCTAAATTGGAGTACCACGGCTTTAAGACAATGTATTATGTCTTGTCTGGATGGTGAAGACATCTCGTACTTGTAGGTTCTCTCTACCTCTCCGCACTCTGCTGGCGTCGTGCAATAGAGTTGCTTCAACATACTGGCGAGCAAGTCACGGGGTGTTTGCTCATCGTGCCGTCGGAAATTGCAAAACATGAAGACTACCCCAACCAACGAGTTTCCCTCAAACCGGCGTTTTAGATGCTCGATGACGATGGACGAAAGCATGGTCTTCCCAGCACCCGGCATTCCGGGACAGAAAAGTGCTCTTCGATCTCCAAGGAGCCAGGCTTCGAACTCTGGGGATTCAAGAAGCCATTCTCCAGTTCCCTCTTGTCTCCTATCGAGGTTGTCAATCTGCTGCGCTGTGAAGTCGATGGACGTTATTTGATCCAGGATCCGCCTTCTGCTTTCGTCTAAATGTCTTCCGGCAAGATCCTTCCTCAAAGACCGGACTTCGAGGTTGGTTTTCACCGCAAGTGTAGTATTGTCGATCGAGATCATGCTGTTGATCACTTGGCATCGGCGCTGAAGGTTCTCAATTGCCGACTGCGTCATTTCGCCAGAGAATATCGCCTTGAACCGTTGCCAGCCGAAGCGGCTTCCCTCAAGCTGCTTCTGCAAGCCATTGAGAATACGAGCAAGTTCGTCTTGACAAGCAGAGAGGAGGCTTTCATCGTCAGGACTGGAAAGTGTCTTAAGGTTAGACAGCACCGCAGAATGCTGTTCCTCAAAGGCTGCTATAAAGTCGGGATTCCGTATCAGAAGGCTTGAAGTTTCCGACAGTGTTTTGTACAGTCCATCCATCTCATTCTTGAATTTCTTGGCGTCTTCGGGAGCATCACGCCAGCTCAGGCCAAGTTTCGAGCATGTGGTGACGATCTGAGCCACCACGCTGATGATGCCGATGATCCCTGACGGATCC
Organism: Colletotrichum simmondsii; assembly: GCA_001563135.1. Classification (NCBI taxonomy): domain Eukaryota; kingdom Fungi; phylum Ascomycota; class Sordariomycetes; order Glomerellales; family Glomerellaceae; genus Colletotrichum; species Colletotrichum simmondsii. The sequence continues at coordinate 413,144 of JFBX01000758.1, forward strand.
ATATTGACAGCTTTGTAACGATTAGTGGTCGTAGAAAAGAGTGTGAAATGGCTAGAAAGAGTCGTTGGAAAATGGTGATGTGGGATGAGGGGAAACCAACGTCGAAGGTAATCTGCCTAGCCACTGGCTCTCGAATCCAAGTCACATCACAAATGGCGCAGGCTCAAAATCTGCATACGCATGCAGTTCGTACATTTCACAGCCCCAACGAGCCAATCATTGCTGTTAAGACTCATCAATTTCAATGTGGCCCCTTGTTGTTGGCCATCCGGCCATCTGTGTCTGCCTGATTCGCCATGCAAGCGCTCGTAGCCCAAGCAGCTACCCGATTGGTTGTTTTGCATTCTGTCCTTGTGCAATTTGACTGATGCAGCGTTTTACTTCGATCGCCGTAACCTGACTTATCGCACAAAGGTCGTTTCGCAGCTCTTCAACTACCACGCTGTGTGGCCCCCATCTACACGGACATCAGAACCGGTCATGAAACTGCTGGCATCGCTTAGCAGAAAGGTGATGGGACCTCTGTACTCATGCGCCTCACTCAATCTCATCAACATATTGCCGTTGGTCCATTCTCTCTCCATATCAGGATTGTTGAGTGGCTCTTCCGTCATTCGTGTACGAATGTAACCAGGCGAGATCGAGTTCACACGAATGAGTGGTATATCTGCGCGGCTGCCCCATTCAACAGCAAGGGAACGAGCCATCTGAACAACTGCCGATTTTGAGGAATTGTATGCCACGGTATCAACACCCTGGAGGTTCGGTCAGAGTCTGCGCATGCCTTTGCCATTCCATTGACTTACCTTGTTACTCCCGTGAGCACTCATACTCGCAACAAGAACAATGCTTCCAGCCGACCCTTGTCTCTGAATTTCCTGGGCTGCGGCTTGTGCGCAGATGAGCGTGCCGATGACATTGATACCAATGATACTTCTAGCCGTGCTGATCGGAAAGTCGATGGATGGCGCGTCACCTGAAATACCAGCACAGGCGACCAAGCCTCTGAAGGGGAACCGTGACTTCTTCATGGACTCCGCGAAGACGGACTTGACGTTTTCTGCGTCCGTGATATCGCACCTATAGTACCATGCTTGTGTTCCGTGGCTCTTGGACACGTTCAACACACGATCTGTACAGGATTAAAATACAGCTTGGTCCAGGAGCCGCAAAAGTTGAGAATCTGTGTAAGCTTACTCCAAGGCTCTTCTAGAGGGTTCTCTTGTCGGTCAATGCATATAACATCGCCGCCACTCTCCAGTACAGAGCGAGCAACCTCTAGGCCCATAGAACCTCCACCGCCAGTGACTACCGGTGTTAGAAAACTCAGGTATGTGAGGAAACATGCATGTGGGTTTGCGCACTCAATACAGTCCGCCCATCAAGTCTGAAGAGCTCATTCACTGACTTCTGCGGGTCACCCACTGATGGCTTGGTTTCCCTGACGCTCGATGACATCGTCACCCACAGAGAAATGAGACTGATGATCGCTGGTCAAGCTTGATCTCGACCATGTAACGGGGTTCGTACCTATGTGTTCAAAGAAATTATAGACCAATTGAAGATCTGCTAGAAGTTCGGTGCCTCGCCCATGTTAGTGTAGAGGTTAGAAATGCGAGGATGATGGTTTCTGGTCAATCATCAGCACCAGTCTGGTCCCCCGCACTTGTCTTAGTTGCCCGCAGTCCGCAAATTTACTTCTGGCATATCATTCGATGCATCAGCACGTTACTTTCTGGAAGAGAAAGTGACTTTAATCAGTCACATGCATTCCATTGATCTGGATGCAACCAAACCCGAGCCTTGTTGACGAAGACCTCGAACGTAGATCAGTAATGCGTCAAGATAAGTTGTCTTTAGTGCGCTTCCGAATATTATCCTATTCTCTGCTTTCTCCTTACCCACACCTCTTTATCTATACTTTCTCTATCTGGAACATCTTCTCCTATTGGTATTGCACCTATTGATGCCGTGTCGCGCAACTGAACCTCCCAGATACCCAGCTTATATCGCGCGCGGTCTGCCATTCCGGAATGCAGATCAAACGACCAGCCATGCTTCGGACATGTCAAACCTGCGCTCAAGACGATCCCGAAATCTTCAATGTCAAACGGTGTCCCATGTGAAAGCGGATAGGAAGAATGTGGGCATTTCTGGTAAAATTAGGTCATACTCAGATCACAAAAGCCCTTATGCATGGGGTGGAAAGACTCACATGATCGACGGCGTGAAACTTTCCCTTGAACTTGAAAACCAATACTTGATCTTTCAGATCACCCTCAAGCTCAGCGTAATTGAGAACATCAGGGGCCAAGAGTACCTCTGTACTCCGCGAAGGATCCGACTTCCGCACTTGAAACACCTTGCAACCGGCTTTCAGGTCTGTACCACAGAAACGGAGATCTGATAGGTTGCTTTCATCGGTCCCAAGATCGGGGAATGACGAGTCGAGGCCGGCAAAGAACCATCCTGCTGAGGACCGTGATCGCCCTCCAAAGGCATTCATCGCTCCTCAATTCGGAAGAGATATTATCAGCATGAATTCGACGGAAGTTGATTGGTGCTTATCGGGACCGCGTAAGTAGCGGTGTTCCCGTGAACTTGTGGCGGTCATCGCGTCAAGATTGATTCCTTTGATGATTTTCGACGGGTCACGTGTTGATGCACGTGAGCGGGACCGTCTTGTTTAGTCCGCTGGAGTCTCGGGTCCAGATGCTATCCGAGAGAGAATATCACGGTTTTAATGTGCAATTAGGTCTTATGTTAAAGAGACTATCTATCTGCGTTCGTTCTAATCGGACATCTTGTCTCCCCGTGTGCGCTGATCGATTGTGAACGCAAAACCTTTTGTCTTCGCTGACCAAATATCGAGGTCTCATCTAGACTCCATATCATCTAATGCAGAAGCAATAGAGGGACTCACTTGCCCATATCTACTTGCATGAGTCTTCTGAGTTCAGTGCTTGGTTGCTTGAATCTATTGGGAAACTGTTTAGCCAAGTTCGAGAGCCTAAAAGCTCGCCGAACCTACCATTTCCGGCGGCCCGGCCCTTTGCTGAGGACTAAGCATATCCTCTTTCCACGTGGGTACAATGTGGTTTTTGAACTAAGATGTAGTCTGACAAGGCCCAGACTCATGACAGCTTGTCAAGGTAACGTAATGAGGAAAGGGGAAGAGGTATCTTGCTGGAGACAGCTGTGGCTGTATATCTAAACTCCTTTCGCTCAAGGGTAAGCCGCCACATTAGGGCCTTCCGGACACCGGCGCGGAGATATTGGGTGTTTCTAGGGCGTTATAGAATACAAGTAATGATGATGTGGGGATCTAATGACCTCCATTGTGCAATCGCACCATTTGATTGAATGGTCAATCGACAAGAACATAGTTGTTGGTGAAATGCCTGGTCCTTACATTCTGTTGAGATACATCCCTACTTCATGTTTACATCATGATCTAGCAACATGAGGGTAATTGACAAGGAGCGTCGAGCATACTTGTCCGGGACGTTGGTGTCTTGGCTGTCTCGGCTCTAGTAAGCGATGACAACCCGACCCGGAAACCGCCTCAAACGATCTCTCTAGTTCCATGTAGGTACTTGATCATGTAATGAGAATATCCATTGTGGCCAGAACCGCGTGCCACGCAGACCTTCTCTCCTTTCATAACAATAAGCCCGGGTTCTAGATCCAATACCATTGCCGCACACCTTGCTGTCGAGTCAACTCCCGCAACACATGGCTCACAACGTGACGCGTTCTGGAGCTTGCTACCCGACTTCTCGGAGTTCTTGGCACGGGTACAGGTTCCATGGGCGAAAGGGCCTCTTTGTGTTGAAGCCTCAAGGCTTATCGTGGTGCTCTCGCTTATGGGATCTGCGGTTGACGCTGAGTCCTTGACAGCAAAAGGGCCATTGCTGATTCGTCGCTTTGCGAAGTGCGACTGCGAGTCTAGCTAGATGCGAGTTGGACTAGTATAGGTCCCAGACTCTCGGGACGTCGATCGGCCTGGCCGTTTAGCCCGGAATGTCTGACTGGTATCGGCGAAGACACATGGCATGACGCCTCCCTACGACCTCCCTTGCCCGCGTTGAGTGTCATTACGGCTGAACGCGGTATAGTTTACGGCCGGGCCAGGATGGGGCGATCCCGCGCACCCCACATTCGGGATGTCGACAGTATGCCACGATGAAGGATATTGTGCCTTAACCCATTTTGTATAATGCGAAGCGAAATGCTAAGGAATCAAAGGGCTGCAAGGTCTTCAAGGGCTGTTAGGTCCTGTCTAGAGCACTCTTCCCTTCTGGATTAATCCTAACGTCCTAGATCAGATCCAATACCAAGGGTGTATGTTTTGGAGGGCTCCACGTGTCTCATTTTCTTCTTTTACGGCCGTCCTGCGCTTGGCTGGATGATCACAGACGCAAGCGGCAACTCCTCATTCGACCGCTCACGGAATGCCTCGATACATAAGTACAACCTCCCGCGCCCCAAGATCTCAACGTCTTCTCCAAGCATCCAAGCTGTCTCATCTGGCATCCGCCCTCGATCCCTAGCGCGTTTGCCCTCGAACTCTCACATCGGCATCATGTCTGCGACTCATCTTCCGAACGGCTACAAGTCGTTCGGCCCGAAGGCCAACTGCACTCTCGAGGTATGCCCGCTGGAGGCTAGTCTTCTACGTTATCGCCCATCGGTACCAGCCAACGGAACGTTCATCGGACTCTTTGCTCTGGCCATGATCATACATACTATTCAGGGTCTTCGATCCAAAAATTGGGGGTTTATGGCTAGTATGATTGGTGGATGCCTACTCGAGATTGTTGGCTACGTCGGAAGACTGATTCTTAACGACAACCCTTTCTCATTCGGCGGGTTTCTTCTGCAGATTAGTAAGTCCCGCCCAGAATTCGATGGTCTGGCTCGATCTAATCTCCTCTTGCTACAGTCTGCATTACTGTCGGTCCAGTCTTCTTCTGTGCTGCCATCTATGTCATGCTATCCAAAGTGTAAGTCCATTCTCCGAAGACCATCAATCATTCAGTCGCGACGACTTTGACTAACTTTGGGTACGCAGAATCATCCACCTCGATCGATCGATCTCCAGATTCAACCCGAGGTTATGCTACTTTGTCTTCATCCCGTGCGACATCGTATCCCTCATTCTACAAGCAACTGGCGGCGCTCTATCCAGCATTGCGAGCGACAAGGCGGCTGTGCAAAGGGGCGTCAATGTCTCGTTAGCCGGACTCATCTTCCAGGTTGTCTGCCTAGTCGCCTTTTGTGCTCTCTTCGCGGACTACCTCATCATCTGCATGAGGACAAACGCACGACAACGTATGACGAAAAACATGAAGATCTTTTTGGCCTTTCTCTTCATCTCTACTATTCTGATCCTTGTACGATGCTCTTACCGTATCGAGGAACTCAAGGAGGGATACTTCAGCCCAATGTTCCGCGATCAACCCTTGTTCATTGGACTGGAATCTTCGTGAGTCTTTCTTCATCTGGGATATTGCTCGATAGTCTGGCTAATTTGCGTCCTAGTGTCATGGTAGTTGCAGTATTCTGCTTGGTCATCGGAAACCCTGCGATTGGCTTCAGCACGACTGGGGAGAGAAAAGAGTCGACCGCGTCAGAAGCCTTCGATCACCTCCCATCGCGGCAGAATAGCATGCCTATGGAGATGAGCGGCAGAAAGGACACGCTGCCAGGCTCGATTAATGTATGAAGCAGATGACGCCTACGAAGAGCATCCACCGTAATGTTTACTCACGAAGATACCACAACTTTGAACTTGGCCTAATTCCTTTTTGACTAATTCGATTCGAGCAATTCGTAATCTGACATCACCCTGGATCCTAAGCTCTTCAATCCTGTATCCATGATTAAGATTCTGGTAAAAGCCCTGACAGAGTATTCCAGCATCATTTTACGCTATATTTCAGCACCTCGCATACCACAGTGACTCCATTCTGGTGGGCTGCAATACATGTGATCTCTAGAAACACAAATCGGCAGCCTCTGCTCCTCAGCCAACCTTTTCTTCTAGTGTTTCTCTAATGGAATTGCTTGGAGGAAGCGCCTCGTCATCGATCGTATCAGACTTCCATTTTATTGCTCGGGGCACTGGAACTCGGGGTCTGGGGGGTTCCATCCCCATCTTGGCTCGTTGTCTGCGCAACGTCCACCACAGGGAGGCCACACCTTGTGCATGAGGGTTCATTCGCAGATTCGCAACCGCATCTTCTCGAGCTGGGAAACTATGAGCACTGGGCTTTCTGTAGAGGTTTTGACACGGTCCACTTATAATCGCGTGATAGAGACCGTATACCACAGCGCCATAAGAATCAGAGTCACTGCGGTGGTAATGCCGAACCACATTAGAAAGACCGAGGTTTCGGGATCCATCTTGAATGGTACAGTCTCGGTTGCTGATGTTATGGTTGACTTTCTAGTTTGGGGGATCTTGGAGTTACTGTGAGTGCGGCGCTGGTGTGCTCCTGTCTTCAAACTTTCTAAATCTGCTTCACTAGATTGGGTGGTGGACTTTGAGAAATTCATCGTCATTGATCGTGGGAAACTGCTTTTTATTAGACATGGGCTGCAGACAACAAGGTGCCCTGATATTTCAAAGTTCAAGCCTCATGGCTGACATGGAACCTTAAGAACCTGCAGCCGCATTGCCAACACTGCTAGAACCCTTCTGGTCGGCCAAAGGCTAATAGTGAAATTATACAAATGCAGCGGCGATCATCTCGCTCTTAATGGTGCGTTCTCAAGTATTTTCTAGCATGCGCAGTTTCTGATAAGGCCCACTAGAACATGAAGAGAGATAACGTTGATGCAGACCAAGATCAACTTGTGCTGTGAAATTTACGTAGAAGGATCAGCAAAGTCTCTCAATGCCCGCCATACGTCACTCAAGACATCCATCAAACATAGCGGGTCAAAGATGACATTAGGTGTGTCAATACGCATTTTTCAACAGAGCATTACTTGACATCTTCTATGATTCAGCATACTGGAGCTTGACACTGACTCCATCTCTAGGAACCATGGTAAAGTGGATGTCCTTTCTCGGCTCGCCTGGCGCTCCAATCCATTCCATGCTCTTGAACCTTTGGATGAGTCTAACCAAGAAATATGCAGCCTCTGTGAGAGCGAATTGTTCTAGAGCAAGTTAGCATTCCTCTCCAACCACTGAACGGAAATGTCAGCGGACATGGAATAACTTACGTCCCAAGCAGATCCTCGGACCACCACTAAACGGAATGTAGTTCCAATCCAGTCGAACACCCTCCCACCGCTCCGGCTTGAACTCCATTGCATCAGCCCAGATATCTGAGCGTCGATGCAGAAGATATGGCACAAAGGTGACGGTCTGTCCCTTCTTGATCACGATGGGCGATAACCCATCAGCTCCGCCACCTCTTGGCAAGACCGTATCCCGTACCGCATACCGGCTGTTCAGCGGCGCGACATTGTACACTCTTAACGTTTCCCGCATCACAAATTGAAGATATTTTGAAGACTTGAGCGTCGCAAAGTCGATACCCTCGGGTCTCTCAGAGTACTCCCCAAACTCCGCCACCACCTCTTCCCGAAGCTTCTCAAACACAGCCGGATGCCGCGCAAGCATCAGGAGCACCCACGAGAGTAGAGATGCCGTGGTATCTCGACCCGCCAGAAGTATCCCTAGGATCTGGTCCCGTAGCTCCCCACGGTCCCGCGTTTTCTCTACGAGGGTATCCAGCAAGATAAACTTGTCCGTCGACGGCTTCGCGCGTTTGAGAGCCAGCTGAACGTAGTGGTCGACGTATCGCCGGATGTAGTCAATGGACTTGGTGCCCACGCTACTTGGTGCCAAAAAGTACAGCCCCTGCAGCCGGGCGCGCAGAGCGATGTACATTTGCGCCTCGTGGAAGGCTGACGCGAAGGACATGTCGCTTCCTGCCTGGTCGGCCGCCATAGCCGTCACCGCGCTTGTCGATGTCGACATCTTGCCTAGAGCAGCGGCCGTTTGTGAATCGACGGTTTCGCCAAAGAGGAAGCCGGTTGCTGTGTCGAGGGTGAAGCGGAAGATCAAGGGCATGATATCAACAGCCAGGGCGCCGTCGTCCGTCTTCTGGCCAACGAATGGGAGGGCTCGGAACAGAGCTTGCACGGCACGTTCCGTACCTTCCAGGTCGTTGATGTTCTCACGCGAGAACTGCGATCGGAAGAGCGATCTTGAATGTTCCCAGAGGGGACCATCGTGGGTGAAGATATTGTTGCCCTCTAGGGGCCTGAACTGCGCGATTCTGCGCGGGCCGAGCTCAAAGTCGCGAAACTTTGTCGCGAGGATGGCCTGGATGTTGACGGGGTCGATGGTGTTCACCTCGGCTGGGCCGAAGAGGCCCGTATTGCTAAAGGTGTCGCCGCATTTTTTGAACTTTTGGGCTATGACATCGTCGAGGATGTCGCCGCCGCTGCGTACCGCCTTGACGGCGCGCCAGACATTGTCGATGCCGAAAGGGAGCTTTGAGGAAAAGTGCTTGGGAAAAGTCGCGCCATTTGACTTGGCAAAGAGAAGAATGCGGCGACGGGCGAGGAAAGTTGAGACGATGTAGTAGATCACGAATGCTGGAAGCGCGAATAGTACTATTGGGGAGGAGAGGAGCGCCATGATGGAAATTTGTCCGACGCCAAATATCGTCGGATGAAGAATGTAGAGGACCCGTCGTACACCGTTCCAGCGAGCCGGAACCGCCACGAGATATATATCCCTCTCACGATGCCTGTCAAAATGGCGGCAAGGATTGGCACTAGTCGTACAAGGAAGAGGTGGGTTTAATCCCCGTTATCGACCATGATCCGCACTGGCTTCCACTAAAACCCCAGCTCTCTGAAGTTTCCGAACTGACGAATCGTAGCGCTCGCTACTTCGATTACCCGGCGCGGAGATCGTGGGCAATAAGAAGTCCGTCTCTACCCTATTGTTATCCCATTCATATATGCTTTCGTTCTCGTTCTCGCGATTGTACAGGTCGTAGTATTGATGGAGACACATGAATGCCAAGGGAGGAACAATCGTTGGCATTGTGTTTGTGTTGTATCGGCCCAACGACAACCTGGACAAACTTCATCTGCAGGGAAAGCATATGCTCCACCAAATGTTGTTTGCTTCAGTTATCATAGTTGGAGTTCATGGCTTAGGTGCCCGAAGTGATATCATGCCTCGGTCGGCGAAGCTGAATTTTGCGACAACCTTTCGGCGCCGGGATCCGAGCTCCTGGCGCATGTCTTGGTTCGGACTCCAAAGGCCTGGAGCTCGGACTGCGTGGGGTAGCGGTCTAGATTTATGGAGCCCCCACAAAATAGGTTCGTGATGTCGATTCATCATGGTCCCCAGGAGATGCAAAGCATGACTCGATTCCTGAGGAGATGTCATGAACTTGATGTTTCGTCTGTGTGCAGCTAAATGGTTGTATAGAATTAATAATATTTCGACGTCGGGACAAAATAAGGTTCTGACCATGTAGGCTGAGGAATGGTAGGTAGCATTCAGCGGCGTAGCATCGTTTTAGGGTTCGCGCCTTAGCGGGCGATGGACGCCCTACGACTCCGAATGAAATAATGGTTGTGTTTTGTACTTTTCAGGAGGTTTCTATCCACGTATTCACAAACTTTATATATAGCCGCCAGGCACTCGGCGTAGATTAGTCATTGCTACAAGGAATGATGAGAAGCAACTTGGTGGAGGTTGGGGCAACCAGTAATTTCTCCATGTCGGTTCCGTTTTTACTGCAATTTGGACTTCTTGAGCGTGGGTCTATTTCTCTAGTTGGCCATGTAATATCAATTCATATTCACGAAGCTTGAGTGTCATTGGCCGGTTGCACGTGGATGGCATGAGCATCTCAATATATCTCGATGTCGCCAGGACGGGAAGAGTGTGATAGAACTCGAGAAGAAAATCGTTAAAACGTAAAGCAAGTCGGCGACCTAGTAAAACCCATAACAACACGAGGTGGATTGCATGCAGGATGGAGTGCAGTTGATGAGATATTTCTTAAATTCGAAGCTGATCGTTCTCGTTGAGTTTTCACAAGCCAGGGCTGCCTTATGCCGACGAGCCTTCGGCCCACCAAAGAGGCAGAACTGTCTGCGCCGGTCGTACCAAGCACAGAGCCTGGTACCCCAAAGAGAAACGTATGTGTGCAACGCATTAGCAGACGACAAGCCGAAGCTCATTATTGGAAGCCCACCCAAGTGTGAGAGAATATGGCTCACGGATAGAGCCTCAGGTGAAATGTAACGTAGCGTAAGAACGGTGATGTTCTCCTGTTATTAGAAGGGTTGGACGCTCTGTTCTCGGCTGATGGCTGAGGGTGAATCTTTGGGCAATGTTATCACAGGGCGAGGATCCAAGTGAAGACATACACAGCAGGAAGTGGTATGATTTCTTGAAACGGGAGACCCGTAAGGGGTCGTAACTAAATACAGTAAGAGACGGGCAGTCACCTCATAGTAAGCGGTATCGGACGGCAGGAAGTGAGCAGCGCCACATGTAGCGCTGCGACAGAGGGTGATTGCCACAAGGCACTTTCGGCAAGAAGTCAAGCAAGGAGGAACAACCGTGCTAAGGGTACGCGGACTTGAAGGGGCAGCTCATCGAGTGTTATGAGTCGTTCGCTAGGTCACATTGCTGTACTTAGGTTGGAGGTAAATAACGATAGATTGATCTTTGAGTGAACTCATATCCAGTGTTTAGGGCTGGACAGCTGCCCGAGGTAGGAGAGGTGTCTAGGCGTGAGGTAATGGCGACTCGCATGATATCGCTAAATCGACGTCGAAGCTGAGCTATCCATATCCCTTCTCCACTCTCCTCCCTGCCTATTTCCCTCTTAGTATGTAGCACCGTTCGTGCGTCTTCGTTCGTTCGCTCAAGAAGATCTCGATGGGTGGGAACGGAATTGCCTGTCGAAGACAGCCAAAGTCCCCACCGCTCTGGTCTCGTGGCAGGCCTTGCTAGCTGTCGCATCAGTGCCTTGGCCGTGGACGTGGTACATGTTGCTTGTGATGGAAGACTTGGTGTAGTCGGATATGCGTTGCTTGGAGAAGGGGTCGCTCCATCCCGCCGATGTGTGCTGATGCGATGACAATCCTGAAGTCCTCCTAAGGGCGTTACTGTCAGCATATTGCCATTGGGCGCGCCATCGCTAGGATAGTTGTCTTAGTAAGGAACATCGCAGGAAGTACCCATTGTGAATAGAATCCGTAGAGCCCATGTTGAAGGGGGTTCCACGTTGGTAAACCCTCAATAGTAAACCGGGGAAGTTGCTATAGGCTTTAGGCAAGGTCCAACGCCTGGCTGTGGTATCGATTCACCGCGGTTATCGGAATGTAAGGTGTGGGCGCTGATGTCTTGTAGCGAATGGTCACGGAATCAATGAATTCAATGTGAATAGTGACTTGGACTATTTATACTAATACTCAAGTCCAGCGTACGGAGCGAGGGGCAGGCACACGGTACACCCAAAGCTTGCGCCTGTGAAGACGTTGGCAACACCCTGTTCAGCACTCAATTGTCCCGCTCGTAAAATTTCCCTCCTTGAGTTGAGCCGCAAAAAAATAAGGCGTCCAACATTGAAGCGTCGATAAGTGAGAGTGCTGCACTTTTCGTCGGGGTGTGCTGGTGCGTGAGGGGCCTATCTGCAGTGGTATCAATTGAGGGGAACTCCTGACGTAGTCCCGATTGGACACCAAAGACCCAACGACGCTACCCTGGTTAATAGCATTTTGCAACAACACGCCACGCATGGCACCAACATAGCCAGTTTCCGCGGTAGTCAGGTTGCAAGTGTTATTCAGCTGTCGACACATAGCATGAGGACATTCCGGCCCCAGATGAAGCGTGACTCCAACGTCGACTCAAGACATGGTGTGGCTCATAGAGCTTGCGATAATGTCACAATGAAGTGACCGCCAACGGATGGGGCGATGATGACCATCGATGTGGTGTTTCATGAGAACACCCAACGAGTCTTCACGTGGAAGAGAGAATGAAAAAGATAGGACGCACAAAAAAAATAAAAAATAAAGAAAAGAATATATCCAAAGGTCGCGTACTAGAAGAGAAGATGAGGATGAGGACGGAGCTCTCCGTTGACGCGACGGAGGTACTCTCAGCTCCGGTGCGGGAGAGATCCGGCTTCGGATATCAAATCACCGGATCGGTGAAATAACGGACTGGGTTCTGACCTGGATTTAGAATATTTGTCCGAGTCATCGACATCACTCGATGTCAAATAATCCTAAAAAAAACCTCTAAACCTCGCGAAGTAACGTCAATTCGACGTCACGTCCACGATACCGCATCTTCCCAAACCCACAAAAAAAAAAAAAAAAAAAAAAAAAAAAGAAAATCGAAACCACGGAGCGGGAGTGAAAACACGATGAATGCGGGCCAAGGACAAAACGGACAATTGGAGACCTATTCGACCGAGTTATCTGATAGGCATCCTGTACTGAGACGCACAGAGCAAAGGTGACAGACGGCTGGCGCTCGTGCTGAATAGCCTGGTGGGCAGCTGGCTGACCGGAAATCAAGTGCTAGTAGTGTCCGTAGGCGGTAGCAGCGTCGAGTAGGCTCAGGTCAGGGCCTGGGGTGCGAGGCAAGGCGGAAGGAATACTTTGTCGGACTCAGAATGTCAGTGCCCGTCGGAATCAGAATGTCAGATCTGGATTCAGACAAGCCCAAGCCCCTGGCAGGCATGGGACGATGACGGAGGGGGGGAGAAGATACCTGCAGAAGGGTACCTTGTCCCGCAATGGCTGACCAACCTGCGCATCCATTCCTGTGGATAGGTGCCGATGGTCGTCAAACTCTCGCCCTGTGTTCGCTCCAGAAGGCTGTGAGCGTGTCAGCTTTTTAACATTAGAGGATCGACTGGTGGTGATGTACTCATCCGATTTATTGATGGAGGGATAATATAAAATGGATGAGCGAATGAATTGGCCGTGGTAAGGTCGACGTAGTTAGTGAGATTGCAGTGCGAGGCAATGCATCACTGATCGGCCGCTGCAGTTTTCGGGCTGGTGGTGCTTATCTCGTGTGTGTGAGGGGGCCAGCAGGGCAGCGTCGAGCAGGCAAGGGGTCAGCGGCGGGGGAAAGGGACAGGGTCCTGCGTCCAGTCTTCTGGCCGCCTTCTCGAACATCGATCGAAAGTGTGGAAGCCCACGAAGCCTTCTTCGGAGCCACTTTGCCATGCAGTCGAGGGGCGCACCGGGGACGGCGACTGGAACCACTGGGAACAGGGTTTGCAGGGGAGAAGCACGTCAAAGGCAAGGGCAAGGGGAGGGGGGTCGGCGTCCGTGGAAGGTGGAAGGTGGAAGGTGGAAGGAAGGTAGTGCATCCGTACCCCAGTACCTTGACCAATCCTGTCGACCACCTCTCGCTCTTTTCTGTGCCTCAGGCAGGATATCCATTCAAGGCGGGATGCCTTTCCAGGTCGAGGTATCGCGGTACCTGTCCAAGTCGCATGTACCACCTCAGGCTCCCACCCCTCCCCCAAATGTCAGGTAAGAAGCACCCGGGCAAGATGCCTAAGCAAGAAGTGAAGGCACGAGGGGTGGAAAGAAGCACCTGGGCGTCTGCGCCGTGGCACACCGGCACCCACATTCCCGCCCGCCGCCGTCTCTGACTGGCGCAACCATCTGCTGGATGACGCCTTGGTGGCTGCTTCCATTTCGAACCCGCCTGCGAGCTGCGAGGCGTGCCTGCCGTTCTGAGACGCGTTCCTCGACTCTCGAGACCCGACTTCAACAGCCACGGCAGCATAGCAACTTTTCAATCTAGACGCACCTCGGGCAGGTGCACAGTCAAGCCACCTACCTCGGTGACTGAGGTCGATCATCGGGAGGTTCCCAAGTTGACGAACCCAAAAGTCTCGCAACCGGGTCGTGGCTTCCATTCCCACCTTGTACAACAGATGTAGTAGACGGGAGTGAAGATACCTACCTACCTTATATGTCTCAACCCTTAACCTCCATTCCCCAACCCTCAACTCAGCAACCAGGCAGACGGGTGGCATGGCCCAGGTACGCACATACGCACGCAGCCCGACTGCTGGGAACGCACGAGAATGAGCAAGCATTGAGTCGTCCTCCTCCTTCTTCTCTTCCTCCCCCGTGCGGTCGCCGTGCGGGTGTCACTGTCAAACTTCAGAGCACACAGGCAAGCAAGCAAGAACCAACACGCAGATGAAATTTCTCAGAGGGTACCGAAAGGTCTGGCCCAGAACTCCAGTGTCCAAATGCACGTCGGCTATTCGTAAGCGCTGTCTATCCTTTAGATACCTATCTAACTCAAGGTAGCTACGGATACGGAGCACTGCATGCGATATCCCACGACATCCGACCTCCAACGGCCCCTGGTTGGACCCTGTATGAGTCTGACACTGTGCCAAAGGCCCCAAAGAACCGTCATGAACCATTTTGGGGCTCTTCAGTTGCGTCCCCCAATCAAGCTGAAGGTAATACGGAACCTCTGGACCAGAGAAGCGAAAGCAGGATTCGACACCACACTTCAGCCCACCAAGTCGGTAACTTGGGCTTGCAGTGCTCCACGCACATGGCATTTATGGTCTCCCAGGTTGCAAATTGAGAACCCAAACTGCCTGCTACACAGCGTAGTAGTAGGTGTCTTGTCTTCTATGCCATCTCGTTCCTAACCACCGCATCCGAACACTTCTAACACATATTGCCCTCTAGGCCAGCTAGCTTGCCCAGTTCCATCCGTCCTTGGTTGATTGTCGCACTCTATCCCGTCGTGCCCCTCTCAAGTACCCACCTGTGCCTTCAAGGTAGACGCTCTCGTCTCACGTCGCCGTCATTACTTACGCTGCATGCGCTGCGTTCTGTCCGCCACAACTACTTCGGTTTTCGCTTCAACTCTGCAACCAAAGATCGCCATGACACCTGTACACGCCCAAACACTCTCTACGTGTAATTGCCCAGTGCGCACCGCTCAATCAGCCGTTCATTGTGTTTATCGCCGTTCCGCCCCGGACAACTCCTCTCACGAGATCTCGTCCTTGGTACCGGCGGGTATCTGTAGGAAGATACCTATCCATCTTCCTGGCCACAAGGGTCGTTCTGAGATGCTCACGACTCGCACTGCCGATCCTCTCCTCGTGCGAGCTGGGTCCAGCCTGCCACGCAAGGAATCCACATGTTGCCCACTCCTCTCAGCACATAGCAATTATGGCAAACAAGGCCCGTAGGCCTGTGCCTGTTCTTGCCCTGATCGCAGATTATTACCCACATGTCGCAATATCGCCGATGATCCATGATCCATTCCTTCTTCGTTTCTTCCAGAAGTAATGGAGAGACGGAGAAAGAACAAAAAGAAGCCTCACTCTGTATCCGCATCCATACGACTACCTATCGTTTTTGTTTCCCTGTGGACTCCGCATACCTGACTGGTACGTCCCTGACCTGTCATACGCCCGAGTTCACCCTGTCCCGCCCTGCCAGATTTCCTCGTGGCTGGCTGAGCGTTGAACCCTTCCCACTTTCACACACACCTCCTACAACACACCTGCAAGAGTCGACGAAGCCTACGCGCATTCTTAGATTGTTTCTTCGTGACGAGCGCCGTTGCCTGGCTCAACATCAGCAACATATTGACTCAAGAAGAACTTTCAATATGATGCGAAGTGGCTCAACGCAGTCATCAGACGGCAGGGAATCTACCGCTTATCTCGCACGTCCGCGGACGAGCACTAGACTGCAAGGACATTCCGTGCAACTGCGGCTGCAAACCCGCAGCTATCTGCAGTAGTGTAGTCAGTCGAGGCCCTCTTCCTCAGAGCCTGCACCGCCGAGATTTGATGTTCCCACAACTGGGCACATGCTGTACAGAGTAGAGCGCCGTCCTCTCGCTTTCCTTTCATGGTTGGGCCAGAAACACTTGGTCACATTTGTCCCAACTTCCAATCAAGAGGGAAGGATTCCCATCACCACTCAACCTCGCAATGTGCTACTGCAATCGTTCCCACAGACATGGCCGTGACGGGGTTACTGTCTCGCTGATAGTTTCCGGGAGATGACCGAAGCTCCCCTTCTTACCTGCACGTCGGCGAAACCCCGGTGTCGAGGTCTGCTTTTGCAGAGAGGGCTGATGAGAGACACTACTGCGTATGCTTCGTTCGAAGCCAACGTGTCACGTTTCGCTTCTGAGCCTGCCACTCACGACGCACAAAGCCAGATCGGCCCATTTGGCCTTACCCAACCCTTCTTATGATGGTAGAGTGGGAAGGGACTGTACCGTTTGCGATCAAAACAGAGGGGTCGAGAACGATATCGAATATGAAAACGATGGGCCGATGCATTTGAGTTCTTCCCATCTTTGACGACAGAATCTTGGCCGACACCTCCGCTGCGCTCGGTGAGTCTTGGTCCTTGGCTTGCACGCGATGCCTGTGCATCTCGTCGACCTTCCTATAGAGTTATAGCTCTTCTCTCTTATCCGTCTCCCTGGACTTGAGGTCAAGCCAGTGATATTTACGGATTATATGAGCTGTTCTATCTATCCAGATCATTTCATCTACATTCTGCACCCTTGGCAAATCCATGCTACTGGCTGCTTGAGTGTGCAAGTAGCAAGTCGCCGAGTCCTCCGGGGATTTATACATAGTGTGGGATGGCTTCAGCTCCTCGGTCAAAGCTCTTCGGCTCCTACGATGGTTCGCCGTGGGAGGAATTTCGCTGTCTGGGGCGAATAGCCTCCTGATCGTCCGCGAGCAAGGCGGGCGGGTTCCTTTCACCTTTTTCCAGCCACCAGGTGCAACTTCAGTCGTATCACCCCTGCAACCATGGTTCATCTCAGCTCTTGCCCACTTACCAATAGAAACTCAACCCGCCCCCAAAGATGGGATCTTCCAACCCCTCCGACTCATCACTCGCCGACGTGGTTGGTGTGGTTGATACGTGTGTGGGAAACAGAGCAGTCTATACTCTATAGAGAAAGGAATTTGTTGCATTCATCCCCTTGCAACCCCCTCACTCTCTCTCTACCTTAGTAGGGATACAACGGTGTCAATCCGACCACCCGACATATTATCCCTAGACTACCTTGCTTCGACTTTTGGGGGCCTAAAGTAACCCATCGCCGTTTCGACTTCGAATGCTTCTCAATAGTTTTCCTTTTAATTCTACTGTAGACACTATGGGCACAAGCTGTACTGCCTGCCGGTCCTACGATAGTGCAGAGTCATGAGACTCCTAAATCAATGACTTACATGAGTTGCCAACAAGTTGACATGACACCGGTTCCCCGCCTACTCAGATGCCCGGCCGTAGATTTCACTTCCGCGACTGGGTCGGCCTCAGTGCCGCGCCCGCAGCTGTGCGCCTGCGCCCGCGCCCTCCGAAAGACATCTTCTGCCGGCCGAAATGCTGCCGTCCATTTCCCGCACCTCTCACAATCGCCGTTCACGATACTAGGAAGAAAGAGGACGTAACGAGAGCCAAGCATCCTGACTACCTTGCTTTTCTTGCAATGGTGGCAAAAGACCTGAATAGAGCCTCACTTGGACGACTCGTGATCACATCAAACCCCCGTCTTACACTTCTCTTCCGTGAATGGTCGTCTCGCCCGATGCTTGACGGTACTCTCCAAAATTGACCAGTTCGGTACTCACGACTGTGAGCTTCGGGGCTAGCTTCTCACCCAGCACCGGATCCCTTCTACCCCCCCCTTACTGGACATGACTTCGGCGCATCGCACCATCCTGAGAACGCGCGCGCCTTGTTCCTGCACGCTGATCACCATTCGCTGCATACCACTGATAGGGCAGGCAGATATCGCCATCACCCATGCTAATTTTGATCGAAATCACCCATTCAGAATGCTTACCTCCTCCCCAGGCGGGCTGGTCAAAGTCCCCATTATCCCACACCCTCATGTGCCTCGGTAATCACTGTTGGTCGCGTGGCCCTCAAAGGAAATTCCTCGAGTAGACAGGTGCGAAAGGTGATATGATTGACAACATACTTTAGGTAGGTAGTGTCAGGTCTTCACAGTTGCGCTTACGCTTTTCAAACCTGGCAAAGCGACATGAGCCTTGCATTTCCAGCGAACAGATGCCGAGGTCATTAAAGGACCCTCAGAACTGATTAGTATCCGAGAGAAAATATCCCGTACTGACGGTTCATCACCCGTAGTCTCGTTTCAGCCCTGCCTGTCCACACTTCCCGTACGGATACACTTACAGCACCTAGAGCCCATCCAGGACCCCTAGCACCAAAGCTTACTTACCACGAATATCCCGTGGTTTTGCAACCCGGAGTCTTGTCCGAAGCAACAGCCGGGGAGGAACAACCCAGCCCTGTCACGTAAGAGAACTCCGCCGCACTTGATTGAGATGCCTGTCTCCTCCGAGTCCATTCCCTCGAAAGAAGCGGGCTTCAAAGAAGGCCTGTTCGGTTGATTATGCTTGTAAAGTGGTCTATCGTCCGTGCTTCGGTCCAAGCAGAAAGAGAGAAAAAACAGTACTGCAAAGTTGGAACAAAGTCCCGTCCCTCAATTAGAAACCCGCCTTAATAAGATCGCCCTAACTATGGATGGCACATCCGATCAAACGTCTCATGCTCGCATGCTCCCTTTTTTCTATCCCCCTCTCCTTCACTTTTTCTGCCCACTGTTGCACTTACCTCTTTTCTTTACATTAGCTTGTTCGTCAAAGTTGTTGGAAAAAAAGGTCAAATGATGTCAAAACCCGGGTTCCTCGGATTCGGGTGACCTAATACTAGGTAAACCAGCAGCACCTAGCGCGTTGCATGCAAGATGCGAGGTGCAGGACTGTCTGGCCCAGCCTCACTCTTGCTCATCACCGCCCGTGCCAGGATTCCACATCACGACGCGAGGGATTACTTGTTCTCCTTCAGGTTCTAGGTAGATACATATAAGATAGACTTAAAGGGTTCCCGAATTCCACGGCCCCTCCGAAAGAGGTTTCGGGACCTGTTCGTTTGAGAAGAACTGGGGGGTTCACGGCGCAGATTCCGAGAAAGAAAGAAAAAAAGAGAGGAAGGGGGCCTTGCTCTCAAACCCCTGATCTCTGTCTTCTTCGGTTCCATGACCCCATCTCTCCCCCACGCCCCTCCTTCTTAAGTTCTTCCCGTCCTTCGGGGGATCGGTTAGTAGTTCAGATAAACCTCTGTAGGCGAGAACGCGGTCTTGGATAGATCGACTGTGCTAGGATCCTTTTTTTTTCTTCCACATACGGACGGGAGGCCCGGGGGTTTTGAAAAGATGTCGTCGGTGCCGCGGGGTGGTTCGTGTTCGTCGCCCCAAGTTTGCTCGTTGGTTTTTTAGGTGTTTTTCTGGAAAGACCGGTCTTTAGTCAACATGGTGTAAGCATGAACGGGTGTGATCAGTGCTCGAGATCTAGAAGCACTCGTGAGACGCTTGGCCAAGAGGAAAACCAACGGGAGAATCTTTCTCCTTTTTTTCGCTTTGCAAGGGATAAAATTTCCTTCATCACCTCGCGTGTGCGATATTTTCTCCCGCTACATTGGTGGCCTGGTTTGCGTATCGCAAACATGTTGTCGGGGCGAGTGGCTCACCGGAGTATTCACACCGGAAAAGCGCATGAAGTGAGTGCTTTGCTTGATGGTGGGCTAGATCCGCTCGATGATCTGAGTGTCCTTTTATTTTCTCTATGTTTGAGTGCTCTTGTTACATCTCATCGTCCATCGTGCCGGTAACCGGTAGACGGTGAGGGTTGAAGTTTGGTAAATCGTCGAAGAAGCCGGGCCGACTTTTGCGGTGGTTTGTGCTCTTGGTCGTACAAAAGGGTTGACGTGACGGCGAAGCCGTGTTCGTCTTTTGAGGATGAATGATGGGTTGTAAAAGCGGTTTAGGGGGAATGTTCCGTGTCGTTACTGATGGACTCTGGATGAGCAATCGTGGCCGGTGACTTTCCGGACCAGTCGTAATGCGACTAAGGAGAGGCTCTCGGTGCCAGACGAGGTTACACCTGCCAGCATATGGCCCTTCAGAGGCTATCGTGGCTGCCGTACTTGAAAATGTCTTCTGCTGGCAACGACAATGGATGAAAAGTCGGTTCATGGCCGGCCAGAGCCCAGCTATCCAGCCATCGATCATCGCTCTCTGGGCAAGATTTCGTGAGGAGGATGGAGTCTCAAAAAAGGACAAAGGTGGCAACAAGAAGTTTTCCTAATTACGATTTGAAGCACCGGCTTAGATTATCGTACCGAAAGTATGGGGTATCCTTCCACCCCCGTCCGCCTCGTCGTCGGAGATTCCACAGAGAAGGCAGTCGTACACAGAAGAAGAGAACGTGGATGTTGAGTAGATTGTAACTGCACACGTGGCAACGGGTCAGATCCTCGAACAAAAGGAAGATTACCATGGGAAAAATGAACTTTGGCTCAAATCACAACGTCTATGGGCCTTTCTAATTCCAATGTCTGGTATTATCTTCGGACCACCTCCACAGGTTCGTCTCGGGTTCTCAAGCTTGCCATATTAAATATGGAACAGATGATAGATACCTGGTACTATGAAAAGCAATGCATGAGATAGAGCTCACTATCAACCCTTGCTTTCCGTATGACATAAGTTGAATACGCTAAAGATAGCGGAGTGAGTCTGGAAATATGCTTCTAGGTAGCAAGATGTAGCAGGCCTCGAAGGCGCGTAGGGTTTGGCAAGTACGAGCAAGGGTACTGAGAACGAACTTTCTCTGCCTACATGGTTCGAAGTTTTGAAGTTTCCCGTCTTCAACGAACGGGAAGCATGTGTATTAGCTTACTGTTGCCGAGAAAATCCCTCGAATACTATTCCATATACGTCTGAAAAGGTCAACGGGCCAAAGGCCACAAAACCAAATCTTAGGAAGTAGACTTGATCAATCTAATGTTAGTGTAATCATCATGTTGGAATCAAGCTTCAGTCAGGGAGCTTTTGCTGGTAAGGTCACTCCGTCATCGACCTCGTCGTTCAATCAGTAGTGAAACTCTTAAGTTCGGGTGAACAACAACATGAATCCGTATCATTGCTTTCGGGACAGCCCGAAGCTTGTCTGGCAGGAAGGTTCGAAAGAAGAGCGCGACCGCGACTTCGTCATGGTCTGGATTGAAATCTGTTAGCCCAGCGAGTATCAAAAAGGCTCGATCGTGACCTTTGCCCAGGCATTTTCGCATACACCGTTTTATCTTGGTGATTGAAGATGGGATTCAAATAGTCTACATGAATCCCACAGATCTTGAACGTACTAGGAGGAGTACTTCGCATGAGATAGCTACTTTACGAATTTTCGGGTCAACTTCAAAGCGGCGTATCGGTAATACTCCCTGAACGTATTCACTACCTTTCTGCTTGTTCTATCAGCTACAAGATCTGTCAACATTTCCTGGAGTATCAGGACTGCTTGCCCGCTCGACGCTGGACTATGGGCGATTAGTGGCTGCTCGCTATCTCGGCATAAAGAAGTATACCTGATTGTCAGAGAAACGCTGCGAGCTGAAATGCCCGCACTGAAAGTCAAACAAACAAACCAAAGGCTTTACTTGATGTTCGGGAGATTCTTAGGGGTGTTCGATCTTTATGGCAGCACAGTTCCTTCCTTCCTTTCCTCTTGCAAGTTAAGAATATGGATGTATCTCAACTGTTTTCACGTTGTATGATGACGACACTTATAGGTAGATTTTATTATTCTAGCATCTATATATTATCACAATCAGTTTATCTCAGTGACGAAAGCCTGAGGTCCCTGTTGGGTCAGAAAGCCGGAGAATCTATGTGGTCAACCTGCTGCCGTGAGAAGTGCGCCTGGCAATCACTGCTCCCCTGCCGGCACCTGCCGCCTTGCACTTTCCCGTGTGTACCTTCCTCCTTCATCGAGGCGCTTGTCCAGGTGACGTTCCGAGCTACTTAAGGGGTCTAATCACCATTCCTATCACCAGCACAGCAGCGCCCGTCTAGGTCAGCAAGGTCAGGTCAAGCTATGTGCGAGGTGATCGAGTGGTTGAATGAACTGAGGGGATGCGCTATTCGAACCTGGGCAGGGGCGTGATATCATAAGGTCAGCCATCACCATCCCTTCCTCCTTTCCTTTCTATCGGTCTGTGATGTTTTGCTTGGTTGGTATACTCTCAATGAGCATTGCTGTGTGACGGTGGCAGTGGGCTTCTGCATACACCTGGAGGCAACTATGACCGTTGGCGAGACCAGGATCGCGTAACTTGAGGCTCGCAGCGTCGTTTCTTCTTGTTCTCTCCGTGTAGGGCTCAACAGTTGGCCGCAGGCTTATGACTGAAGACCTGGAGTTCAGTTTTTGTTTATGGGATTCAGAGTATCACGCGCTAAGTAAGAACTGAGAACGCGCACTGATAAGGTATGGTATGCCTTCGGTCTTTCGCATATTGACTTTTGTGGACAATGAACACGAATGGTCGCATTAGGCAAAAGGAACAAGAGGGGATGTTTATAACCGAACGATCTGACAGGGATTCGTACATTCAGGTAGGTTGAAGTACTCCAGGATAGCTAAGTAGAATACGACGATAACGATTCATATTCTCAACTGATAGATCAGAAACCCCTCTTGTCTCTTTGATGATTTAGCTAGGCACACTGGAGAGCCTGGACTCAACCAGATCCAAGTGACGAATGTGAGAGTTTCTTAATTTTGAGATAAAGAGGGAGAGAACCCCGAGCGTGGGTTGAGTAACCCTTAAGTGCTTAGGGTCTCAAAATCAATGACAGCGGCCATTCGTGATAAGCTATTGGCAGAAAACCAGTCCTAGAGGAAGCAAATTGTCATTGAAAATGATACTATAGGTAGATCGAGGTGATGATACCAAATGGTAGGTGCATATGATGCTCATTGACGGTAGGGAAACTTCAAGGCTTCCAATGTATCTGAGTCGAATGTATCTTTAATATTCGATTACTGCAAGTTCGTTTGTGGTCACGGATATCAGAGTACAGTGAGTCAACATTCATCAAGGAGACCCCGAGTTCCAATATCTAGAGAATACCCAAGTCCGGCAAGTGACACGAACTCAGACTTCCGGCACAATAGCAGCCGACTTCACTTTCCGGTCGACGGAGTCGCGAGCGATCGAATCCGCTGCGTCCCTATCACCCGCCTCGGCGGCCTCAATAACAGTAGCTCTGAATTGCTCTCTCTTGGGTCTACATGAGTCGTTAGAAGCTGCCTTGGGTATCGAATAGGTGGATGAACATACTCGAGATGCTTTGCATCAATGTAACGAAGCACACACGTCATGATAATGACGAGAACACCGATGGCAATAGCTGACTGCCATGCGTACTTATCTGTTTCTGGTCAGAGCCATAATCGTCTTGCGTTTGGGCTTATAAACTTACAGTACGGTGCCTGAGTGGCCGGCCATACCAGAACCTGCGACCAGGCAGAGATGGCGTAGTATCCCGCAATGGCAACTCCGACGATGAGAGTCCGCGCCTCGGGGTCATGGGGTAGAATGTCGGCCAGCCATGCGAAGATGAGAGGCGCGGTGCCCATTGCCGTGAAGAGGATGAAGTTGGACGCGTATGCCGTGGCAAGCGGTGTCGTAGTTGGGTGCGAGGACCAGACGCTCATCGCGATACAACATGCAATGCCAATTACAGCTGTATAAGTTGTCAGACTGAATTTGTCCTAGTAGAGGGGGTTGTGAGGTGATGCTTACCCTGAACAACGATGAGAGTCCATCGTGTCATGAACAAGTCCGACAAGATTGCCCAGATCCAGACTGTAACTCGAATCAGTCTTGGCTCTTCTCTCGGATTCCAAAGGATTTCCACACGTACCGAACACCACGTTGATTGCACTTCCACCAATGGGAATGGCGTTCACCTCGGATGTCGACCACCTGGGTGTCCCATCCGGATTCTTCAGAGCCTTCAGGAAAAGGCCGAAGTAGTTGTTGCCATACGACAAGAGGACGGTCGCAATGTACAGGACGGGTACGAAGTAGATTACCCAACTCTTGAATGCACGCCTGTTCCCAGTCAGCTCTCTATCACCGGTAGAAAAGATGGATCGCGGGATCATCGAACCTGGCAGCGGCCCATGTCATCTTCTTGGGCTCTGCTTTACCATGGCGCTCCAACCGCTCCATAGCAAGCTCGGCGTGTCCCTTCTTGAACCAGAACGCGCGGGGGTTGGGATTGTTAGGTGTGTCGGGAAGAAGAAAGAAGCCCGCAGCGCCGACGCACACAGTCATGATGGCATTCACAACGAAAAGCCAGCGCCAGCCGGCCATGCCGTGTAGCCCATGCATGGAGCTCCTAATGGCAACCTGGAGCGCGCCCGACATCATGGAGCCCACTGCCTGACACGAGTGGTAGAATCCCATTCGCTTGGCCAACTCGGACGGGGTGTACCAGTGCATCAGTAGCGTCATCATGCCGGGCCAGGCACTGCTCTCGCAGAGACCGAGCAGGACGCGGAGTGCGTAGACTTGTTGCGCGTTCTTGGTGAGGGCGATCATGCCTGTGATGATACCCCATAGAACCTCGAGGCCAGAGAGCCAGTAGCTCGGTCGTACGTAGGTTAGTATGATTTGAGAGGGGATGAGCATGATGCAATAGGCGACGTTGAAGTACGTTGTGAAGCTGAGATGAGAGATCGGTTGGCGTTGAGAGTCCTGAGGTGTAGCTCTTTGGGGGTTGGACGTACTAGTTGAGTTCGTTGCCATAGAGGTTGAGGTCTTCTTTCATGCCAGAGACGTATGCGTTGCTGATGTTCGTCTGATCAAGGTCTTGATACCAGCGTTAACCAGAGCGCCCCCTACCCTTCAATTCGGGTTGTTCTGTCACTTACACTTGATGACTAGAAAGTTGAGTTAGCTCAGGTCTTACAAACGAAGGATCTTTGTAACTATTCACCCTGCGAAATGCAACCAAAAGTCATCAAGAATATGTCCAGTCTCCTGACCAGCTTCCTCTCCTCTGCCGTTCGCTCATGGCGCGCCGCGAAGGCAAGGCTGCCGAAAATCATGTTGTCGATTGGCTGTTCAAAAATTTCCAATGACTTTGAACGGAGGGCATCACAAGGAAGAACAGCGCTGCATGATGGCAGGCGGAATGTGCTCCAGCTAGGTCTATATAAGGCGTGGATCGTCACATCTCTCTCTGCCCTACCCAACGGGACGCGTTTTCCAGATAAGACAAGGAAGGTTTCCCGGCACTATATTACCCCATGTTTTGTGAAAACTGTCTATCTCACGGCCTACCCCCCGACCCCGGCTCAATTTGCAGAAGTTCCGTTATCATCTGATAGGCAGACGTTGCAGTGTTGCTGGGACCTGGAGATAGGTTCGGGAAAGAGGGGGAGGGATGCCAATGCTCAAACGCGGGCCGAACTCTTATTGGAGCGGCCATGGCCGCCCGATGAGCGGCGGGTCCTCCGACGACCGCAGATACCCCGGGGCTGGTAAGCTGATAAGCAGTCATCCAGTTTTGCCTCTTGTTACCTAAATTGCTTCTCTCGACTTCCTGCTTATTTTACTTTGCCGGTTCGCGGCAGGCAAGTGCCTTCAAGAGAGACGAATACCCAATGTGACGACGTTTGTAGTCGTTTAATATGTGCCATGATCGATCTTCAGGTTTTCCATGCCCTTGTCACAAAGTAGATCGGACCACTGTGATTGTATCACAAAATAGTAATCTGTGCGCATCTACATGCAGTAGCCGATGCATCGAGTTGCCATATTCGGTTCGAGACATGAAGTGGTTTGAGAGGTTGTGGTCCCATCGGTGCGGGAGCGGAGCGATATTCGCCGCCAGAGGATCGGAAGAGCCTCCGACTTCGTCCCCACCTGTACGTACCCCACAAATGACTACAAACAACACACCTCTCAGATTTGAGCAAAGGTTGAATCACGGCTTTCGCCCGGCTTATCTCACCCGAGGGGATCGACTCGCGGACATTGCCTACCGGTTTTACGAAGCCGAAGGCATGTTCGAAAGAGAGCGTCTAAGCAGCAGTGCAGGCTGTCCGCTCATGATGAACTCTTCTTAATAAGGCAAGGCCTTGCATACGCGGGGATCGATGTATGCTCGACAAAGTCAACCATAATTGCTTACCCTAAAGAGTCAACTCATGATGACTGGTCTTCCTGTTACCAATCCGTGCATATCATTCTGGCAACAGACGACCAGGTCATATCCTTACCTTAATTACAACGATGAAGCTCTCGTACCAAGAACCGCGAAATACGTCATTATCGGCTCAGGAATCTCCGGCGCACTCACAGCCTTTAAGTTGGTCGAGGGTGGTGTAACAGGATCAGACATCGTCATACTGGAAGCAAGGAAAGCAGCCGGCGGTGCCAGCTCTCGCAATGCAGGACATATTCGACCTGACGCCTTTCGCGGGTTCACAGTCTATAAATCATTCCACGGCGAGGAGCAGGCCCTGAAGATCATCGCCAATGAGAGGACCGTGTTTCTTGCAGTCGACAACTTCGTAAAGAAGCACAACGTGCCGTTCGATTTTGTCCCGACAACCACCTTTGACGTTTGCCTGACTCAGGAATTTGCAGACCATAATGCCAAGAGCTTCAAGGCATACCAGACTGCTGGCGGCGATGTTTCTCACATCAAGTTTTACCCTGCCGCGGAAGCTCGAGAAATGACAGGCGTCCCGCAAGCTCTATGCGCCTACGAATGGCCGGCAGGTTCTGGCCATCCTGCCAAACTGGCCCAATGGCTCCTGGCCCAATGTGTTGGCAAAGGTGTGCAGTTCCTGACCCATTGCCCAGCAATCTCGGTGACACGATCATCATCTGGCGCAGAGCAGATTCTCTGGGATGTCAATACGCCACAAGGTACTGTCACGACGCCAACAGTCATTCACTGCACCAACGCCTTTGCACCGCACTTGCTGCCGCAGCTATCGTCCCTCGTCACACCAGAGCGCGCGCAGGCCCATGCTTTCGTACCACCTGCGGCTCTCACCGGCAGTAAGGTGCTGCAGAGCACCATCTCCCTGCGTAGGGGCCTGCGTTGGTTCTACTCGGTTAATCAACGCCATTCAGACGGCATCATCATCCTCGGGTCCGCCTCGGCAAGCCCCAAAGTCAGTCAAGCGGCGTATGCGGAAAGACAGACGGCCGACGACAGCGAGTTCAGCGCGGAAATTCGCGATGATGCCGTTGCCAACTTCCAAGACTGTCTACCAGAATGTAGGCCAGAGAAGTTGCGCCACGGTGAGGGGCTCCATCACACATGGACAGGTATCATTGGCATGACGCCCGACATGGTGCCCTTTATCGGGAGGGTTGATGGCTCCCCAGGACAATGGGTCTGTGCCGGCTTCAATGGACATGGTGAGTGCTCAATCGCTCCTGTAAAGTGCCCATTTGCTGATTTTATGGTTCCATATGGATGGCGAGAATCTTTACGTGTGCGTCGGGCCTTGCAAAGATGATACTAGGTGGAACATGGCGGGATACCGAGTTACCAGAGTGTTTTGAGATGACCTCGGAGAGAATTGGCAGATTGAGAGAACAACAGCGAGAGCAAGCGTCCAAGATTTGAGAATAGCAGGATAAGGTATGTAGAGAAGAGCCAATTTTAGTAGGGGTAATCAGAGACGTGACGCCAAGGCAGCGAAAATTCTTCGAGGGAGGTTCAAAGAATCTCAACTGCCTTACTTTCGGCTTATATGTTCGTACTTGAGAAAGTTGAGGCGGGCACGGCGGGGTCCTGTGAAGCAATGTGCACGGACCAGACGTGTGATGCGGGCGGTGTGACCGCGCATTTGCATGTACCACGGCAGAATACCAGAATTTTTGGTTCTTTCTAACTTTTGCGTACCACAGCCCAAACTGACTTCAGCATACTACTCTTGACTCCCGATACAGCCCGGAAGCACGTTCTTTGGACTCTAACACTCGTTGAACAATCATAATTGTCACATTATATCCATTTGTATCCCAACTAATCTTAGCAAACTCCGAGTCAGATTGCCATAATGCCGCCGAGCACCAATATGGTCCCCGAAACACCTCCGGGTAGAGGTATCTCCTCTCGTCTGTTGACGATGAAGTTCATGCAGAGAGCTGCTGCCTCAGACGCTACGCCGGAACCCTCTCCCGAAGAGCCCTCATCTAAGCGGCGCAAGTTCCAAAACTCGCCCCTCACCGGCGACTTTCACTCCTTCGATCAAACAGCCGTTCAGGCGGCTCTGAAGCAACAAGAAGCTAAGCGCTTGTCGGCATTGGAGGCGTCTAGAGCAGAGCTTGCAGACACGCACTGGGTTCTTGATGGTGCTTGGGGCAAGTCTACCGAGACAGAGAATGCGCCGCCAAACATTGTCTATGTAGGATACGCGGATATCGATGTTGCCGATGGAGAGGAGGAAGCCGCAGCCACTGCTACTGCACAGGTTGGGAGGATGAAAATTGAAAGCAAAAAAAAGAAGGCTACCAAGGTGATACCGAAACCATGGGTCTTGCAGTAACCTAGCTAACTCATGTCAGAATGCCAAGAAGGAGACACCCAAAAAGACAAAGCCCGAGTCGAGCGACTCCGATGGCTCTAGCGATTCCGACGACTCCAGTGATGGATCCAGTGACGAAGATGAAGCCTCCTCCTCAAGCGACGAAGAGGCTTCGATCAAAACACCTCCGAAAGCCGTGAAAGGCCTCGCGTCTGGCGGCCAGGGGCGCACCAGGGTCAATCTCCAAGCGAAGAAATCAAGCGAGTCTATGAAGGCCAAGGAATTCCGGGAGAAGAGAATGAAGAAGGAAGTCAAATTAAATAAGCTGGCATCTATCTCCGGTGGTGCTACAGGCGGCTTCTCCGGAGCAGGAAAACCGAACGCGCCCTTCAACTGCCACAACTGCAACAAGCCGGGGCACAGGGCCGCCGACTGCCCACAGCGACGAGGAGGCAAGCGGAAGTCGTCTGATAGATCACGATGAACCTCTGTCTTACCAAGCGTGCTTTTTTATTTTCAAGATACCCCTCATGCCCGGATTTGGCTTGCTTGCCGGTACTTCTGTTCCCGCTCTGCGAAATGGGAGCAAGGTTTTTGTCGATCCTACAGCAGGCTCTCGCCTTGCGAGAGATCACGGAGGAAATGGGTTATGGGATTGACAGAAGAATCCCGCTGAGCGGACATTCGATCAATGCAACACATAGATACGCACTGCCTCCCGCGCCGGGCTACGAAAGCCCGACATGGACCGGCAACCTTAATGGAAAAGAAATGACCGCCAACCCCATCTCCTGTGTTGTCGCAATATGGCCGAACAATGGCCTTGGTGCCAACCAACTGACTCGGTCTGTTTGAACTACACGTCTTGAGCTCCAGAAGCTGATCAACTTGAATGATAGACGGCATGAGCTGTCTCCTGAGCCAGGGACCAGGCTACACACAGCTGCCTTACCGTCTGCACATATACTGACAAGAAATCAAGGTTCGCGGAACAGACGCGTTTTCCCGGTTTGGAACCCAATCTGACCCCTTCGTCAATCGTCTTTTTGGGGATGGCAGCCAGGCAAAACAACCACAACTGCCGATGATGAGACTAACAGAAACCCTATCGACACCTTTTCCCTACATCTCGATGGGAATCTAATGCATCGGCCGACCTTTTGTTTCTTAGCCTCCTCGGACACGGGAAAGAAGCCCGCATATGAGATGTCGATCTCCTGCGTGGTTCAAAGCGGCTCGCTCAAAACGGCACTACAGAAACTCTGGGGGTTACCAGCCGGCGCCCCGGAACGCTCGAACTTTGGATGGTGGGGTGACATGCTTTCGCCCGCAAAAGCTCTCCATCTCTTCTATACAGAATCTCATGTATTAAGGGATCGTGTGATCATGTTATCCTCGCATAAGCAAGCTCACATCTGCTGTGTAGGATACTGCAAGGATATGCCGCTGGCGACCCAGTAATAGCTGCGACTCTCCTTGAGTGTCATTACCGAGTTATGGACACGCTGATTGTCGCAAAAGTCAACGCTTGAGTCCCCAGGAGCCGTTTTCGTAACATTGGTGTCGAATGGTAATCCCCATCGCATAGTATGGAAAACACCGTCGCTGCATATATCTACTTGATGTTTAACCAATGCAAATGATCTTGATCGGCAAATCGGCTCGATGGTCAAGTGCCACTGAAACGGCGGGAAACATTAGTACAGGTTGCAATCCAAGTTGCAGTTAACGACCGTTATCATAGCCAGGGTTAGAAACTCGGCCTCCATAGGGATGCCACTTAGAGGGACAACGGCGAGAGGAGGGAGGTTGCTTTTGGCCCAGTGCCGTTGAATTTTGATTTGATGCAGAACACCCGGACGGAGTCGCTTGTCAACCAACCACTTTGCTTACAGCACCGGCTGCAGCTCTCCGTATCTTGAACCACGAACCTCGAATCGGCTCTGCTCGGGGTTCCTCAAATTCGTTCATATCTGCTCACCTTTGCGAAACCAAGTTCGGGTTGCGATCGTCACGACAAGCCAGGCTTAGAGGGCGAGAAGAGGATGGTAGTTCAACATCCCCGCAAGGTACCTACCTAGGTCCGAATGTATGGAATATCGTCAGACTTGGACAAGGGACGGCCGTATCTTCCTATTGTGGATAGCGTAGCCGCACGCTTGCTTGGGAACTAGGCGACCATTATCTTCGCAGTGAAGAGGGGTTGAGAAAAAGGACTCAACGTCAGACGTGAGGAGAGGAGTGAAAGGTAACATGGTTCAGCAGCGGTCAGTTATTGACGGGCGGCGGTCTGGAAGATGGACAAGCCAGGTCGTGCTCGTTGCGGGTTCAACAAATACTCAAAGTGGGCGCCCGGGAAGACGGAATGACTCGCCGATCCAGAACGACGGACAGAAGATGCACTCGCGCACTTGAGTATCCGTACCAAGAAACAATAGACGGCTTGGTCGAATCGACTGCCCTCGGAGTTTCGTCCGACGCCCGCCAGTTCGCTCAGCTCGCCTTTCCTGTCATCCGGAGAAATGCAACGAATCGGTTATGGAATCGGGGGATCTCAAAGTCATTGGCGCCCATAGGGTTTAATGGTCAGCACAGCTGTGGAAGACTCACTCGCGGAAGCGAGGGCGGGGCCATGGTTACATGGTCTGTTTCTGTTAGCGGACACTGATCATGGATGGTATGCAGTTTCGACTTCTGTGGATTTCTGAACACAGCTTGTTTGAATTTTGGCCACACGCGGGCGTCGCCGTGCCACCCGCGGATCGCTTGCTCGAGGCACCAGGAAGATTATTGAACCTGCACAGTACGAACACTTACAGCTTCTGTTTTGACGATCCCATATATAAGTGTCGGTTATCAACACGGAATGTGGGTTGTGCGATCAGGATACCTGTAAAGTTCAGATTCCTCATAAAGATGCAGGTGATGAGGCTGCAGGATCAATACAAGATCAACAATTCACGCCATGTCTGCTGTCTGTCAAAACCAGCTAGAACGACTGTAGGTATGCCGAGAAATCCAGTCGGCCATGCATGGCGGCGACATGGCATCCCGCCAGGCGGATCGAACCCGAATCGCCGCCCACAGTTTGGGGCTGCATAGCTAATGCTCACTAATCTGTCTAGGCTGACATGGCACACGTGTGCTGGTGTCTGTTTCTCCAGTCGAGATGTGAGTGATTGTGGATTGTCATACCAATAGATCCAGGCGATCGCCTCTTATGTATCCTATGAAGCATGTGAGCAAGATAGTGTGGCAGACTAGGTTCGTCCAATGCGAACAGCAGCACCACACCACCACGATGGCTCCATCCATGCACAATGTCCGCAGGATACTGGTATGGCCTCCTACGGTGGGCCCTTGCCTGGTGTGGGCGATTGAGTTGACGAGGAATATCACGTTGGCCTAGGTGGTGCTGACAGCAGTATTACACGATGCTGGCTTGAGTACTCCCAACAAGCAGTCGTGGCGATTCGAGTTTGGAGCTTCATGGGTATGGAATATGGGATCTTGAACCATGACTGTAAGTTGCCGACGACCCCTCTTTCACTCGGGTCTGTATCCAAATTGCACCCCTGATAGAAGGACGAGTCGACTAGCTGGACTGACTACTTTGCAAGTTGCTTATCACTCGCGTAGTTTTGCTTGTCTCAACGTTACTCAGGCTCTGTTACTTTCAAATTGACATCACCGTGAGCCAAGCAAGTCTGAGCTTTTCAAGGTGTTGAGCAATACTCCGAACGGTGATGACGGCCCTAGGAACCCAAAAAACGCAACCAGATTGCCGGGAAAGACGCAAGACAAGGGGGGGTTGTATGTTTTCTCCCCGAACGGCGAAACAATCGCATGCCCACACCCCCTGTCCGCCTGTCTCGCCAGTTTTTCTTCTTCGGCGATTGACACCCGAAAACTGCTACATCCGACTACGGGCACAGGGGCTGTATCTCCCTAGTCACCGCCTTGCCCTTGATCTTTGCTCATCAGCCAACAAACCCAACTGGGGCTGACGGGATCTAACAGGGGGGGAGGGAGAACCTCAGAAACATGGACCATGGTCCCTTTTGCGAGGCTTTCGAGGAGGACTCCGTAGCCCGACCGGACAATCCGTTACCCCAATATCGCCACGTATTCTTGCATTTGAGCATCAACTTTTCAATCCCGCGCAACGGTCGACATCCGAATGGCACCTTGACCGAGGAAGGTGGGATCGAGAACAAGAAAGAACCAAATCGACCGCAGGGCGAGAACAGATTGTCAGGGGTAATTGCCAGAGACAGCGGGCCAGCCCGAGTTCACCATCCGCGCCCATTGCTTCTTCTGCAGAAGAAGCCTTCGGCGAACCACGGTAGAGCGAGAGCAAGATCATCAAGTGACCCCCAACAAGAGACAACCTCAACGAGGCGAGCAGCGGCATTCGTAACAGCAACCAGTCAATATCGAGAGGGCGGTGGCTGGCATGCTGGAAAATAGAAACCGAAAACGACCCCTGTATCCGTACAGCATTGCTCGATAGTTACACCGGTGACCGCGGTGCCGCGGCAGCTCAAAGGCCCCCTTGTCGCCGCCCGTCCCTTTTTTCCCCAGGCCGGTCCGCTCCCGCCGCTCCGCGTCCACAGGCCCAAGAGATTAACCCCCCAAGGGCATGTCGATATCATTCGTTTTCGATATCAAATGATCCCACCACCGCCAAAGACCCGCGGCGAAATTTGGATGGCCATGCTTGCCCTACCGTAGTTGGGGTAGGTGAAAGAGGGATAAGACGCGAAACCATTGGAAGCAAGCCACCCGATGACCGACGCAAGACTTTCCCGTCCTGCACCCCAAAGACGGCGGCGTTGCTTTTGCAGCCTGGGCACCAGGGGGGGTCAGAGGACTCCTAGATCTTTGCGCCGTAGCTGCACTGGGCTTAGTAGTTGCGTCCTACATTCTGGTGTACGGATATGGAGACCGATGCTTGCTTTCCGAACCCGCGAACCACGATTAATCATCGTGGTCACAACATGGCCCCCAAGTTTGTGTCTTTTTCACTCTCCAACCTCTGACATTAAAATGCGGCTCATATAGCACGGGGTTGCTGGCTCCTTGTACACCATCAATAAGCTGCGCTGGCTTCTCTCGCCGAACCACAGTGTGTGCCTCGTTTCAAAGGGACCTGACAACCGCCTCTTTTTCCACGTGGAGCCATAGGCGGCTGGGGTAACCCAGCGACAAGGCCATAATACCCCAAAGAGGGAGGGTGTGATGGGATTGAGGCTTTCACGGCTTCCTACTCAGGAACAGTTCCAACTGGACACGTCCATGTTGATCTCCTGTCTGAAATGACTCTCGTATTTCTCGTCTTTGTCCTGCCAAGAGGGCAGATGACGGGGATGTAAGTCAAAGGCCCGACAATAGGTCTGACACATATATCAGATCTCATGCTTCACAGCCAGCTACTGGTACAGCTGAACCTGAGCACATCCCGCGCCTGACTCCAGGAGGAATGCGATTTGGCCATGGGATCAAGCAGGGGCTTTGCGTCAGCTTTGCGAGCGGCATTGATTACGGATACGTTCCTAGGGCAATGGGCTCAGAACATTCCAGCTTTCCAAAGATCCCGC
The DNA here is from genome assembly GCA_001563135.1 of Colletotrichum simmondsii. Taxonomy (NCBI): domain Eukaryota; kingdom Fungi; phylum Ascomycota; class Sordariomycetes; order Glomerellales; family Glomerellaceae; genus Colletotrichum; species Colletotrichum simmondsii. Next base: position 447,234 of record JFBX01000758.1, read on the forward strand.
CTTGCCCGCCCATCTTCGCACCTTGGATACCTCGACAGTGGTAGACGGAACGGGAACGGCAGTAGGCGGATGTTTCAGAGACGGCAGCCCACACCTTCGGGTCTTCCGTACTCTCCATCAACGAGCCGTCATCAACACCATGTCATCGAGTCGTTCAGCTGTTGCAAAAAATGGGCCCAGCACGTTTGTTGCAACAACGCCAACCCATTAGCACCAGCAGCAGCAGCAGCCCGGTTGTCGCACCTTGTGATTATGATCCCGCTGGAGCCGTCTTCTCCGGGTATTCCATGACCTTCTCTAGCTAGAACCATGGTTCCATCACGGCGAACCGAAGATCAGATCAAAAGGCAAGGCGGAGGCAGATGCGGAGACGATGGTGAGTGACTTGAACCACTGGACAATGGACTGCCGCTGCCGCTGCCACTGCCGCCATGATACCTTACGCAAGCCTACCTGCCTGGCGAGGTAGGTCTGAGTGACGAGTGCGACCTTCCCAGCAGAGCAGCGTAGTATAACCGTAGGCTGGTTTGCCGGGTTTGCCCAGACTCAAAGATCAGCAAGCAGAGTGTCCGCTTCCGTCCATGGCTTCTAGATTCCGTCTGGCCGGTACCTTGGGTCGTACGGCGTAGCGTCGCGGCGTCGCCCTGCGTCCCCACAGGCAGGTGGGCACGGTCCCTTTCTTTGGTTCTGAATCTGAGATTGCCGGTGGCGGCGGTGATGGTGGTGGTGTTGGTGGTGGTAGTGGTACCTAGTGTGCTTGATGGTGAGCCTTGAGGTTGTGTTGCTCAGTCTTGGGGGTGCTCGTTCTGCTTGCTTGTCAGTTGCAACTTCTGTTGCTTGCCGTTAGGACCTGTCCATTCACTTGTCGTAGCTGCCCAGTCGGCATGAGTCGTCGCATCATTCGCGTCAGATGAGTGAGATGTGAGGTGTCGTCTGTAGCAGCAGCAGCAGCAGCAGCAGCTCGAAAGACAGATCTCTTCGAGTCTTCCCCCCCATCTCGCCTCGCTTTCTTCTCCCCCTGGTGGGCCCCCTCCCCTCCTTCCACCCTAGCTTCAGTACCTATGGTAAGGTAGACTGGACCCTCGAAAGTACTGGAAGTCTTGCTGACTGGTCACTCACTGCCTGAGTGCCTGCACACCGGTCAGCGCTGTTCCATTGCAAGTTGCGGCAAGTGCTAACAGTGGATGCCCTGTGTCATTGGAAGGCGCAACTTGCGCCAAACGTTTCCGCTCTTTCCTTCCGATTCCCTGTACCTTAGCTGCACATCCACTGCACCTGCTTAAGATACCTACCTAGGTTCTCGCTGCTCCCCACCCCGCCTGCATCTGCGCTGCACGCACTGCACGCACAGCAAGCCAACCCGCCAGCATCTTCCCGGCCGCCCCCAGTCGCAACTCCCCTCATCCTCTCCCATCTGTTATCCTCTGCGATTGCGATTGACTGCGACTGACTGCTGAGGTACCTTACTCCGTCCCCATCCCCGGTCCCACGGCTAAAGTACCTCCCTCCACTGAGTGAGGTGTGTTCCGTTGCCTACGTTGTGTACCTCAGTTACCCAAGATATTCTTACTTGTACCTCGAGATTTGAGTCTTGACACTTTTCACTCACTCGCACTCGCACCAACAAACCAACCGACTTGTATCCATCCGTACCTTACCTTACCTACATACTCTCCGCATACCGCCTCCTATTTGCAGCTCCTTTTTCCCTCCTTCTTTATTCTTTTTTTTTTCGGCTTGTTTGCATCTTTTACCCCTCTGCCCTAACTCACCTTACCTTGCTCTCTCTATTTTCTCCAGTTCTCCCGTCCTGGCTGCATCTGCTGCATGTTGCGTCCCGTAGCCTCCAACCTGAGCCCGCGCCAGAGCCTGCGACGAATCCACAACCGCCCGACATCATCCACGTCCGCGTCCACGTCCACGTCCACGTCCACGTCCACGTCCCTGTCCCTCTCTCTCTTACTTCAAAAGTGGCGTTCCTCCCCCACTAAGCATACACGCCCTGAGCTTTTGTCTCTTACAACGTGCCAGGCCATCAGCAGTCGTCTCCCGAACCGTCTTGCTGCAGCCCCGTGCCGTACTTTCTGCTCTGAAAAGTCGCCCACCTACACCACCATCTCGTTCCGTTCTTATACAACCTCCCGCTCCATCAGTAGCAAACCCACCATCTCATCTCACGTAAACCACGGCAAACAGATCGCTGCCATGCCCAACACCGATGCCGCTGCCGCCGGGCTTCCGGCTGGCTCAGCTATACCTCACCGTGAGCCGAGGCCCCAATCCGTCGAACGGGTGACGGATCACCTCGAGACCCCCTCCCTCGACGATCGGACCTACCGAGTCGTGAGGTTGTCCAACAAGCTCGAGGCCCTGCTGGTACACGACCCTGAGACGGACAAGGCCAGCGCCGCCCTAGACTGCAATGTTGGAAACTTCAGTGACGAGGAGGAAATGCCGGGAATGGCCCACGCCGTCGAACATGTACGGCCCCCCTCCCCGAGACTCTGCCAAGACACAGAATCTCCCTATCCACATGCTCAACCTCTTTTCCGCTCTCCGTCACGCTGACACTTGCATGCGCAGTTACTGTTCATGGGTACCAAGAAGTTTCCCATAGAAAACGAATACTCACAGTACCTCTCCAACAACTCGGGCAGCTCCAACGCTTACACCGGCGCAACCTCGACTAACTACTTCTTCGACGTCTCTGCAAAGCCTGCCAACGATCAGGAGCCAACAGCCGAGAACCCCTCGCCCTTCAAGGGAGCACTCGATCGCTTTGCGCAATTCTTCATTGAACCCCTGTTCCTCGAGTCGACCCTCGATCGTGAGCTGCGCGCGGTGGACTCGGAAAACAAGAAGAACCTGCAGAATGACCAATGGCGACTCCACCAGCTGGAGAAGTCTCTTTCCAACCCGAAGCACCCGTTTTGCCACTTCTCGACCGGCAATCTCGAGGTTCTCAAGGAAGACCCAGAGTCCAAGGGTGTCAATGTCCGCGCAAAGTTTATGGAGTTTCACGACAAGCACTACTCGGCAAATCGCATGAAGTTGGTGGTTCTGGGAAGAGAGCCTTTGGATGTTCTCGAGACATGGGTTGCCGAGTTCTTCTCCGGAGTTCCCAACAAGGATCTGGCGCCCAATAGGTGGGAGGCTGAGGTGCCCTTCCGCGAGAGTGAGCTTGGTATGCAAGTCTTTGCTAAGCCTGTCATGGACTCTCGCGAGCTGAACCTCTTCTTCCCTTTCCTCGACGAGGAAAAGATGTACGAGTCGCAACCCAGTCGCTATGTGAGCCACCTGATCGGTCACGAGGGCCCTGGTAGCATCATGGCCTACGTCAAGGAAAAAGGCTGGGCCAATGGCTTGAGTGCCGGTGCTTACCCCGTCTGCCCGGGCTCTCCTGGTATTTTCGACTGTCAGATTCGCCTGACAGAGGAGGTAAGTCCTGCAATGAGATGACCGCCGCTTTGACACTCCCCCACCTCGATTGCTGACGTACGCTACAGGGTCTCGAAAACTACAAGGAGATTGTCAAGGTCTTCTTCCAATATGTTGCGCTTCTCCAGGAGGCGCCACCCCAGGAATGGATCTTTGACGAACAGAAGGGCATGGCCGACGTCGACTTCAAATTCAAACAAAAGACTCCAGCAAGCCGATTCACGAGCAAGATCAGCTCTGTCATGCAGAAGCCTCTTCCGCGGGAATGGCTACTCAGCGGATACAGTCGGTTGAGGAAGTTTGATTCTGGGTTGATCGAAAAGGCCTTGGCGTGCTTGAGACCAGACAACTTCCGTATGACTATTGTGTCACAAAAGTTCCCCGGTGACTGGAATCAGAAGGAGAAGTGGTACGGTACCGAATACCGCCACGAAAAGATCCCCGAGGACTTCATGGCCGAGATCAAGAAGGCTGTCTCAAGCTCTGCGTCGGAGAGACTTTCCGAGCTTCATCTTCCTCACAAGAACAACTTCATCCCCACGAAGCTCGAGGTTGAGAAGAAGGAAGTCAAGGAGCCGGCTCTGTCGCCGCGTGTCGTCCGAAGCGATGGCCTCGCTCGAACTTGGTTCAAGAAGGATGACACCTTTTGGGTGCCCAAGGCCAACTTGGTCATCAGCTGCCGGAACCCCAATATCTACTCTACCGCGGAGAATGCTGTCAAGGCAAGGTTCTTCACCGATCTGGTACGCGATGCGTTGGAGGCGTACTCGTACGATGCCGAGCTTGCAGGCCTGCAGTACAGCGTCTCGCTCGACGCCAGAGGCCTGTTTCTTGACCTTAGCGGTTACAATGACAAGCTGGCGGTACTCCTGGAGCAGGTTTTGATCACGATCAGGGATCTGAAGATCAGAGACGAGAGATTTGACATTATCAAGGAGCGCCTGAATCGTGGATACAACAACTGGGAGCTACAGCAGCCGTTCAGCCAGGTCTCTGACTACACGACGTGGTTGAACTCTGAGCGCGACTATGTTGTGGAGGAATACCTGGCTGAGCTGCCTAACATTACGGCTGAGGACGTCCGGCAGTTCAAGAAGCAGATGCTTTCGCAGGTCCACATTGAGTCTTATGTCCACGGCAACTTGTACAGAGAGGACGCTCTCAAGCTCACCGACATGATTGAAACCATCCTGAAGCCTCGCGTCCTTCCGCGACCCCAGTGGCCAGTGATTCGGTCATTGGTCATCCCCCCTGGATCGAACTATGTATACAAGAAGACGCTCAAGGATCCGGCCAATGTCAACCACTGCATCGAAGTTTGGCTCTATGTCGGCGACAAGGGCGATAGAATGGTACGAGCCAAGACGATGTTGCTAGACCAAATGGCTCACGAGCCAGCCTTCGACCAGCTGCGAACGAAGGAGCAGCTCGGTTATGTCGTCTTTAGTGGAGTTCGAAGCTTCTCTACTACGTACGGCTTCAGGTTTATCATTCAAAGTGAACGCACACCCGAGTACCTTGAATCGAGAATCGAGGCCTTCCTCAACCTGTTCTCCAACACGTTGGACAACATGTCTGAGGCAGACTTTGAGGGTCACAAACGCAGTCTAATTGTCCGGAGGCTCGAGAAGTTGAAGAATCTGGACCAGGAGAGTAGCAGACACTGGGCCCAGATTGCCAGTGAATATTACGACTTTGAGCTCCGTAAGTTGCCCAAGATGAATGTAGGAACAAGGAAAGTGCTGACGTTATTACAACAGCTCAAGAAGACGCCGCCCACATCAAGACGCTCACCAAGGCCGACATGTTGGAGTTCTTCCAGACGTACATCAAGCCCGGATCGGCAACACGGGCAAAGCTCTCGGTGCACTTGCGCGCGCAGGCTACGGCACCGGCCAAGGAGGGTGCCGAGGCCAAGGTCAACGGCGTCAGCAAAGAAGAAGAGTCACTGCCGTCAAGTGATTCTCCACCAGTCGTCATCGAAGACGTTCGCAGTTTCCGAGCCAGCCTTGTAGCGACTAGTGGTGCGCGACCTGCCAAGGATTTGACTGAGTACGAAGACACTGATGCCAAGCTGTGAGGAGAGAGAGGCAGGTGGATGAAGGTTGTTTAAGATGTTCACGCATATATGGTCAAGCACACACAGGCGGCGTTGAGACTTTTCGGTAGTTGTTTTTAAGACGCATTTGCTAGAGAGACAACAGACTCAGGTCACGCCATGTTGTCTTCAGTCGAACAAGAGTTTGGAGAGACATAGCTGTCGGATTCGGTGCCCGGGTGTACAGGCATTCATGGATGGAATATAGGGAGCATGATGTTATGAGGCTTCACGACATAGGATAGAACCCTAATAGCTCTTAAAGCCCCTGGTTCCGTCTGTCCACATAGACAGACGGAAAGGAAGACTGCTTTCTCCCATTGCTACATGAATATAGCTTTGGGAAAGCGAGATCGAATAGAAAAAGTAAAGTTCTTGCATGCTATACCTGTGGAAGTTTGACGGGATGTGATGATTTCTCCGGGTAATAACTACCGAGTGACCCCTGCTTAAGGAGCAGACCGCACGAGTCAGCTATGGACAAGAAAGTGGCGAGTGCTCGGGTGTATCTCTGGCTGGGTTGATCGAGAATGAGAATGTATGTATACGTAGTAGGACATGGTGAACAAGTTGGACTTGGTGCATGATAGTACCTTTTTACATAGCCTTAGGTGTAGGACTATGGGCAGCAGATTACTGTCAGTGAGGGATGCTATTTCCGAGACGATGAAAGTGCTGGTTGAGCTGACGTCAGGTGGGATGGGGATGCATACCTTGGTGGGGGCCTGAAGGCGCTTGGACTCGAGATTCGTGTGGAACAGATTTTTCTCAAAAAAACGGACGTTGCAGTCAATGGTCGTCAATTCCTTCCTTTCCTACGGGAAGTTGAGTTGAGTGTGGGGATGGGTGGATGGTGGGCTGAACTTGCAGGAAGGAGCACAAGATCGGGGGGAATCTGAAAAAAAGACTTGGTTTTTTTTTTGTCCTGCTTTTCTTTCTGCCCCTCTCACCGTACCCGGTCCCCTCTTTCTCCAATGCAGAATACGTGCCTTCCCTGCAAGCTTCTTGACCGTCTCTTTCCTTTTTTTCCTTTTTCCCCCCCCAAAGTGTTGAAAGTCTCAGTGTGGGGGGATTCGAAAATTCTGTGAGGTTTCTTCGGTCCCATTTTGGACGAATTGGAGTTGACGGGAGGAATTCTGCTCTTTTGCCTTTGGCTGAGTATTCCCTACGAGTAGTTATACAAATAGACGGGACATCTCATCTGGCCTTGGTCAGGGCAAGCAGAGCCAATACCGGGCTAGGTAGGTGATATGAAGGATCTGAGGTGGTGATGTCTTGATACTGGCCAGGATTTTGCCAGCGGAGAGCACTTATTCAGAGGAAGGGAAGGAACTGAAATATGTCTAATGACATCCACCACTTCCTCGAGGAAGAACCTCCAAGCCGCAGTCGCACTCTGGATGCCTTGACAAGTCATTCATCCAATCGTCAGGTCAGCACGGGTCATGCCAGGTCACCCCCCGATCCTAGACCAATATAGAAAGCAGAAAGAGAGAGGGGGGACTGAGATGCTTTGGGGGTGATGGAAATGGTCTAATCTCGTGCGTCAAGTCTCTGTCCCGCACTGACTAAAATCCAAAAGTCCGCATCCAGAATTTGTTGCCTTTACTGCCTTTGTAGCATTTCACTGGCAGGCAGGCTCCCCCACCAGCCCAGAGATACGGATGATGTATTACTATGGTAAGGAAGTACCTTGTGAAATAAAAGCAGCAGCGTTGCTTGCTTTGTATCTGTGTATGTGCAGTATGGCAGTTCTATTGGTAAAAGGTACTATGCAAAGTTGGGACAAGTAGCTAGATAGACTGTGATTTGTGTGAGAGACACCTTGGACCTTTCAACCCACGCGCCTCTCTCTCTCTCGGTTCAATCCGTTTAGTGTCTCTCACCACTCGTCCTCGCTCTTTCCCATCCTTAGATCACAAAGTAGAGACAGAAGGCATTGGACAGGGGCATCTCTGATTTGCCCCAAGTCAAACACACCCACATCCGTTCACCCTCCCGTCACCAGCTCACGTCCCCTTTACACACCTCACACCGGGACACCGACCTACCTTAGACTGGACGAGCACAGCGCATTTACAGCACGGCACAGCACAGTACAGCAAAACACAGCACAGCTCTTGCCCTCCAGCTGCAATTAGATCCAAATCCAATTGCTGCCCGCTACCCTCACGAGTCACCTTACCCTCTTCCGCTGTCTGTATCTCTTTCCATCGGACCCTCCCACTTTCTTCTCTCCACCCCACAGCCCACCCCCAAAAGTGCAGTCGTCTGTCTGTGTCTGGACGTCCTCAGCTGTAATTAATTCTCTATTCTCCCCGACAGGACCTGCCACTGCACTTGCACTTGCACCTGCACCTGCACACCCCCATCGGCTTTGCGGCTTGCCCTACCTTACCTCACAGGATTATAGTGCCCGAGGTACCCTCGATTCTTCCCCACGAGGTCCAGTACTGCTGGCCTGAGCCTCGAATCGAATCGAACCGGATCCTCTCATGAACCCGAATTTGGTCCTGGATCTGGCTGCACCACACATGCAATACGCCCTCTCCCACCCTCTGTCACCGCACCCAATTTTCCCCCGCTGCCACTCCAGAGCTGCACAGGCAGCTCACCTTCACCACGTCTTCCTCAAAGAAGAGAAAGATCTCTCGCAATCAGACGCGCACCGACGACACATCTAATCCATCTTCCCCCGACACCGTCCTGCCGTCGTGCGAGCCAAACGACGATCCAGCCTTCTCCTTCTCTGCCGCCCACTCCACCGACGGCCTGTCGACCGCTACCTACCTTCGAGGCGACTCGTACCCAGCATCAAGCCTACCTGCGCGCCTGCAGACTGGCTCCCTCGTCTCTGCCGAGTACGCTTCAAGCACGGCAGCCTCATCACCTTGTGGTGTTGCCGACCTGTCAATTGACAGCGACCGAGGAGGCGATATTTCTGGCACAGAGACTGGCACTGCGCTGACGTCCCATTCAGCCAGAAGCCGGTCTCCCTTCAACGTCTCCCGCCGCGCCATCATGACCAGTGATGCCAACCCTCACCAGCGTTCCTCCTCTCCCTTGAAACGAAGAGCCTCCAGCATGGATCCCGACGCCGATGTCAGTATGAAGGAGGAGGATGTCGAGATGGCCTCCACCAACCAGCAGCAGCAACAACAGTCAGCCGAGGATGCCGAGTCAGCCCCGACTTCCTCCACTACACACTTGCCTAGGGCCATGAGTATCGACTTGCCCGATAATGTTGCGAAGGGAGCATCCAAAAAATCCAATGATGAGGGTATGAGTATCTACGGTTGTGAGACTATATCAATGGCTTTTCGCTGACCAAGGGTTTTCCGGCAGATCTCCCCCCTCTCGAGGACCAAATCAAGACCATCCAGACCCTCCTCAAGGCCTTCAACGACGAACCCCCGAAAGTTGGCGATGTCGCATACGTTGTGTCGAGATCATGGGTGGAAAAGGCTTTGGCGCTTGGTGGAGACCCCAAGTTTGCCAAGAAAGAGACGACAAACGAGCCGCTAGGCCCTGTGGACAATTCCGATCTCATTCTCGAGGTCCTGTCCCAGCCCAGCGGTGACGACTTTGTCCGGATGAAGCCTGGTACGGGCATGGAGGAGTGCGAGCTCTTCCCGGAAGACGCCTGGACGCTCGTCTCGGAGTGGTATGGCGTCGGCGAGGGACAGAAGCCCATTGTGCGTAGCGCTATCAACGCGGCGCCCGACTCGACGAGCGAAAAGAACGTCATGTTTGAGCTGAACCCACCCGTCTTCACAATCCACAGACTCTGGTCCATGGCAAGCCCTTTCAAAATTAAGGACGAACTGAAGAGCAAGGAGCCCCTCGTCCTGGCCCGGAGTGCCACTACACCCTACAACCCATTCTACAAGGAGCTGAAGGAGCTCACCGGGGTCCCTCTGGATCGTAAGATGCGGGTATGGCAGCTTACTCAACAGCCCGAGGCGCAAGAGTCGTCACCTCGGTCTGCCCTCACACCGCCCGATTCTCCAAACCCGGACAAGGACGGCGAGAGCTCGTCGGGCCCCTGGCAACGCATGCTCGTGGAGGTGCCTAGCTTCACAAAGGTCAACGGCGGAGACCGACAGGTAGTACCTGCGGTGGACAACACTGCCAACCCCAACTACAATGGCAACTCTCCCCTCTCGGTCTACGGACTGATGCAAGACATGACTCTTGTGATTGATGAAGAAATTGCGAAGAACGCATGGGTCTCAACCTACTTCAAGAATGGCAAGAATGACAAGGTTCTGGCATCTAGAGGCTCTGCCACGAGCCTGAAGGCCACCAGCAGTGGAAGAAGCAGCCCTGCTCCTCAAGGACCAGTTACCAGAGGCCGAACCCAGCAGAAGAAGAAACCTGGCCGGGGCTTAGGCGCCGTAGGTCTTCAGAATCTTGGAAACACATGTTATATGAACTCGGCCCTGCAGTGCGTCCGCAGCGTAGAGGAATTGACAAAATACTTCTTGACGGACAAGTACAAAGAGGAGCTCAACAAGGGTAACCCTCTTGGTTACAAAGGACAGGTGGCCATGGCTTACGGCGGACTTCTCAAGGAGATTTACAATGAGTCGAGAGGTGCAGTCAGTCCCCGCGACTTCAAGAACACAGTCGGTCGTGCTCGCGCCACTTTCCAAGGCTGGGGCCAACAAGATACCCAAGAGTTCCTCGGTTTCCTTCTCGACGCGTTGCAAGAGGACCTCAGTCGTATTCATAAGAAACCTTACATTGAGAAGCCGGACTCGACAGACGACATGATCGGTGACGAGGAGGCCATTCGCAAGATGGCTGAGGAGGTATGGGATATCACTCGGAAGCGTGACGACTCCGTCATCGCAGACCTCTTCACTGGCTTGTACAAGTCCACCCTCAAGTGCCCGACGTGCGATAAGATCAGCATCACTTTCGACCCCTTTAACAACCTGACTTTGCCGCTGCCGATGGAGGACATGTGGAGCCGTCCTGTCAAGTTCTACCCGCTCAACGACGTGCCTGTGAAGTTTGAAGTTGAGCTTCCGAAGCACAGTGCCATCGAGTTGTTGAAGAAAGCGCTCTCAGACAAGACGGGTGTGCCTGTGGAGTTGTTGATGGGAGCAGAAGAGTTCAAGGGCAAGTTCTTCAAGGTCTACTCCGATGCCACCTCGGTTTCGGAAGAGATTCAGTCCAACGATATACCTGCTTTCCACGAGCTGGAATCGTCGCCGACCAACTACCCTCCTAAGCAGAAGAAGATGGGTACTCCCAGGTCGATGCTAGAGATCAGCGATGAGCCTTGGGTTGACCCACGCACTGAGCGTTTGCTGGTCCCTGTTCTTCACCGCAAGAAGACGGGCAACACTTACAGATTGAGGGGAGACGACATTGCAGCACCCCCTCACTTCATCGTTGTTACGCCTGAGGAGGTAAGATGAAAACCAATTCTTGCGACACTTGTGTGAAACTAACAGCATTCTAGTCCCGGAATGAGGATGCCATTCGTCGCAAGGTTTTGGAAAAGGTGGCAACGTTCTCTACCTGGTCCGAATTTGAAGAAACCGACGAAAGCACCGATGCGGATATGGTCATCACATCCCAATCAGATGCCGATTCCTCAGGAGACAGTAAGGTTGTCTCTAACTCTGTAGAAGGCGAGGATGACTTGGTGAACGTTTCTGTCGGCGCAGGCGAGCAACAGCAGACCCGGCGACCTACTCTGAAACAGTTCAACATTCGCCGCCCGAAGTGGGCGAGTCCCAAGGAGTACCTTCCGCCTCACCTCCAGAACCTGTTCGAGCTCAGCTTCTTTGGCGAGAGTAACGACTATGGGTTGCCTGTGGGCTGGAATACGGTGGACGACAATAAGAGCTTTCGTCTCCTATCTTCTCGCGCCCCGGAACTCCCCAACGAAGACTCGAACAGCCCTGGCTCCACCAACGGTGCAGATAGTGAGCACGAGAGTGTCAGCGAAGAGACTACACCGCAGTCTGTTGAGGAGCAGACCCGCATGGCGGATGAGTCGGAAGAGGACGAGCCCGTTCGCGTCATCAAGGTATGTATTCACCGGGCGAGCGACAGCAGAGGAAGCGGCAAAAGCTAACGTTATCCAGCCGATGAACCGAGGAAGGGGCAACCACAAGGTCGGCGGAGCTCGCCGAAAGAACAACAAGGGCAATAAGACCTACGGAAAGAGGGGCGGCAAACGCCGCAACAGAGACTCGCGGAACAGTAAAGAGCAATCCTTCCACGTGGTCGACGTCGAGCCTCAACCATCGCCTGAGGACGATATTCGCGGTGGCCCACTCGTCCGTCTAGATGAGGGCATTGTCGTCGATTGGTCTGAGGAAACTTGGGACTTGGTCTTTGGCAAGGAGTCACTGCGCGACACTGACGACAACCGCGGCTCAAAGACTTTTACCGAGCCGGAGGAGCTCAAGGACCCCATCTTGGAACAGAAGCGTAAGTCGCGGATGGCTCGCAAGAAGCAGGGCATTACCCTTGAGGAGTGCTTGGACGAGTTCGAGAAGGCCGAAGTCTTGTCTGAGCAGGACATGTGGTATTGTCCACGCTGCAAGGAGCATCGACGTGCTAGCAAAAAGTTCGATCTCTGGAAGACGCCAGACATCCTCGTTGTCCACCTGAAGCGGTTTAGCAGTGCTGGCTGGCGCCGCGACAAGCTGGACGTTTTGGTTGACTTCCCCATCGAGGGTCTCGATCTTCACAAGCGTGTTCTCTGCCAGGAGACGGGTAAGGAAGAGATCTACGATCTCATCGCGGTCGACGATCACTTTGGTGGTCTCGGCGGTGGCCACTACACTGCTTACGGGCGAAACTTTGTTGACGGCCAGTGGTACAACTACAATGGTAGGTTGACCCTTTGCAGAACATGACTTCTCGTACTCACCATCTTCTAGATACCTCAGCCAGCAAGACTTCGCCTGAGAGCGTCGTTACTAGAGCGGCCTACCTGCTCTTCTACCGGCGTCGGTCCGAGGGCCCATTGGGCGGCCCTCGCTTCAAGGAGATCTTCGACAAGTTCGACAAGGATGGAGAAGATGATGAAGAAGAGGACACCGATTCGGGGGAAGATCAACGTCTCGTCGGGGGCTCCTCCCTAACTGGATCGTCGAGACTTGGGATCGGAGCCGAAGCAACTCACCCGCGCGGAAATCGTGGTTTGGCTAGTAACACAATGTCCACGGCCAACCCGGGTGCAGAGGATGATTTGCCACCTTATGAGGGTAGCTCCAGCACCAATGTTGGTAGCGACAACATCCAAAACAGCATTGAGGATGAGGGCATCGGCATGACGGACTACAACGGAGACTCCACTGCGTTCTCCGCTACGCAGGGCTGGAACTGGAATTCCTTGGACTCCGCTGATGGAACCAACAACTCCCTTGGTCTGGACGGCTACGGTAGCGACGACGCCCAACCAGACTCGTCAGACGAGCGCGAAGTCGGCAACGACACTGATATGCAGTTTGATGAGACCATGGGAGATTACGAGACCGCCCATGATGAGGCGCCTCCGCCGCCCGACTTTGGCGCTCAAGTTGGTCTGTCAGAGATCCAGACCGCCGCATGGGCCCGTCAGAACAATGCAGAGGTCATTTCCGTGCCAGCTGCTGATGACGATACCGCTTCCACAGAGGCAGCCGAGATCCACCTTGACGACGACACGGAGGCGCATGGACAGACTACTCGGTCACACTAGTTCTTGCCGATGGATCTACTAGATGAATGCGACGTATTGTGATTTCGAGAAGAAACCTGTTGCCCGCTTCGGCGTCGCAGGGAGACATGAAGAGACGCCTGGACGTATACCAAGACGCGAGCACAGCAAATGTGTTCATGGGGCTATGAATAAGTACCCGGGGGGTTGGTTCAGGGGAGGAGGGATGCATTACACAAAACAAAAGCAGAAAGGATACAATGAGGCGTAAATAGAGATAGAGTCCCCCTCATGCCCTGGCATATACGAGGCTAGTCTTCCATAGCCTTGTTGGTTTGTATTGGAGTATCGGTTGCATGACGGCATGTGTGTATGACTTTTGATTATCACGTTATGCTATAAGAGGATTGGCAGATCCTTAACAAAACTGGCTGTGTATCCTGCATGTGAACCATGTGTTTTTGAGAATGTTGTCTTGGACTGTTCACTGATTGCCTACTCAGAATTCGCATTCTAGGGTACCTGAGTGCGAGTGAAATTCAAAAGCACTGGCTTGAATGCCCAGTACCTACCAGACTGCCCATCAGGTCCGTGCTCCGTGTGTGGGTCTGTAACTCGGTCGACGGGGCATCAATTCTTCCCGACGAATGACAGCAGGTGTAATCAATTGCTTCCGCGAACACCAAGCTATCCCCAGAAACCCGAGAGTTGGTTGAGAGCCAGGACCGGAATCGAATTGACGACCGCCGCTCTCGAATCCGAAGGGAATCCCCACCACTCAATTGAGCACAGCACATCGAAACCATGTTGTCGGCATCCAGACGAGCAGCGACGAGCGCCCTGTCGCGGCAGCTCCGCGTCGCCTCAAGACCTTTTAGTGTGTCGACGACGGTCCGCACGACCGAGAGACCCGCCGTCGTCGAGAAGAACGAGGCCGCGACGCCCCAGGTCGCCGACAACACCGTTCCCGAGACGGTCGGACAGGCGCCGAACCGGTCGCTTGTGTGGTCGCGCAGCCAAAAGCCCCGCGCCGAGGCCATGACTGGTCCGCGGTTTGAGCAGACTGATTTCGCTCTCCAGGTGAGCTAAGCAAAAGCCGACAACCCCTGGAATTGAGTGGAGAGGGTGAAGATATGTGAAAATCATGGAGGATGAGGGGTCAGATAGCTTGGAGAGTCAATTGTTGGAGGTTCAGCTGCTGAAGAGGGCTGGGAAGTCTATAAAGAACCTGGGACTAACGTGCGTCGACATTATAGCCACAACCTCACTCCGCGATGGAGCTCGTTCACAAGGAGCCCGTCCGGTGGACTCACGCCCGCGTCGTGGCATGCGATGGCGGCGGCGGACCGTCTGGTCACCCTAGAATCTTTATCAACACTGACAAGCCGGAGATTTCGAGCTGCAACTACTGCGGTCTTCCTTTTGTAAGTTTGGATCCCACATATCCTGCTGTCTATACACCGTAACGAGTCGAATAATGGGTGAGAGCTAATTGATGCAATGACTAGGCCAACGAGCACCACCGCAAGCACCTCGAATCCCTCCCCGAGACCTCGTACCCCCTCGCATAAAGCCGGCAATAGCTGTGGATGGTGGAACGGGAGTGTTTGGCAACGGCAGTAGCAACAGCGGCAAGGGGTCGCCAGCTTTGGGACGAAAAGAGAGAGCGAATAGACACCGTGTGCTGTGCGACGGGCTGGAAGCCGTGGGCTGTGTAGATATAGCAGGATCAGAGTTGCTTCGGGTTAAACCAATTTCACAATTTACATTCAAAGATGAGAAGATGTTTGAGGTCTCGGGTTTTGAGGCGTTGGTGGCATGCAGAATGACTGCCCTCTTGAAGCATGGGGGCTCCAAATGGCTTGACGCTGTGGACGTTCGCTATTTGATTTACTGGCATCGTGAGAAAGACGTTGATGAGATGGCCTGTGCGGATTGTCATGAAGACTCATGGCTTTCTTGGCCGTCCCAAGAGTTAGTTGTGTGTTCGAAAGATGCGTTAGAAGAGGTTGTTAGACAGCGACATGACACAGGCTAACATTCGTCATGGTGCACTGCAGAAAGTGACTTGGATTTTACCATGATTTGCTGCACCATCAGCTTCTACGGGCATTGAGTCACTCCGATAAGGGACATTACACAAGAATTCAATACGAAAATCAGAAACCGTTGTCAATGATTTTCGAACAATCTGCTTTACTCAACTCACAGGGTCCGAGGTCATATTAGCATTGCTTCCTTGGTCTTTTGCGTGCAGTACCATACCTCTCTGAAATCGTCCAATCTGCTGCTTTCCCAAGGTAATCTGACCTCACTTTATCCATCAAACCTGCCCCACCAGATTGGAGACCAGCGCGGCGCCCGCATCATTTTCCACACTCCAAGCACGACCACAATGTCTCCGACGACACCACAAACCAACCGTAACCAGACCTCACAGACGACGACCCTACTCATCCTCTGCTTCTTCATCATCTGTCTCTTTCCGAACCTATTTCACTTTCTCTGGAACCTGCCTCTCACGGCCCTAGGCTACGCATTTTCGTTAAGCAGTAGCAGCAGCAGCTCGAAACCCCCACGTCATACCCCACCAACTACCTCATCCGCAACTACAACAATCATGACGGGCTCCTGGTTCCAAAAGCAGTTCTCCCTGCCCGCCCGCTCGCGCGGCTCCTACCTCATCACGGACGAGATCGTCGGCGCCCTCCCGGAGCTCAAGAACTACAAGGTCGGCATCCTCCACCTGTTTGTCCAGCACACGAGCTGCGCCCTCAGCCTCAACGAGAACTGGGACGACGACGTCCGCGCCGACATGAGCGATGCGCTGGACCGCATCGCGCCCGAGGCCGGGCCCAAGGGCCAGGAGCTGTACCGTCACAGCGCCGAGGGTCCCGATGACATGCCGGTGAGTTTTATTTCTTTTTCAATCTTTCCGGTGCTACAGTGTGGTGATCTGATGTCATCTGTCACAGGCTCACATCAAGAGCGCTCTGGTTGGCGCGAGTGTTACTATCCCGATCAAGGATGGCAAGTTGGTAAGTCTGACCACAAACAATGTCGAAATGCTGGATTCTCAGATCACTTACATCGTCTAGGCCACCGGAACTTGGCAGGGAATCTGGTACCTGGAGTTCAGGGCCAGCAAGCATCAGCGCCGCCTGGTGGCCACCATCCAGGGAGAGCCCAAGGCGTGAGTTTCTTAGGTGTTATGTAAATAGAATGAGAACATGGAATGAAGAAAAAAATCACCAATCTCACTTTCAAACAATGAATACCATTCTATGTGGTGTCGATCGATGCAAATATCGCGTCAAACCTATTGTACAGTCCCACCGGTCTAGTTATGGCACTTTTGTGACCTACGCCAAAACGCCTCGCCCCTGATCCCTTTTCGTGAGAAGCCCTTCCTCCCTTCCTGCGTCCGCATTTCGCGTGACGCGCAACTCTTACTGCTGCTGCTGCGGCTGCTCGCCGTTCTCCTCTTCGTCTCCCTTGGCCTCCTGCATGTCCGTGTCGTCGCCGCTCGCCAACACCTTTGTTCTCGGGACGTACCCTTCCGGTGCGCTCGCGCCGGGCGTAGCAGCGACGATGTTGCCGTTCTCGTCGACGAACTCAAAGTTGTATCTGCTGAGGAGGTGGGGGATCGCCGAGAGCTGGGGACCGTATCTCGCCGTGTTGTCGTAGAGCTCGAAGAGGGGGACTGCGAGGAGTTTCATGTTCTTGGGGACGCTAAGCACCTCTGTTGGGGGACGCAGGTTAGCAAAAAGCGTTGTTGTTGCCGTTGTCAAGGGATTTTCGTCAACGTACTGCTCTTGGGCAACTGGATAAAGTAAAGCTTCTTGCATTCCTTTGGCCGAGTCACATGCGCCGGGACAAAAGGGTACATGAAGGTCTCAAAGTTGGGCCGCCACCACTGAGCCAGGCAATCACCGACCTGCCAGTCGGCAGGCTCCTCGCCCTCGCCGATGCGGCCGACGGGGGCGAGGCGCTCGTCGAGGCGGGCCTTGAACCCTTCGACCTCGTCGTCCTCGGGGCGGAGGTAGTCGCCGGGGAGCTTGAAGAAGGCGTTTGCGATTTGCAGCATGAGGATGTGCGGGTGGTTGTGCTCGTGGCAGACGAGGATGCCCTCGCAGGTGCGGCGCATGCCATGCTGGGTGTAGTGCTCCTCGAGGCGCTTGAGGCGGGCGATGACGGAGGGGTCCTCCTCGGGCTGGGTCTCCTTGACGCCGAAGGTGTAGTTGGAGAGCGGGTAGAGGCGGATCGTGTCTGGTTGGTTTGAGTTGAAGGAGAGAGGGATGATGGGCGCGTGGCCCGATTGCAGAGCCGTGGTTGTGATTGTCGACATTGTGGCTGTCGTCCCTATGTGTGTGTTCTTGGGTGATTCTCGTGGGATGTGCACGACGGGCGGGAAATGCTTGTAAGAAAGTTTGCAGCTGATAACCAGGTTCGGTCTTGGGAAGGAAGGCGCGTTGGACAGGGCTGGAAGCTGAGCTAAAGCACGGAGGTGTTGGAGCTACCACGATTCGACTAGGAGGCACGGGCTGGCTAATGGGGAAGGCGGTGGGCGCTGAACCCCTGATACCCCGGCCCCACCATCCGGACCTCCTTCACCGAGGTGAGCGGCCCAAGTCCAACGACACGCCTTGCCGTACATCGAGAAGCATGGCTGTATAGGTTGTACCGCTGTGTTTTACAACCCCTATATCAGATGTGGATTTGTTTTTCAATAGGACTCGTCAATTAAATGACACGATTTGTTCTTTCTTCCGCATTTTTCCGAGAAACTGAGATAACGCGATAGTTGGGAAGACTACCAATTTGGCTTTCATGCTTCCGCCTGTTAGTCTAGCCTGAATATTTCTTTAGAAATTATGCAGTCAAATGCCCTTCGCTGCGTTTTCAATGCTGCCTATCAGATCAAACCCTACCCTTCCGATATTGCCTTCACTTATCATACGGCATAGATTCCGTGCTGAATAAACAAATGCAGGAGTCCAGGCAAAGTGATAACTTATACTATGCCATTTCGCCATGTCATTTCATCAGGCATCTTTTTGATGCCATTGAGTTTACTACTCTCGTATGTAATCTTTGCATAGATCCTGGAGAGTAGACAATCTTTGCTCAATGAAAGCATCGTCTCCTCCCCAGCCATAACTACCGCCAGTCAACCAGGCATTGCTAAAAAATCCAGATTAAAGGAACAAAGCTCATGAACACAAACCTTTATCGCAATTCTACTGTGCTACGTTCACTCTATAATCTAGAATCTCTCCCCATTGTATGGAAATCAGAGCAGACGTTCTCATCGAGTGCACTGTTTCATCAGCCCTCAAGGCGGAGCAGATCAGAGACAGACATACTTTCTGCCAGTTTCCAAAATTAAATACCTTACTTTAGGCAGTAGCACCTGCCTCATTGAAGCTTATGACAGTATGAGAAGGAGCTCTCGGCTCTAATTTTCTGACCCTTGATTGTTTTCTTCCCACACCCACCCCCACCGCAGCCTTTTCCTCTTTTCACCCTCCACTTCACCCTTCTCAACACCGGAGTCAAAGTCTCACCTTGCCTCAGCATCTCAATTGCTACCGAGCTCATATTCATTCTACGATCAGGCATCTCATACTTGCTATCTCTGGCGAGCCTCCGTTTTCCCAGCCTGGTAAGTTACATCCTGTTTTGACGATGACCAGCCAAAGCGACAGAAAGCTTCGTTTTACGTGGTTTTGCGGAGATCAATTTCTCCCTCTTCCTTCTCATTTCTTCGTGTCTTTGCGAAAGAACACTGCCTTGGCAAAGCAATTTCCTTCTCTCTCTCTCTCTTTCGACGCATACTACTATCAAACCTCTATTTCCCGATCATCACGAGACACCTTTCTTGAGCTTTTACCCCAATTCTTCGGAGCAAGAAGTGCGATAGAAACTCTAGCTTCACAATGCTGCTGGATAAATTCCTAGCTTTGTATCACATACTGACATAGCTTACAGGCCACGCTCACCGTCATTCAAACCCGGCAGTCCTACTAGACGGCAGCAAACATGGAGGAGAACGATGATCATGCCGCAGTGTCCATAGGCGCCATGGCCCATAAGAAGCTCGACGAGATTAAGACAAGCATGAACGCTACAAGGCTGCGCGAAGTGAACACCAAGACGACCCACCTCTTGGGAGGTATTCGCTCGGCCTTGGTCGAGTTGTCTGACCTCAAACGCGCCAAGCAGTGGCGTGAGAATGTTGAAAAGCTCCAGAGAGAGTACAAGATGCCTCGCTTCGTCATCGGTGTTCTTGGTGACACCGGTTCGGGAAAATCCTCACTCATCAATGCTGTGCTCGACGAGGAGAGAGTCGTACCGACAAACTGCATGCGAGCCTGTACGGCTGTCATCACCGAAATCTCTTGGAATGACTCTGACGACCCTACGAAGAAATACCGCGCCGAGATTGAGTTCATAACTCAAGCTGAGTGGACGACTGAGGTCGTTGCTCTCCACCGCGATATTCTTGACCATAACGGCAAGCTTTCGTCCGACATCAAAAATGCAGACAGCGATGCTGGGATCGCATATTCCATTTTGAAGTCCGTCTACCCGAAGCATACTGATAAGCAACTCAGAGATGTCGATCCTGTCGTGCTCGCAAACTTTGCCAAGGTGCGAGAGGTAATTGGCAAGACCAAGGTTGTTGAAGAAGCCGAGTGCGCTCCTTTCTACGCCGGAATCCAGGCCTTCGTGGATTCGGAGGAGAAGCGAAACAAATCTCGCACGGAAGACGATGGTGCTGAACCTGAGGAGCTGGAGATGGCCTACTGGCCCCTCATCAAGGTCGTGCGGGTCTTCCTGAAGTCAGAGGTCGTTTCTACCGGAGTAGTCATTGTGGATTTGGTACGTGAATACAAGCTCCTACGTTGATATTGCTACTGACATTAAAATAGCCTGGAGGACGCGACTCGAATGCTACTCGCGCGGCGGTCGCTGCCAAGTACGTTAAAGAGTGTTCCAGACTCTGGGTGGTGGCACCCATCACACGCGCGGTTGACGACAAGACCGCAAAGACGTTGATGGGCGACAACTTCAAGCAACAGCTCAAATACGATGGCGCGTACAACAACATCACCTTCATCTGTACCAAAGCAGACGACATTTCCCTGGATGAAGCGGCTCCAAGTCTTGGCATCGTAGACATCATCGCGAAGGAGCAAGAGCGCAAAATTGGAATGGAGAGTGAAATCGAGCGCAAGAGGGACGAACTCAAAAGCCTTGAGCTCCAGAAAGCGAGCGCTCAGGAGAAGTACAGCACCATCGGCAATGACTTTGATACCTGGCATGGACTTTACAGACAGGTTTCCAAAGGGCATACGACCTTTGCTCCCATGGAATCCCCCCGCAAGAGGAAGCGTTCTCGGCCTCAGCGTGAGAAAGAGCCTGCAATTGCCAAGAAGGTGAAGAAAGAGCCTGGTCAAAGCGACACAGACGAAAGCAGTGATGATTCGGATCTCGATGCTATTGAGTCTGACGACGATGACTTGGAGGGTCGCCCCGAACCTTTATCAATCGAGGAGACGCGCAACAAGCTTGAAGAGCTGAAGGCTTCGAAGAAGGCTGCTAGGGAGGAGCGGAAGAAGATTACTCGACAGATGACGCAGATCAAGAAGGATATCAGGGACCTCAGCAAGCAGCGTTCGGCTGTGAAGATCCAAATGTACCGCTACTGCATCCAAGGACGCAATGATTACTCCTGTCAGGCGATCAAGGAGGACTTCGCGTTTGGTCTGAAGGAGTACGTATTCATACAGACGTCATTCAAGAAGGGCATCACTAACAAAAATGTCTGATGTACAGGTTTGATGAAGAGCTTCTCGCCGAACAAGAGGGAGAGATGCGAACTCGCCAGCAGGTTGAGGTCGTGAGCCCCGATTATGAACAGATTGGTAGAGATTTACCAGTTTTCTGCATCAGCAGTCGGGGCTACCAGCAGTTGAGAGGAAGGATGAAGAAAGACCATCGTGTTGTAGGCTTCACTTCTCTCGATGATACTGGGGTTCCTGGTCTTCGTGACTACACCCTCGAGCAGGCCGCGGCTATCCAGGCTAGCCACTTTCGCCATCATCTCAGCGAGATATGCCGTCTTCTAGGGGCACTCGACCTCTTTTTGGCAGGGGACGTCGCTAACCTAAAGCTTTCTGAGAATGAGAAGAAGCAGGAGACCAAGAGTTTGGGAGTTGCTTTGACCAAGCTAGGAAAGGTACCCGCGAAAACGATTATGTTGCAAGCCATTAAAATATTACTGACTATGTATCCAGGCCCTCGGTGAGGCTGTTACAAAGTGCATGGAGGATTGCAAGTCAGTCGTTAAGGCGAAGGTCCTGAAGAAGACCGGCAAGGGTGCCGTGAAAGCCTCTGACAAGGCCGTTGCTACTGCCGAAGGTTGGGGTGCGAAGCATGATGCCGGAGGTCTTCGCTATGGAACCTACAAGGCCACTTGCCGTCGCTAGTAAGTCCTGCCTCTTGACAACCCCCTTTAAGAAGCGTGGCTCTAATGTAAAGCAGTGGTGTATTCAAAGGCGCAGCGGGCGCCCGTGACTTCAACGAGGGTAAGATCTGTCTATTATGATTTGTCTGAACCGAGGGAATCTAATATGCAGCAGATCTTCTCAAGCCTATGAAGAATTATACTGCTCAAGAGTGGGACTCGGCCTTCAATGGCCGCTTGCCTGAGAAGATTGCGACGCTTGCCGCGTCTTCCAAGCAGCTCATTAACTCGTTCCACGAGCGAATGAAAGACAGACGGTTTCTTGTCGAGAACAACGATTTAGTGAACGGCTTCCTCGTCGTGATTCTGGCCGCACAGAAGGAGAAGCTCGCTCATATAGCTAATGAGCACCAAAAGCTGGTCAAGACCGCACAGAAGGACGCCAATCGTCTCTTCGGCCCTGTTATTCAGCGAGCCATGAATGGAGCCTACCAAGGCTGCGTCGACCTGAGAGGTGAGCGTTGCGAATTCTTGGAGGCATACAGACATCAAGCTAACCAAGCTTAACTCCGCAGGAACCGGATCCTTCCTTCTCATGAAAGACCTCATGAAGGAGCATGTCGAGTCCCAGAAGTCTACCATGTTCAAGACCGCCGCCGGAGATGTGGAGAAAGCCGCCAACACAATGCTGAGCACCCTTGAAAAGACGATCCGCGACGACACGAATGGAGTTGTGAACGCCATGCAGGAGGACTACATTGGCCTGATTGGAGAGGTGGCTACCACGGCTGACTTGCGCGCCCGGAAGATCTTGAGCCCCGTTCTCCGTGAGTTTTACACGGAGCTGAATGCCGCCCTGGATCCTATTGAGGAGGAAATCGTCGTCCATAAGCCCATCGATCTTGAGCTCGACATGGGAGATGGCAGTGACGATGAATACCGGCCCGATGAAGACATGAGTGACTGATCACGGGATTATTGACTTTGCAAGGATTGTGATATTGGAACATGTCTTTTGGCCCTGTGGAATGCGGGATATGGATACTCGGACTTGTTGCTTGATGATACTTGCTTTTCCATCATAGCACGCCAGGTTCAGGTATGAAGATTCCGAAGGGCCATGGGATAGCCGCCCGGTAAGGCACCGAGATAGGATTCTGATAGGAAAAGAATGTATGAACAAGGAAACACTGCGCAGAGGTGATGAAGCCCATTTATCGAGCGGTAATGACAACCACTCTGAAGGTTGGAAACTGCCTTTGTAGATTGCGGTGACAAGTAGCGACCACTCATACGCGAGCTACTATGTGTCTGGTCTCCATTGCTTTTCTAAGTGAATGAATTCTTCGTCATCAACATCGATAGTTATCAAAGTATCATAAAACAATAATCTCCGGTTCAAGCATGCCTGGCTGCAGCCGGCGAAGTGTGTGTAAGTAAGGTAAGGTAGGTTAGCTACTAACCTTACTGTCTTACAATTCCCAGGTGCCCATAAACAAACCTTGGAAGCCGAAGCAATCTTCATGAGACTGCTTTCATTACCAACCGCTCGACATCTTCGCACCTTGTTGGCAATGTCATCAACAGAAGCAGATAAACAAAGACCAGCCATTATGGCATGGCACCAAGGGGACTCGATTCGGTCGGCTCCGAGCGCCCGGCGGCCGAAGAGGCCGCGTCCCCGGATAACCCTCGCAGGCAAAGCCGTTGAGAACACGGCAGCGGCTGCGGTACGTAACACGGTAGCACGCGGAAAGGCTCGTAAAGGCCCAGGCAGGTCAGGTATGACCGCACCGTGCAGCGGTTGACAGCGGGAGAGCGGCGGTGCCCGCCTAGGAAACTCTCCGTTCTAGAACGGCCCGACGGCACCTTTTTTTCTGCAGTACCTAGGCATGGAAGAGACATACAGACCTTGATGAGGCGGCGCGAGCAGATCAAAACGGGCCTGGGCAAAGGAGGAAACATGACTGCTCACACCCGGCAATTGGGGAGTTTGTCTCGTTGTGTGGCGTGGGCTTTCCCATTGGTGTTTTAACTCCTTCTCTCATAGGTAGATACACCGCCATAAGCACCCGCCACTGAGACGTTGCACTCGCATATCAACTGGGCATTTCTCGGTGTGGTCAAGGCCATGAGATTTTCCCACCCTGCGCCCCCAAATGCGCAATGCGCAATGCGAGTAGCGAAAGTCGATACATTGCCGTGTAAGCGAGAGAGCATTGCATCACTACCTGCGTAAAATAAATTGGAAGAGAGGTCCAGGCAAGGGTGGGATGAAGTGGGACCACTGTTGAGAAATGCGAGTCATCAATAAGTCCGAAAAGCAAGGCAAGGAAAAAAAAACCTCAAAGTCTGTTTTTTCAGCTTTGGGGATCCCGTGACAGTCGTGGAGCCCGATGTCCCCGTGGGAGGACAAGTCACGGGGTTCCGGGACCGGTGAGAGGGGCGGCCAGTCATGCGCCGCGGGGGTGACGGCCGCGTGACACCCCAAGAGCCGGACTCGGTCAGGGAAAGAAGGCCAACGTCCGGCGGGGGTGAAAGAGGGGAGGGGGCCACGAGGGGTGTTCGAGTCTCGACGTGGGAGGTTCCCTTGCCCGAGGCAACCACTTGGCACCACTTGCTCGCCAACGAACCTGGGCAGGGCGGCACGGCGCAACACCACGTTGCCCAAGAATGCCACCTTATCTACCGGCGGAGGTGTCTAGGAAAGTATGTCGGAAAGTCAAATTCTATGCTTCCCAGTTTCCCACCCCCATCCATGCTGGCGACCTTGTCCCGTCGTGGGGCCTTTCTTCGTCAATGACCTTTGACGTCGATGTGCCCCCTCGTTTTTTCGAGTTGTACAACGGTGAAGCCTGCCAATGGATGTTGCTCGTCATTGTGTTGGAGGGGTGTTGCGCGGCTTCTCGTCTGAAGGATAGGCAAGATAAGTCAAACACAACTTCATCCAAAACAGACTCCGCGTTATCAGCGAAAGCTAGAGCCAAATTGATGTCGTTCTCGGGGATACTGCATAATAGGTTTGCTGGAACGGTTTGGCAACTTGCGATTTGTGTTTGTGAGTGGCTGTCTCGTGAGGGTGACCTGTAAGCGCGTGTAAGTGTCATGGAATGACCCGCAGTTCGTAACCGCCCATCATGCCCATCCATGGCCGCAATACATGACAAGCCATAAGAGGCTTTGATTGATTGCGGGTTCGTCGGTACACACTGAAAAGGGCGTTGCCGGGTGCCGAGATCGGTTGTTAGCTCGAGGGTTGCAGCAATCGTTGCAACAGTTGCTGCTAGGCTGGGAATTGAGTTGAGTTTTTGGCCTTCTTGATGGATTGTCAGGTCAGGGCGCCACTGTCATTGCCAGCGCAGTGCCATTGTGGAGCTGAGAGTACTTAGCCCAAGTCTGATGTTGAACGGGGATCGGCGGTTTTGGGAGGCTTGAACCACTGGGAATCTAATGCGACTCTTTAGGAGCCAGAACACGAGTCTGTCGGACCAGTGAGGTGTGGCAGAGAACACGGCTCATGGCATAACTGAGTGATGTAAAAAGCACATGAAGAGATTTCCATATGCATGTCAGTGCTAGGGTAGAATGTAGCAAGACCGGACGGGGTGGCCGACGGTGGATGGAGTTTGATGGAGTTGGTCCAGGCATTCGGCCGTTCAGACTCCCAGACTCTGAGGTCCGGCCATGTAAGTAGCACAAAGTGCCTGCAGCTGCTGGGTTCCGACTCCCAAGTTGCGTGGTTTGAGATGAGAAAAGAGAAAAAGCAAAGAGAAAATTAAACATGTTCTGGGGGAGAATGGCCACGTGCCTGTCTTCAAGAAGCAATTCGATGTGTGGTTCGGTGAGTAAAGCGCCGTTGATACCCGAATGACATGGGGCGTCCAACGTCCAACGTCGAGGGTCAAACGATGTGTGGGATTAGTATTGCATAATACGGAAGCAGGCGCAGACCATCAGCACCGGTACCGGGCGTATGCCATGCCTGAGGCGCGGTTGATAAGGTAGTAGTTGTTGCTGGTGCTGGTGCTGCTGCTGATGCCTTTGTTCTCAGTGTTGATGATGGCTATCATTGCTGAACATGAGGTAGCTACCTAGTTACCACGTAGAGGATAGCCAAGTACCCTTGCCGATGACCCCCATGCGACTCGTGAGATGGCATGTCGAAAAATGTGAGCCTGGCAATCACACCCTGGAATTGGAAGGCGGGATGGCCTAGGATTTGCGTCCACCAAGAGCACCGAGAAAGAAGCAACCCGGCAGACAGCCAGCTCTCTGAGGGGTTTTCATGCCCTGGGATTGACTCTTGAGAGGCAAGAGCGACTGCAAGGCTTGACTCTTTCCAATTTAGAGAGGACTTACTGCAGTACCTTTTGTTGGAAGGGACGAGGCAGGCGTGGGAGGGCAAGGGGAAGGAGAAGAGGAAGGGGGGCTACCTGTCTTAATCACCCCTGTCTGCTTGGCAATGCCGGTACGTACCTGCCGCCCACCCCGAGATTCCAAGAATCGGAAGCCCGCGCGCGCGCCCACCCAAAAAAGATTCCATTTGGCTTTCCATTGCAGAGAGACGGGGGGGAGACAGAGGGGCGGAACCTCCCAAAAGGCCATGTCCCACGTCTTCCTTTTCGATGGTGAACCACGCATCCGACCCGACCCAAAATCCAGACAGCGGGGATCGGGAACACCATCTTTGAGGGTGTTCTAGGCCTCTCAAGTACATATTCCCGCCACAACCACCACAGAGATACTTGCAGATTGACAGTTCCGGGTCCTGCTCCTGTACCGCCCAAAAGAATTAACCCACATCCATCGCACATTGGATTTGCACATTTGCACATCGGCCAATTTGGACCGACCACACACACCCACACCCACCACGCGCTTGACTCCCCACGCACAATTCATCTCTCGTGTCTTTCTGCACAAACTCCCGCAGACAAGGCACCTACTCAGTATCCCTCCAGTCTGGTCTTACCTTTGGGTCTCGCTTGGATTGACTTGTCCAGTCCAGGTTGTTGTCTCGCCCGCTCCTGGCAGGTTTTTATCTAATCTTTCCCATTTACCTCAGATTCTGGCCTGATCCGAGACCACAATCCAATCCACACACCCCTCCCCGGGCCCCCGACTTTCCCATTGATCATCTCTCTCCGCGGGGAAGAGAGAGACACACACGCACACACACAGCACACAGCACACCACACAACCACACACATTCGCACACAGAGAAACAATCCCCAAACGCGTTCATCTGCAACCTGAACCTCTTTCTCTCCTCCCGCCGCCGCCCACCCCAGTGTGTCTCTGTCAACACCCTTTGCGCCTGTGCGCCTGTGCCTCTGTGCCTGTGGTCTGGACGCAACCGTAAATCGCCCATCCCGAACAAACATTGGACGCCGCCGACCATTTCGCCGCAACCTCGACCCAGACGCCTTGCGTCATGCCCACGCCCAGGAACCCATTGGCCCACCTCCACGCCCCGATTCCTGACCCTCGTTCGTCTAGGTATCGGTCTATCCCCTAGTCGCCGCTACCGCTACCGCTGTCACTGGCACTCTCCGTCTTGCAGTTGCTGCTGCTGCCTCTGCCGGCCTTGAGCGACATGGTTGACATGGACGATGCGACGAGGCTCATCGGAGACCTGCATCAGAAGCTAGCCGACCTCAACCACAAGGTTGCAGCCTACCGCCAAGACATGGCCCTCGAGTTCCATAGATACTCCCACCAACTGCTCCAAAACATCCCACAACACACCAAAGCCGAGGTTGCTCGTCAAGTTGCCGCTTCCTTCGACAACTACTCAGCTCTACGCCCTGCTCTCGGCCAGAGTCTCATAACTCCCCTGCGAGATACTGACCTGCCTGACTCACCGCCGCCGCCACCACCGTCTACCAACGATACCGAAAACCTCACCGAAGGCCACAGCAACCCCGGTACCCCCCGCGAACCTCCGCCGCCATCGTCCACCTCTACGTCCACATCCACGTCCACGCCCCCATCCGTCCTTCCCCATGCCGGCACCGCTGCCCTAACCTCCCCCGACAGCGTTTATGACCGGGAAAGGGATAGGGGTTTCCACGGTCTCTTTACCCCAAGCTATCTGCCCCTGCTGGATAGCTCACACGAGACTCCTGCTCCGGCAGCAAATCAGTCACCAATCCTCTCGCCAGCTTCAAACTCTGCTGCTACTACGCAAGACGACATGGGTCGTCGCAAGTCCAGTCAGACTCGGGAGCAGCCTGCGATCCAGGTGTCGGTCGCCGCAACCCAGACGCCTGAGAGGCCGAACCACGAACGCCGGGCGACTGATGACACGACGTCTTCTGGAGCTTCGGAGCAGAGCGAGTCCAAGGTGCGCCGCAGCGCCTTGCGAAGAAGCTCGAGTGGGATCAAGCCACCCGCCAGCCCTAGGCGAGTGCGCTTCGAGTTCGAAGGAGGAGAGGTGCTGCCTACAGCCTCACCCCAGTCATCGGAGCCGTCCCTCGTACAGTCGCACACCCTTGCCAATTCGAGGTCACCGCCTCCACCAGAAGATGAGTCAATGAGTGTCGAATCCTTGCTGGGCCCAGACGAGGACGACAATGGGCCGCCGCCAAAGAAAGTCTCTTCTTCACAAGCACTTCGCGCTCTTTCTCGAGCTCCCTTGGATGCTAACACAGTTTGGACTGTTGTAAATGCCGAAGCCCAGGATAAGGAAAATGGTAGTATGGCAACATCGGATTCAGAAACGTCATTGCAACCCAGCGACAGTATTGGAACACTCCCGAAACCTCAATCACCACCAAAAACCACATTGGTCGAGCGCAAACGAACCCCAGAACCATTGCGGCCTGCTTCTCCAGAGAGAGTCAGCCGGAGGGATGATGACGAGGACAGTGACGGCAGCTCTTCGGATGACGGCTTCCTCGCCATGGCAAAGCCAAAATCCTTTGCCAACAAGAAAGCAATTCTTTCACCGTTATCACGCTCACCAACAAGAACAGCCACTGCGCCTTACAGCCCTACTCGAGACAAGTCAGGGTCGCACAACGAGGATAAGTTGGTGACACAAAACGATGGGCCGGACGACGACGACGACGACGACGACGACGACGATGACATGTTCCATTTTGAAGGACTTAGTGCACCGCCGAAGCCCCGAGCTCGACCAGCTCCGATACAGGAGGAGGAGGAAGAAGAAGAGGAAGAGGAAGAAGCTGCGTCGAATGGGCCAGTCACCCAGACCCTGTACTCGACCTCGCCTGCTGTGTCTATCCCGAAGCCAGTTGAGCCAGCGATTCCGGCACATCTCATTTCAGGCTCGGTTGGATCTTTCAGAGGCCGCCCTGTTATCATGCCTGTTGTGAAGAACCCTGACGTATATCAACAGGCAGCATCGCTCGGCGATGTCAGCAGCTTCATCGGAGGACTGGACGGACGTAGCGGCGTGGACGATGGTGATCTCAGCAGTTACCGCGCCAGTGTCGGGCAGGCATTGTTCTCGGGAACTCCTCGAAGTCTGACGGAGCGAATGATGATGGAGGAAGCACAGAGCCAGAGACGGGCAGCAGCGCAGCGACCTCAATAAGGGTAACGCGTCACTGCGCTCCTTTTTCTCCATTTATGTATATGTTACGGGTATGGGCCAATTGTAGAGTTCTGGAAGTCTGTACATAGACTATGCTTCGGCGTTTAGATGCATTATGGCTGGGCAACTAGGAGGATGTGGCATGCCGAGGCCTTTGGCAGGATGGTTTGGAAGGTCTAGGCCGGTGGCACAGGCATCATTCGTACATGGCATACCCGCATCATGGTACCTAGTTTCTAAACCACAAAACAAACGCCTACGGGCTGTTGAAAAGAGTCAGGAGGATACATTCGCACTGCTTGGTTTGATGGAATGGTGAAGGATGGATGTCGTCTCAACTCTCGTACTGGTCACGGCGTCGAGGTTCCTCTCGGGCTCTGTCAGATCGGGCTGTTTGGGACCCACAGCAAAGCCCGGACGGGACCTGAGCAAGTGGAAAAAACCTGCGCCGAGCCTCCGGCTCTCCCGCCCAATCCCCGGGCGCGTCCAATCCCGCTGCAGATGATTCTCAGGTGGTGCAGCTGGGGCCAAATGCAAGAGCTCCCATCCCATCATCCCGCGAATCAACTTTGCCATCGTCATCGACTCCCAATTGCACAACCACCACAACCCACGATCACCACGCAAAACAGTCACAATGGGCGGCCTCAATCTCGAAGTTTTCAAGGTGAGATTCAATCAAATTCCTGGCCCCATTGATCCTGTCCTGCACAACTACTTCAGAGACCTCTTGACTGACATGGCGCCACCACCACAACAGTTTGGCATGTATGTCATGTTCCCGATCGGCGTCATGTACTACTTTGGCACCAACCTCGACAACCGATTCGCGGTGCCCGAATTTTGGCCCAAGGCCGAGCACTCCCACAAGATCCCCTTTGACCGCGACGAGATCAAGAGCGAGTATATTCGTCTTGCCAAGAGGCAGCGGGCGTTTGACGAGATTAAGAGGGAGAGGGAGGCTGCGCAGGCTGCGCAGAACCCCGCGCCTTCGAACGCGGAGCAGTCATGAGTGTCTTTAGTCACTCGTGGATGGAGAAGAGGCACATTTTGATCCCGCTTCATGCCCGGGACTCAACATGTGAGAAGGGGTCGAACGGATCGAGAATTTGCGCTGTATTATATAGGCGTTTTGGGCGGTCAAAAGAAGAACGTTCTTGGGCTTTGGGAAATTTGTCATGCGATTGACGCGGAGTTTTGGGCGGAACGGATATCATTCCTGGGGGTTGATTCGGATTCTCGGGTTGCACCCCCGGACAACGCCCCTCTGAGGATTCTATCACTACTTGTATTATGTGTTTTTTTCTACATGTTGTACACGAAAATATGGTATCCTACAACAAATGTACATCAATATCCAAGAGTCGGGTGTTTAAGCCCCAACATCTATGAGTCGAGGTTTTCCTCGATGCCGGACCACTGCTCCTCCGGGATGTCGCCCCGCGTAGGGTTGCCGTACACGGCCTGCACCTCGGGGAACTCCTGCAGCGCGGCCAAAAGCTCGCCCAGCGTCGTGGCCTCGAGCCCCTCGTCAATCTTGACCTTTGTGTCCTCGTTTGCGTTCCAGATGATTTCGGAGCTGAGCAGCTCGAGCCCAAATTTGGGCCCCACGCCGTTAACGACGGCGTTGGTCATGTTAGGTTGCGTCCAGACGACAAGGTTACCCTCCTCGTCGGCCTCGAGGTCCTCGGCGCCGCACTCGATGGCGTCGTCCATAATGTCGTCGATACCCACAGGGGCACCACCTTCCTTTGCGGCAAAGACGACGCGGCCCAGGCGGGTGAAGAAGAAGGTGGCGGTGTTGGCGGTGCCCTTGTGCTTCTTGACGAGGACTTTGAGGTCTTGGAGGGAGCGGGCCTTGCTCTCAGTCTCGACTTCAATGATGAGGGCGACGCCGGGCGGGAGGATGGCTTCGAGGGTGAGGGATTCGAGGGAGGCGCCTGAGGCGGAGCGGCCTTGGCCTCGTGCGATGGCGGAGTCGATTACGGCTTTGGGGACGCCGTCTTGGACACAGTGTTAGCTATTTGTGTGCTTCGTGGACGAATGCGAGTTTGTTGTTGTGAAGGGGGTACCTTTCTTCGCATTTGCGACTGCTGTGACGAGTTGAGGGTTATTGTCGGTTCCGTGTACTACGTGGCAATCGTAAGCTTTTGCGATGCAAGGGCCGGTGGTGCGACGTGGAACGCACGCCTAGAGTAGAGGGCAATCGTCTTTGAGTGCTGGCTGCGCATATTATTCTTTTGGGCGTCAGCGGCGCCCTTCTTGTGCTTGATCTTGGACCACTTGTTGTGCCCGCTCAATGCGGCGGGCGTCGTCGAGAGCGGACGCAGGCATTGGCAGCAGAACGTTGTGGTGGTGGGCTGAGCTCGAGGTCTTGGGATGGCGGTTTGAGGGACGGCGACGGCGATGCGCGATGCGATGGTCCGGACGGGGCCGGAGGCGAACGGGCGCATGGTTGATAACGGAAGGGTATATGTGGCGATCTCGCCGGTGATTTATCAGTTCTCCAGAGCAGATTCGCGGTCGAAGTTCAATGTCTTGTCTGGTTCATGTCATGTTTCTGGCCGGGACACACTTTCTGCCACACGGACGGGCGGGAGCGATTGGGAGCTCGGAGCTTCCTCGAAATTTAAGTGGACCCATCGGGTCCGTCTGATGTGTGGCTGGTTACCTATTCGTTAAACCCTTGACTTTTGACAATTGACACTTTGAGGTGGTACGGCTGAGCCACAGCTGGCGCCTCAAAGTGATATGTCATGGCTCTTGTTCCCCCCTGATGGAGAGCTTGGGACAGACCCGCCGGGGGGTAGCCGCCCCTAATTCCATGGGGCTCACCTTAGACCATCCTGTACCTGACCGCATGCCTGTCCTGTCCCTCAACCTGTCCCCAATAACCCATCCCACCCTTCGACAACACATCCGACGAAAAGGGAACAACAACATCCATTGAACAAACCACCAGAATCCCCTCCAAGTGTGTGCGCTGGACGGCGTAACCTCACACACAACCTCCCCGTCGTCCCCAATGTCGTCGACAGGAGCCCCCAATGGCTCCAACGGGGACCACGCGCAAGCAGCTGCCTCGCCCAGGCCATCGACAGCTGCATCGGGACCACCACAACCACAACCGCCCCTGGCCGCAACGACAGCTACCGCGGCAGACTCGTCAGCGACATCGACCCCCGAGCTCGACGTTTCGAAGCTGCAGTCCCTCCCCGCCGAACAACAGGAGCTCTTCCTCCTGACCTTTGTCTCGACCCTCTCCAAGCACGTCCTCAGCCTCCCCGCCGACGACTGCACCGCCCAGCAGTTCTACCTCAAGAAGGAGATCTTCCAGATCATCAACCTTCCCTCGCCGCAGCCGAGCCGAGTCGTCAGAAACAACCTGGGAAAGTGCCTCGCCCACATCTTTGGCCATGGCGACAGGAAGCTCCTCTTTGAGACTATCAATGATCTAATTGGCATCATCTCGGGCGCCAAGTCCAAGGCTGATGCCGGCCCGCGCACAAAGCACGCTGCTGTCGCGTGCCTGGGAGACGTCTATATGTCCGCCGGCGATAGCGCCATAGGCCTCCACCAGTTGGCCTGCGCCACGCTCATCAAGCTGCTCAAGTCGTCGTCCAGCAATGCTGGCCTCCGTGCTGCGGTCTTTGTGTCCCTGGCCAAGATTGTGAAGATGGTGGAGGGAAGCGTGGACGAGAACGTCGCCAGGGATATCTTTAAGCAGTCGCGCAGCTACGGCACTAGCGACAAGGGCTCGCTCGTCATCGTTTCGGCGTGCCGCTGCCTGAGAGCCCTGGTTCGGCACACACCGTACTTTGAGAACTCCAGCGACTTTGAGAAACTGCAGGCTGCCATCTGGAAGATCGTTGATTCATCGTCATCGCAAGTGAGGCACGCAGCCGCGGAAGCGCTGGCCGAGGCCATGGTGCGCGGGTACTCAGAGGCTGGAGTGGCGGAAGGCGCTCCCATGACATCAAAGGCGTCCAAGAGGTTTTCCAAAAAGCCCCTCAAGCGCACAGGTACAGCAGCCAGCATTGTCGCGGACGAGGACGACCTGCCGACGTCGCGGCCTGGAAGCCCTGCCCCTGGTGGAAAGAGGACGCAGGATCTTGCGCTGTCTCTGGCGGAGATTGGCAAGATACTATCGACGCAGTATTCCAAGATGCCGACGTCCAACAGGGCGAGAGCCGCGATTGGCGTCTGTTACGGCAAGGTGCTCAGAAAACTTGGCGAGAAGACTGTGGAGGCGAACTACCTCAGAATCCTCGAAAGCTTGACGATTGATATTTTGGGAGCGCCCAATATTCTCAACAACCGCTACCGTCTTCTCATTTCGAGGCGCATCGTTGATACAATCCTCCAGGACATCATTGGAAAGAAGATCCTGGGCGAATCTGGTCAGACTGCGGCGGCCAAGTCGATTATCAATGACATTCTGAAGAACTATCCCCAAGCCCTGACGGAGCGGCCCGAGCCGTCCAAGCATACTCTCATCGCCGCCCTCGGCGCTGTAGCGGCGCTCATCAATAACTTGGGATCCGCTGCCAACAACTTTGCCGAGTCTTGCCGCGACGGCCTTTTGCAGGTTCTCCAGCACCCTAGCTACTCAGTCCAGGTGCATGCATCGGCATGTATGAAGGCTTTTGTTCTGGCTTGCCCACAGCAGCTCCTGCCCTGCTTGTCGGTTTGCATGAACAGTTTGAGCAGAGAGCTGGCTCTGTTGACGAGTGGCCGAAATTCTCCTCGACGATGCGTAGGATTCGCCCACGGCTTGGCGGCAACCCTAAGTGCCAGCCCCGCGCGACCTCTGCATGGTTCCGTTGATATCAACAGCCGTGTCCTGACCATGGCCACCAACTTGCTCAAGTCGAGCGGTCAGTCTGAGTTGAGGGTTTCGAGTACTCAAATCCAGGTCGCCTGGATTCTCATCGGTGGTTTGATGTCGCTCGGACCGAACTTTGTCAAGATTCACCTTTCTCAGTTGCTCCTCCTGTGGAAGAATGCGCTTCCGAAGCCATTGTCAAAAGACAACACCGCGCACCGGAGTTTCTTAGAAGCCTCTTTCTTAACCCACGTCAGAGAGTGTGCTCTGGGGTCTATTCTCTCGTTCCTGCAATTCAACAACCGCTTGTTGACAGTCGATGTCTCCAAGCGCATAGCAACGATGCTCCAAAACACGTCCGCATTCTTGAGAACGCTGCCTGCGAGAAAGACTACTGACGATGTGGCGCAGAGGCTGACACCGGCATTGCAGCTTCACGATCTCGATATGATGGTTCAGCGTCGAGTCTTGCAATGCTACATCAAGCTGGTCAACCTTAGCCCGGCTGGTGGCAGCGAGGCCCTTTTGCAATCCAACCTCCTCACAATCGCGATATCGCTGTTTGCGGATCCCGAAAACTACTCGGTCAACTCTCTCAGTGCATCAATTGCCAATGCCGCGGCCACGTTCGAGACTGTTTGGGATGTCGGCGACAACTCTGGGTTCGGGATCACAGGTCTCATATCCGGGTTCAAAATCAAGAGCCTGCCTGGCCAGCAGGACAACTCAATAGAGGGAACGCCCCTGGAACAGGATACCCCAGAGGAAGCCATTGACAGATTATTGTTGTCGCCAGTTTGCGGCACTTTAGAACATGACGCATCGCTTTTGTACGTCGGTGACACTGCCTCGGAGGCGACGAATCCAGACCCACCAGCTACGGAGGTCATCAACATGGCTATTCAGCTGTTCGCGTTTGTGTTCCCGCTCACGCCCCCCAAGGTACAAGAGAGCGTTCTTGAGCAGGTTAGAACCTTCATGTCAGCTGGTCCCCTTCTGAGAGATCCGGGAAGGAAGGCAGCTATGAATGTCAATGTCTCAGTTGCCATTCTGTCGACGTTGCGCGTGGCGGTGAAGGAGACTCAATCTTCGCCTGGAAATGTCACCAATTTGGCCGTGGAGAGGCTCCTACAGGATATGCTGCGGGATTTCGTCATTGATGGGGACCAATATGTCCGGAGCGTTGGGTATGCCGCGGTTGCTAGGCTTTGCAATGCCTGCGGTAACGCCTTCACCAACCACGAAATCAAGTACCTTGTCGACACCATCGTCAGTAACCGAGAGCCCAGCGCTCGAGCTGGCTGCGCCATGGCACTCGGATCCATTCAGACCAAGGTCGGTGGCATGGCGGCGGGCTACCACTTGAAGACTATTCTCGGTATTCTGATGTCTCTCTGCAATGATCCTCACCCCACCGTCCATTTCTGGGCGTTGGAGGCGCTCGCACTGGCATCAGATGCGGCTGGACTAAGCTTTGCCGGATATGTGCCTAGCACGCTCGGAATGCTGGCGCAACTCTACGTCTCTGATACGCACCACCCGGAAATCTCGTCCGCCATTACGATGAACCTCGAAATGGAACTCTCCACCCCTGCCGCCATCACACGATGCGTAGACTCTCTCATCAATGTCCTGGGTCCAGATCTGCAAGACTCGACCAAATCGAGAGAGCTTATCCTTAACCTGGTCAACCAACTTCAGGAGGAGGATGACTTGCTGGTGCAGCGTGCCACTCTGAGCTGTTTCGAGCACCTGTCACTTTACGCGCCTGGCTACATGCATTTTGAGGACTACGTCAAGTTACTTCAGAAGTACCTCAGATCGGAGTACCCGATCTTGCGCGACGTTGCCGTCGATGGCTTGTACAACATCATGAAGAGAAACCCCAGTGATGTTATCAACGCTGCCGAGAAGGGTTTCGAAGATCACCTATGGCTGGTTCTTGATACCGCGCCAACACATGATGGTATCAGAAACATCCTGAGGAATTGGATGCGACAGACTTGTCTGGCTGATACCGGCCTCTGGCTGCAAAGATTCCAGACAGTGCTCAAGATGACTAGGGCCAAGGCCAAGGAAGAGTCTGACGTCGGGCCGAAAAAGACGGGCGGATTGCCGGATCTACAGGACGAAGAAGTGGCTGGCTTTGCAGGCACCGCGAAGGATGATCAAGACAACAAGGCCGGGGCTGAAGTCGAGCCTCTCCGATGGCAAGTTACGACGTTTGCCATCAGCTGCATCAACGACATGTTTGTCCTAATTGCGAAGGACGTAATGACGAACGGCGAGTCCGCTGCGCAGGTAGCGCTCCAGAATAGAATTGGCGATGTCGTCCGCATGGCCTTCTCCGCGTCCACGTCTAGCGTCCTGGAGCTACGCGTATGGGGTCTCAAGATCATTGGAGCAGTCCTCAAGATGTTTGGAAGGACGCCTGACCCTGACTTTGATGAGGCCATGCTTCTCGAGCAGTACCAGGCCCAAATCAGTTCCGCGCTCACGCCTGCTTTCGCCGCGGACTCGTCTCCTGAGCTCGCTTCTGAGGCTGTCAACGTCTGTGCCGGCTTCATCGCCACGGGCATCGTTACGGATGTTGATAGAATGGGTCGCATCCTCAAGACTCTGGTCTCTGCTCTGGAGAATTTCTCCAAGGAGAACGAGAATGCTGGCATTGGCGAGCTCAAGGGCCTCAGCTCCAATGCGCAAGTCATGGTCAAGATGTCCGTCTTCTCGGCCTGGGCAGAGCTACAGGTGGCCAGCTCGGAGCAGAAGTACCTGCTCGATGTGCTGAAGCCTCACATTGGAACATTGACGCCGCTGTGGCTGGAGTCGCTGCGGGAGTTTGCCCGCTTGCGCTTCGAGCCTGACATTTCAATGACACTTGGACCCCCTTCATTGTCTGGCAGTCTCGATACTATTTATGCAGCCCTGAACAGAGAGACTCTGCTCAAGTTCTATCAAGAGTCCTGGCTCAAGCTTGTTGACGCTATTGCGAGCTTGATCGAACAAGACAGCGAGTTTGTGTTCGATGCTCTCGATGGAAAGGAGTCTGAGGGGCTGAGCACGAACGGTCACACCAAGGGACCTGACATCAACTACCGCGACGAGCCTGTCGCATTCTTCTTCGTCCTGTTCGGAATCGCATTCGAGGCTCTAGCCACGCGCCCTGGTCAAAGTGACTCGTTGGCCACCCAAGAGCAGAACCTGGCCATTCTCCAGGCCCTCAAGAAGATCCTCCACCCGAGTGTATCCGGTCATGCGATTTACAGAGAGGCAATCTTTTCGGAGACTATGGATCTGCTTGATAGACTGGTGCTGACAGAAGGACTCGACGTGCAAGGCGTCATCGTAGAGATTGCAAGGGCACTCTGCGTTTCTCACCCCTCGGCACGCAAGAAAGACTCTGGCGATGACGGTGATCTATCAGACGACATTGACCAGCTTTTCGAGCTCACACGCATCATCGTCCTGGTCCTAGCTGGCCTGCTCCCCAACCTCACAGAGGCAAATCAGCCCGGCCGCCACCAGATGACTGAGGAAGCCGTGCTTCTTATCCGCTCATCCCTGAATGCGCTCGTTGATGCTGCCGAGGTCTTCCCCTCCATCATCAAGACCGATCTTCACGCCTGCATCATTCACATCCTGGCTACCATCCTTGCAACTCCCGGATGTCAGGAGGTCATTGTTCCGCAGTCGCTACCCACCCTGAAGCGCTTCGTCGCGAGCATGACGAAATCCCGCAGGGCGAGCAGCGGCGAGGACGGCAGTGGCCCGTCACCTACGGATGTACAGCTGCAGGGTTGTCTACGCCGATTCCTTTCGATTTACCTTAACGCGCAGAAGCGAGAGGTGCCAACATCCCTCACCTGTGTCAAGAATTGTCTGCTCGCAAGCACCATCCTGTTTACGGGCGGCACGAACCACCTGGCGGCGAACGATGCTCTTGTGGCAAGATACCTTGATGAGGTGGTTGACTGCCTGACGGATCGCATGGTATGTAGTCATTTGAAGCTCCCTTCAACGCATCAAGATATGTGACTAACATTCGGATAAAAACTTAGACGGCCAAGATCGCTGCCAACTGTATCAGGTCGCTACTTCTGCAGGGCAACCCTACACCGGCAGACCACACCATTGCGCGCTACCTCCTCCCGCGCCTCGTCGCATTTGTGACCAACACGGCGCCAGAGGACCCGGAGAACGCCCGCTCCATGATTGCGCACTCGCTGAGCCAGTACGTCGGCGTGGTACCCCGGGATCGCGTCCCCGTCGCCATGGCGCTCGTCCTGCCGACCTGCCTCGCGCGTGCCTCCTCGGAGGGCGAAGACTGCTACAGAGACACGTCGGCACGGCTGCTGGAGCTGGCGGCCATTGACCAGAACGCGTTCCGCACCGTCGTGGCGAGCATGAGTGACGGGCAAAAGGCCTTCCTGGAGGAGGTCATCCGGTGGGGACGGCAGCAGGGGCCTACGGAACAGGCCGCGAGCGGGGCGACGGGTCAGCCGAGCATCGCGTTGAAGATGGACTTTGGAGGGTGATATGTGATCAAGTTTTTTATGGTTACTTTTCGTCGTTTACCCCATCCTGGGTCTCTGACGAGGAGAAGTAGCAGAGGTATACGTAGTAAGAGGAGGAACAATGGAGGTAAATGCGGCGTTGGGAGGGTGGTAGCATTGGGGAGCGAAGATGGCATTAGACAGATACGACTTGCTGCCGGGTACACTTCCCTGCAGGAAGCCCACAAAGATGAGGGAGAGGTTTATCAAAAGTAGATGTTACAAAAGAGCAAGAATCCATGCCGGGAAAGCCCATGAGCTGAACTTTGTGTTTTCCATCCCTCTATCACCTAGGGATTGCTGATTTCCCATTCGTTACGATGTGTCAGGAGTACGGAGTACTGGACGGAAAATGTTGCTAGCCGGAGAGGGCAGGGGGGGCTAGGGATCAAAAACGTATCCCGTCAACTCGGATCTCGCATATCCACGGGTTTGGAAAAGGAAGGATGCTACTGTCGGTTGCCGTACTATTTCATCCGGCGTGGAAAGAATTCAAGGGGATTTGATAATTCTCATCCGGTCTGGGGTATTTTCCAACGAGCTGGCTGGTCTTCCTTTTTACCCTTCGAGAAAGAGGGTGGTGGCGGTGGTGGTTTACGTGCAGGAGGAGAGAGAGGGTGGTGAGGGAGGGACAGACATCACGTCACGTTTCACGGCTTCTCTATATCTCGAGGAGTCTAGAATCAGAAAAGGGGTCTAGAATCAAGAATCAAGAAAGGTGTGGCGTTTCGTTAAAAGCACCATGCTTCGGCCGAAACCCGCATTCTCTCTTAGTAGCTAGCATTTGCCAAATGGCTTATGGCCACAGCGGACTTCTTCGCATATCGGAATTCCTCGTCTTCGTTTTCTAGGAACCCTGACAATATTTCGCTAGTCATCGCTCTCCTTTTGGGAACGGGTCCCCAATAAACGCCACCGTTTGCGAGCAGAGTATGTACCCATACATGAGATACCTTAGATAGATAGGAAGGAGGAGGCAGGCAGAAGGGGAAATGTAATCCGTGTTACCCTACAGAAGATGTAGGCTTTTGCGCCAGCGTATATGCAGGTAGGTAACCGCGTGCCGCTCGCCGACCCCCCTCCAAGCCGTGCCGTTCCATCGATTTCATCGGCATGAGACCGGGGACTCATCCACTGTATTCTTCGCCTCCAAATGGGTGGATGAACGGTGGAGAGAAGCAGGCGACCTGAGACAGAAAGTTGGCAGGAGTGAATGGGAATTTGGAATTGAGGAACGCGTTTCCAAGTGTACGTTTGACGTATATGGTCCTGCTTCTCTGGATTCGCGCGCCTGGATCTGGGCCACTGCCAATATGTGTGCTCATGGATTTCCCCAGTCCACTAGACGAAATGGAACGGGGACGTGTTCTGGATGTTTGCTAACGCATCACCAGGATCAGGCTCGATTCGTGGCCGGAGCCGAGGCCAACGAGGTGGCAGACATACATAGGTAGTTGCATGAACCATCTCCCAAGTTTGATGTGTTGGTGTGGTGAGGTCGATGCCGCCACTCTAGGCTTTTTTTTCTCTTGCCTAGCCTGAGGCCAGAAGCACCGGCTAGGCTTGTATCCGTACCGATGAAGCGGTATGAAGGAACACGCAGCATGTAGCCATGCGCAAGCGCGCGGCGGGTATTGGCGACGTGGCTGTCTTCCAAGACCATCCGAGAGACAAGAGAGAAACCGGGGTCTAGAGAAAGTGAGGAGATGAGTGTCGGATCCTATGAGGCTTGTCATATATCATCGAAGTGGCCA
The DNA here is from genome assembly GCA_001563135.1 of Colletotrichum simmondsii. Lineage (NCBI taxonomy): Eukaryota > Fungi > Ascomycota > Sordariomycetes > Glomerellales > Glomerellaceae > Colletotrichum > Colletotrichum simmondsii. The sequence continues at coordinate 487,605 of JFBX01000758.1, forward strand.
TTCCACTACCAGGACCAGGCTTTCATACGTCAACAAAAGACCACAGATGGTGTGCTGGGGTTCCCTTCTTGCATTGTTGTCGAGATGAACAGGTGGTCCGTAGCGCAGAAAAGCAAGTGCATGTTTGCTGGCTTGGGCCAAGGAGATCATCTGCCTGGCCTACTGCTGGCTCTGTTCTGCATTCACCACCACCACCACCACCACCACTCATTTCCGGGAGCTGCCGTGAATCAAATGCAGGTTTGTGGAAAGTGGGCGGCTGCGGCACGGTCTCGGTCGGTATGGTATTCGCTGGTGTGCCAAGGTGAGGAGAAGGAGGTGACGGATCGTAAGTCTCGATGAATCAGATTTTGGCAGTTCGTCATTCTCCCATTCCTTTCCCAAATGTATCCCTTTGTTATCCGAGGGCCCGAGGACTTGCCGTCGGGGAGGCGGACGTTGTCGCCGGATTCAAGCATCCACAGCTCCGTGACTGCAACCGCATATTACGGGCGTATGTACGTAGAGTCGAGCGGCATATGCATAGCGCTTCGCTCACTTCGCTGCCTGTCGCTTTACCTCCACAGTGATCTTGCTCTCCTTTCTTTCTTTTTTCGCCATCCCATTTGAGATCGCCTCACAGGACGAATCAGGCGTAGTTATAGATCGTGCAGGTGAGACAAAAGCTTTCATCGGCCTAACGGCTGTAGAAGACGTTAGCCTTCTTCCAAGCCGGGCCCTCCACACTTTGATGGCGTACCCGATGGCTGCGGACTTGACACGGCGGATAGCTGCATAAGACCTCTGCCCCGTGTTACTACTACTAGACAGGCGTCGGCTCAAATCCGAGGGGTTCGTAAACCGTTCACAGGCGAGGGGTGTATGAGTATGTCATTTCAGCCGCCTTGGGATGCATTGCCTGCCGCAACCCGGGCTTCGTAGCAACTTAGAAGCCGATAACGCCTCATCTCTACTCTATCGTGTATCTTGAAACAAGTGTCGACTAAGTCGACACTCGTTGGAGGTTGTTAATCCGGGAGATTTGACTGTTGGTAGTGAGCCCCGTTCCGCATCGGGACGCGTGCTTCTCACTCACTACTTCGGGTCTCCAATCTCGGTATCCAACCAACCAGAGCCCCCAAACTTCATCAGTCGCTATGTCTAGCGCAGGATGTAGGATGCAACGACTGCGTTGGCTCCATTGAGACGTTGCTTGGCTCGAGGCTGCGTCTGAGCCATACACGCTGTACGTTCGTTCGAGATTCGTTTCGGCCATCACGAGATTCAATCAACATGCATCGAGTCGCCCGTGTTTGCCTTGTAGGTCCAATCGGGAGACTTGGAGTGGTCAAATCGACCAAATCGCCAAAATTGTCCGATTCCTGTCCAATTACATTATTGGTGATGGTCTCTGAGCTCCATCGGGCAATGAGCGGATGGTGACAAAATCCACAATGCCTGCTTCGTTAAACATCGTAACCCAAAAGAAAGCCCGGGGGTCCTAGCTAGCACAAGAAAACTCTTGCAAGTGCAAGAGCAGAGGAGAAATTGTCTCTCTCAACAGAGGCACCGCGCATCAAGCGCCTGGAGATATGTTGTCTGATGCGCTTTCACTGATAGGAAGCATTGGTAGAGTGCCTTCCAATCACTTTCTTTTTTGCTTTGACTCTGACCGAGAACGAGAGGTGCTTCCGTCAACAATTACCACTTTCGATTCCTTCTGGATTTGTGGTTGATGAGAAGAAGATGGATCGCCTGATGGCCGACTACTACTTGAGGTGGGCGTCGCTGATGTTTTGGACTTCTCGGTCGATCTCTTCTTTTTTGCCGGGTCGCCGCTCTTCTTCGGACGAGAAACCGGCTTTTGTGGTTGTCCTCCGGTGGTTCCTTCGCTGATACAACATGGGTCGCTCTTGTAGCTCATCCAGTCCTTTACGCCGAGTGCTTCGGCAGCGCTTCGTGCAGTATCTGGGGTCTGGAAGGTGGTGTCGGTTTGGCCAGAGGAAGTAGAGTACGTGCCCGTACTAAAACCGTCGTCTACATAACACATGGCTGGCTGTTGAGTGCTGTAGTCTCGACGAGAACCATAACTGTCCTGATCCCACTAAAGGATACGGAATGTCAGTAAACTTCTCTTCATGGGACGCTGTCTTGCCGATGGTCTTACCTGTAATTGCGATACTTCTGGATAGGAATCATACGAATACGGGCCAGTCTGCTGATAGTTTGGATCTGTGAATCCAGGCCTTTGCGATCTCGTGCGCGTAGATGCTGAGTTCTCGTTCACCTCAACATCCTTTATCATGATGGGGTTTGACATGTTACGATCGTCGAACATGATCCGCCTGCCGTGGAACACGCCCTCCTTCAGGCGATCTCGAATGTGTGTTAGCGAATGGCTTGACGTCGCCAGCCGATCGGGTACACCCACCACAGGCACCATAGAAATTGTGTTGGCCCAACACCCTAATCCAGCCAGACGTACTAGGTCCAAAGATTTGAACATGGTCGACCACACAACCTTCGCGGAGCCAATCCTTGAATTGCCTCCAATTTGTGTCGAAAGGCAGCTGTCTCGTCTGTCAGGGTATCGGCTCATCTGCGGTGTAGTCGGTGTCACGAACGTTTGCTATGGGTATGTAAAAGACTCCGGTTTCCTGACCGGGACGAGCCAAGTACGGTTGCATGTTGACGCGGGACGACGGAAACCAACTCCTGGCACGGGCTCTGTCCAACGCTAGACGCCAACGTCTTGACTTTGTCTGGTGGCTGTGTGACGGTGCGAAGAATCAACCACTGCCAGGATCTCGTGGGACACAAGATCCAGTGATGAACCACAAAGCCTTGGCCGTCCTCGTATCGATTCGGGCAAACAAAGAAAGGAGATGAAGGCTTGAGGTGGTGAGGAGAGAACAATGGAATTCGTCTTTTATATTGGGCTAGTTCTCTCCATCCTCCATGTTTCCTCATAGAAACCGCGGAGAACAACATGGCCAATGGAGAGAAATACTTGTCTTTAGTTCGAGGAAAGGGAGATTTCTGCTAGTGCTGCTCCCGGGTTATCCCAGTTTGAACCGGTACTTGGCAGACAGACATTCCATCTTCGTTGGAAGTAGTCATCCTGGCCTAGGTACCCGAACCCATGTGCTGCGCTTTGGGGTTTCTTGTCTGTGCCAACCAACACATCCGCTGGTGAGTCGGCCGAATGGTCGACCGGACATGGTATGGGGTCAGCAACGATCTGGTACCGAATACCCGCAGTACATGCGGCGCCAAAGAACGTCGCAATGAAAAAGGTGTGATGCAGCTCATTTACTATTAGATCGTGCCATTGAGCTCTCCTCCCTTGTAGCATCGTAAAAATGACAGCCACCAGGTGGGGTCCGGCTTGATGCAAGTTTGTTTTGGGAACAGTCACCAATCGCGCGCATAAGCTCTTTGGATGTTGTTGGATCGAGCAAGACGGCTGCTATCATTATCGAGTCATCCGAAAACATGTGCCGTGAACCTGGTCATTGGAGGCTGCGATGTAAGCTGCAGCCCGGCAATACACAGTTTTCCTCCCTTAAGTTGCTTCGAAACCAAAGAAACGAGTGAACAGGGCTCCAATTTTTTCTCGATGATAGCCAGAAAGGCTTCCCTTTTCGACTAAGTCGTCCCGATCCGGAGAGGGAGCTAGGGACACCATTGGGAACGATGACCAGGGACCAGCGGTTTATCAGATGGTCCATGAACAGCTGAAAGTGCTGATCAAAATCCGAATGCATTCTGAGCCTTTGCCCTTGATCTTCTACAGCCAATGGCAAGTTGGAGTGATAGACTCGAGGGGAGCAGGCTCGGACTGAGAAAGTTCCATCATAGACCCCTGCAGTAAGTTGGGACGATGCTGTGCCGCTGTACGTAGCCTGCACCTCCAACGCATTGTAAAGCTCGGGCTTGCGGGTAGTCGATACAAATTGGCGTCAGTTGAGAGAAGCCGCGGAACACCCTATCCACTAAGCGCGGTGCTGGTAAGCCACGTCAACCTGTCAGAATGATAAAAATTTCCCCAGGGAAGCGCCAGTAAATACCAGAGATCGAGCGAAGAGCAGACGAACTTTGCACATTATCGTTTAAAGCCCTGTCCTTGAAGCCATATTGCGGCTGTCCGCAAGAGATGCGAACGCTTACCACTGGTAGTCCTTCCTCGTGAGGATAGTTTGCGCAGTGTGGCTGCGGCAGCAGCATGCTTGGAGCTTGGCTATGACCACAACTTTCTGCATCAAGTCGGTGCGGGTGCTGTATCCATCATCGCGCTCGGCTGCACCACCGCGCAGCCGCGGGTAGATGGGAAACCAATAAGATCCGCGTGACATCCGCAGATTTGGGGCCTGTCTTCGGATGGTTGGCCGGGGAAGCTTCTAGTGCAGCCGTCTAGAACCAAACTGGTGGCGCTGCAATCGATCAAGTCCTTTTAAAAGAGAAGGTGTCGTCTACTTCGGACATGTCTAGACCGGACAAGTCATCGTCGAAATCGTCCAGTGCATGCGCCTCCATCTGCGTCTCATCCTTGCCAGTGGTCATAGTCAAATCATTGCGCTGCGCGTCTTGCCATGGGGCTCCGGACTCCTCAGCTTCCGCAAGTGATGCCATGAGATGATGCTTGCTATCTCCCAGCAGGAGAACGGCAGAATCGCCAGTCCAGTCGAGCCACGATGCTTGAGGCTTTCCCAACACCTTGGCATCGGGTAGCTGCCCTCTGAAGTGAACCGTCTTCGGGCCGTCGGACAAGGGGTCCCAGACGAACACCAAACCTGCGTAATTTTCTCCCTCGCACGTAACCATGAGCACTTCGCGCTGTTTTGGGTGCCAGGAGAAAGCCAAAATTTGACTGTGGAAGATGAGAACGGCGCGCAGTTCAGATGACGCCAAATCCCAGACCCAAACAGTGCTTGGCCAGTCCTCCAAGGTGGTAGCTAAAAGACTGGATGATGCATCAAAGACGGATAAAGTGCGGGCTGGCTTGGTATCGACCGTGCCGTTGCTCGCTCGGCCCGGAGCAGATACGGACTGGGTCGCGCGTGAAAAGGAGTGCTGTGAACCTGATTGGGTCGTGGCGACCTCTTCTTGCCAGATCTGGCATCCTCGTGTTAGTCTACGCCAAAATTATTACACAAAGATAGGTTGTGTCACCCACCTGAACGGTATCCCTCGGAGTAATGGTTGCAGGATGTTCGAGTCTCATCGACTCGGCAGCGGACTTGGTTTCCAGAACGCATACACTGCGAGTGTGGTCGCACACTGCAATGCGAGCGCCGTCCGGGCTGACTTGACAGTGCTTTACCCCCGCGCCGAGTTCGTAATGCTTCTCCTCGATGGCCCAGGGTGAGGGTCCAGACCACGTCTTGAAGAGGTGGCCGTCGGGCGTGTAAAACAGGATTTTGTGTCCTTGAGCCGCAGACTCCCACATAAGGAGCCAGCGGCCGTCCGGGGTCCAGGCCAGTCCTTGAGCATCGACAGTATCGGGCTGCCAAGAACGAAGGACTTGTCGTGTCTTGGGATGGTGAACACTGGCGATATCTTTACCGGCGACGCGTGTGAGGATGGCCAAATGTCCTGAGCCGGGGCGAAGTGCAAAGCCACGAGAAGCTACACTGGCTTGGTGGAATTTTGGGTTGCTGATCTCGATGGTTCTCGAAGTGGCCAGGTCGAAGATGGAGAACTTGAGGCCGTAGGATGAGCACATGAAGATCTCGGTATCGGAAGCGCCAAACTGAACAAAGGTAGGCTTCAGATTGGGGGTTGCGGGATTTCGTATAACGCCACGATAGCCTGGACCCGAAGCCGAGTAGATGAGAACCTGGTCAGAGAAGCAGGCGAGAATGCGTCTTGACGAAGGCGACCATCGCAAAGCGTAGGCAGTACCGACATTGGACGGTAACTTGACGCTATGAATAGTCTCGAGGGTTTCGACAGATCGTACACCGACGCTGGTAGGCGACAAGGTTGCGATCAGGTTACCATCAGGACTTGAGGCACAATGCGGCGATGCTGTCGGTGGTAAGCCTTGTGGAAGAGAACGGATGAGAAGACACTGAGAGCCTTACATTTAAAGATCCTTGAAAAGTGCATGATGCATGGAGTAGAAGAGTTGTGTGTTGGGAGGCGCAAGAGTGATATCAAGCCCAGGTACGGTACTTCACTTTGATCAGGTACTTATGATGCGTATTCGTATGATACCTACCAAAAGGCGAGCCTGACTTGTTTAGGAAAGTGAGACAAGGTAAGTGAGGTCTACTCCGTACCGAGTATTGCTTGGGAAAGTAGCAAGGGACGGGTGTTTCTGCCGAAACGAAACGAAGCAGGGTTTCTTTTTGGTCTTTGGGTGAGGATGAATTGGGCAAGCGTTCCTGAGTCTCGGCAGCGGTGGAGTCTTGAAGAAAAGCCGTTGTTGCAATGGAAGGAAACAAGGTGCTCGTCTGCATCTTTGTTGTTTACATTGATTCCTGTTTTGGACTAGCGCGGGGCAGCATCACAAGATACCTACCCACCTACCTTACCGCGAGTGCTTAGTCAGGTCGCGCTTGTTGCAGTGTCCGGGCTCTCTCCGGCTCCATGGAAGTTGCCGGCCGGACGACAGTGGGAAAGGACGCCGGGAACCAATCACCACTGCCCTATTTCGCCAGCACTTCAGACGCCGCCGAACCCCGCCAGAGTCCAGACATCCTTCGCCTAACTCCGTCGGCCCCGGTGACCTGTGCTTGTGCTTGTGCATACGCCCTTCAGCGGCACTGAGCGGCTCTTTTCCCCCTCACTTAGTCTCACTTTAGGTGCAGAGTAGTCGCTGTAGTGTTGTGTGTTGTCTATCGACGGGCTTACCTCACTCACAAATAGGTAATCGCCACGCTTCTGCTGACTCACAGTGTCACATATCTCATCGCCGTGATAGCAATTTCACTCCTCACTCTGGATCGAATCTAATTCTCATCCTTCTCATAGCCTCTACTTTCATCTCATCAACAATCATCATCACATGTCAGTGTCTGTGTCAGCCATGGGAATGAGCAGCGTGTGATTATTCCTCTTTTCTCTTTTCTCGGAGCTCGTCTCACTCATCCGACCTCTCACACTTCCTCATACTGAGATAGAGCGACATGAGACACAGCATATCATGGCCTCGCACTGCCTTGCGCAGCAGCGGCCAGCTATCACAGCGATGCAGACCATCACAGTCGACATGCATACCTCACACGCACACGCAGACGAGGTGTCTGAATGCGGCTGCTGCTGCAGCCCAAGTCACACCGAGCTCCCAACACCAACCACTCACCACCCGCCGGCGTCTCATCAAGGATGCGAAGCCCTTCTCCGACTTCCTCACCGACACCTTCCACCGCCAGCATGACTACCTCCGCATATCCGTCACGGAACGCTGTAACCTTCGCTGCCTCTACTGCATGCCCGAAGAAGGCGTGCCGCTCTCCCCGATAGAGGAACTCCTCACCACCCCGGAAATCGTCCTGCTCTCCTCCGTCTTCGTCTCCCAGGGAGTGACCAAGATCCGCTTGACGGGGGGCGAGCCCACGGTGCGCCGCGACATCGTCCCGCTCATGCACCAGATCGGCGCCCTCCGGCCCCACGGCCTCCGCGAGCTATGCCTAACCACCAACGGCCTTTCCCTCCACCGCAAGCTGGACAGCATGGTCGAGGCAGGCCTCACGGGCGTCAACCTGAGCCTCGACACTCTGGACCCGCACATGTTCCAGATCATGACCCGGCGCAACGGCTTCGACGCCGTGAAGAAGAGCATCGACCGCATCTTTGCCCTCAACAAGGCCGGCGCGGGCATCAAATTCAAGATCAACTGCGTCGTCATGCGCGGCCGCAACGACGCCGAGATCGGCCCCTTTGTCGAGATGACGCGCGACAAGGACGTCGAGGTCCGCTTCATCGAGTACATGCCCTTTGACGGCAACAAGTGGAACAAGGGCAAGATGCTGGGCTACGCCGAGATGCTCGACGTCATCCGCGAGACGTATCCTACCCTGGCCAAAGTCGAGGACCACAAGAACGACACGAGCAAGACGTGGCACGTCCCCGGGTTCGCAGGCAGGATCGGCTTCATCACGAGCATGACGCACAATTTTTGCGGGACGTGCAACCGGCTGCGCATTACGAGCGACGGGAATCTCAAGGTGTGCTTGTTTGGCAACACCGAGGTCTCGCTGCGGGATATCCTGCGAAAGTCCAACAGCGGCGAGCCCATTGACGAAGCTGCGTTCGAGGCGATGAAGCAGATTGAGATGGACCGCCGGCAAGGGCTGGCAGACGCTGGGAAGCCGCTGGGCGCAGCGCTCAACGAGGCGGAGCTCCTGGACGTCATTGGGATGGCTGTCAAGCGGAAGAAGGAGAAGCATGCGGGTATCGGGGAACTGGAGCATATGAAGAACAGGCCGATGATCTTGATAGGTGGGTAATCGCTGCCCCTTTTCTCCTATGCTTTTGGTCCATTGGTTTTGAGGAAAGGGTTTGCCTGCTTGGTTTATTTGCATTGGGACGGCGTTGGATACCAAGGGGATGATCGCGTGGCATGAATGCCCAAAGGGGATCCTATACGGAACGTATATATAAGTATGTATGTGCACATGAATGGAAGGCTGAATCAATAGGTCATCTAGATTCTCAACCTCTCCAACCGTCTCGTCTGTCATCTCCCACTAGGGTCTCCAAGCCAATGTCCATGAGCACGCCCATCAGCCTCACCCAGGCACCTTCACGCCGTCCTCTAAGCGTGCCAGGGGTACCCATCCACCTCCTCTCCACAACATCACATCACCACGCTCAACTCAGACCCTTCTCCTCAACCACCCGCCGCCGCAACGACGACTCCGACAAGAAGAGCAAGGACACCAACGGCAGAGCCAATGACACACAAACCCCCAAACCATCCCTAACGCACATCTCCCCCACAGGCTCAGCCCACATGGTCTCCATCGCCGCCAAACTCCCCACAGCACGCATCGCAAAAGCAGCCTGCACAATAACCTTCTCCTCCCCGTCCCCCATAAACCTCATCCGCGCCTCCCAGATGAAAAAGGGCGACGTCCTCGGCACGGCGCGGATCGCGGGCATCATGGCCGCCAAGCGCACGCCCGACATCATCCCGCTGTGCCACCCGATCCTGCTTTCGCACATCGGCGTCGAGGTCGAGCCGGCCAGCGACGCTGAAGACGAGACGGTGATTTGCGTCGAGGCGACGGTCGAGTGCGAGGGCAAGACGGGGGTCGAGATGGAGGCTTTGACTGCTGCTGGGGCAGCGGCGATGACGGTGTACGATATGTGTAAGGCTGTGGATAAGGGGATGGTCATTGGAGGGTTGAGGGTTGTTTTGAAGGATGGGGGGAAGAGTGGGCGGTGGGAGATGCCTTGATGTTTGTTTGCTCGTGAAAGATCTTCTTATACCTTTGAGATGAAGGAAGACTGAGACCAAAATCAGTCGTCACAAAAGGCTCTGCATTCCTAGCTCGTCATGGCCATATGGAGGATGATAGAAGGTGGCAAGTTGGAAAGTCAATAACTAATCTGATGGACTTGGGAGACGGTGCTTGGTGTGGCTGGTTTCTTCCTGGAGTAGACCAGATCCTCATCTGAATAATACTCCCATACCTTTAGATAGGAAAGGTAGAATATTAAGGTGCAGCCTCAAGTCAATTGCAAACAAATACTTCAGGTGGCATCCAGATCCAAAAAGTGAGACGAAGAAGGAAAAGAACCACCCCTGATAATTTGATAACGCATCCCGAACCTAAGTGCCTTACTCAACATCTTAAGCACCACGATACCTCACACACCCAGACCGATTTGCATCTAACCACCTAAAAAATATCCTCCTCGTTGACAAGGACAAGGTCGTGCACAGTAACAGCAACACCACAGCCCAGAAGACTCATGGCGATCACGGCGGGATGACTGACAAGACAGAAGTACCTAACAAACGAGCCAACGGCACACACCCCCCTTTTCTCCCTACATCAAAGAACACCACGTTTAGAAGCGACAAGATTCAAGACCCAGATTTCAGGAAAAAAGGTCATTCACTACCACGCACCTCGCTTTCAAAACGTATTCGTTGTTTAATACGGCCCGGATCAGCACGCCCTCTGCAAAGTGGATGGAAATAGGCAGTCACTTTACAAGGTCTTAGTGTGCTGGATTTCACTTGATCGCTTTGTCTAGTCCGAGTGAGCGAATGGCTCCACCGGATCTTGTTGTGCTCTTGCCAAGGAGCAGTGTAGACCAACTTCAGAAAGTGTTGTGACTAAGATATGAGTTATATACTTTACCTTTCAGTAAATACTGGAGCTAGGACTTTTGCACTTGAGATTAGCACACCCTGACCTTGGTTGTCTCTTAACTAGTCATGTTTTAATCTACATTGGTAAGTGGTAATACCTCGGCCGAGAATGGGTGCAGATGAATCGGCCAACGTCCACTGCTTTCTTGATTAAGTAGATGTGTCCCAACGTTCAGTCGGGAGATAAGACGACAGCAAGCTTAAATCGGCATGTAGTCCAGGTCTTTTCCAATGCCCTTACTTGATTCTGTTTCGTATGATTGATCATTCGCTAACGCATTTCAACGCTGGGATGTTGGAATGCTGTAAACCATGACACCAGAATGTGACAATTTGCTATGGGAGTTGGGTATAGCTACAATAAAATGTCTCCGCCAACCTCTCTCTCTTTCTCTCTGTCGACTCCATCTTTTATACAATCTCACTTCATTCTCCCTCTTACTCTCTCGTTAAGAATCCTCTCCATCCCCGGAAACTATGGTACTCCCCCCACTCTACGAAAACTCAGATTTAATCTCCTTCCCAACATTCATCGCAATCCAATCCGCAATCGCCATATTCGTAATCATTGGATTCACCCCGCTCGCGCTAGGGAAAACACTCGCGTCCGCAACAAACAGATTCTCCGTGCCCCAAACATGACCCTTGGGTCCCACCACGCCCTCGTCCTCGTTAGGCGCCATACGGCACGTACCCATCTGGTGCGCAGACGAAAAGATGGCCACGGGCGGCGCGTTGCCCACCCGCCGCAACTTATCCAGCCACGCGACGAACTTGGGATCGTTGACGCCGTCGAGGATCGCCTCGTCACCGCTATCCGAGGCCGAAGATGATGCGGCTGCAGTCTCCTTCTCCTTTGAAGGAGGCTCGGCGTGGTCGTCCTTGACGAAGGGTTCGAGACCGGGCAGACCGGCGTGGATCTCCGTCGCGCCCTCGACGTAGCAGATCTTGCAGAGGGCGACGACGCCCTCAAGGGTGTTTGCGCGGTCAAAGTCAGAGACGACGTAGTCGATGCGAGGGCGGCCGGAGACGGGGTCCGGGTACACGCGGCCCGGGTCGCGGTCGCGAGTGAGGGAGATGAAGGCGCCAAAGTGGCGGAAGCGGAGCTCGCTGAGCTTGGCCTGGAGGCCAGAGTGCCAGGGCATGCTGGACAAAATTGCATAAGGCTGTGAATGCGTTAGTGAATAAATTGGCTTGCAAAAGTTAGATTTAGGACCTACGATCATGCAAGTAGGCTCCAGCTTCACACCGTGGCCGGCCTTGTCGAGGTCCTCGAATGAGGAGCAGTAACTCGTAATGATACCGCCTGTGTTCACTTCACGTCAGCAACCAGAACATATGGGTTCGCGATGTATTTTGAGTGACTCACCCTCCCATGGCTTGCAGTCCTCCTTCCAGTAGCCTCCTACAAAGTTGCAGGGATGGACGTAGAGATTGCGGCCGAGGTGTCGGTTCTAACAAAATATCAGCAAGGTGGACAAGTCAGCGCGCGACAGAAGGACGATATGATCTACTCACCGTCAGACCACTCCTCAACAGCACCAAGGGGCTCGAAACTGATCCAGCCGACATGATGACCTTCTTGGCCTTGATAACAACCTGACGTGTGGTCCGCTGCTCCAGAGGGGCGCTGGTGCTGCCATTGGCTCCCCTCGATACCCATTTTCCAACTACGCCCGTCGCTCGCTTGGACCCGCTGGACTCGTCAAAGGTTACGTTCTCAACCTCAAAGCCCTCGATAAACTTGGCTCCAGATCCCGCCGCTGCCGGCAGCCAGCTCACGGTTGGACCCTGCTTTTCAGTCGACCCACAGCCGAGATGGCACTGCCCGCAGTAGTGCTCCATCCCGCCCGTGTTCTGCGGTGCCGTGGCGGCGTGCCATCCGAGCTTCCGGGACCCGTCCAGCAGCACTTGGTTGCGGTGGTTGTGGCGGACCTTGTCGGTACTGACGCCCATGAAATCGCAGACCTTGTCGAGGCAGTTTTGGAACTGGGGCGAGGTGAAGAAGGGCAGGCCGCGCTGCTCAGACCACTCCTTGCGGACGAACCCTTGGGTCTGGAGACTGACGCTCCAGTTGACGGTGCCACCGCCGCCCCAGCAACTGCCGGCGACCATATTGAGTGAGTTGTCATCGCTGGTGATGAAGCCCCCGTTCTCGTACAGGAACGAGCAGCCGGCATCCTGGGACATGGGCAGCTGGCTCGGGGTGTAGTAGTACGACTTGTCGACAACGAGGACCTTGTGACCGGCCTCGGCCAGGACCTTGGCAGCGACTGCTCCTCCGCAGCCCGACCCGACGATGACGACGTCGGTCTCTACGACGGCTGGCTCGCCAGCCGACTCGAACTGCATAAAGTTGAAGTCGAAGCCCTCGCCGTGCGTCTGGAAGTCCGGCATGTCGGTGTAGTCCGTCAACTCTATGAACAAAGGATTGGTCTGCACGGCGGCCTTTTGCGCCAGGAGACATATTGACTTTGATAGCACCCTGATTGTAGGGAGCCTGGACGTCTGCCAAGCCTTCAAAATTTGCTCACGAACTTCTATGGGTTGAAGGTGAACTGGGGTCCAGTAGCCAGTGAGAAACAACGTGCCGGCGCGCGTGCTGTCAGTTTGGTCAGTTTTTTGTTTACGGTGAAGATTAAAAATGAAGCGTCGTGGTGACGTTCATGACCCGTCACTTACCCAAGAGCGCCCATTGCGCCACCGAGTTGACGTTGCGCGCCGGAAGGCAGGGCCGCAAGTGTCCTGGTGATGCTCTCGATGAATTTGGGTTCCTTTGCGGGGTTGTGTGCCATGTACTCCTGGAATTTTTCCTCGGAAGGCGGTTTCTTCATGGTGTTCTGGGCGAGTTGGAGCGCAGCCGCATATTCGGCATCAGACACTCGGATCTGGCTCGTCGTGTCTGTGAGAGTCGCCGGTCGTGAGATGGGCGGGAGGACCGCCTCAAGCAAGGACATCAGAACGGTCCATTGAGTCTCGTTCCAAAAGTCGGTGGTCGGCAGCGCCGGAAGCTGGAGCTCAACGGCGGTGCCAGGAATGGTCTTTGGCAGAGTAGCCATGATGAAGCTGATTGAAGCGTGATGGGAAGTAAACACAGAAAGATAGGAATAGTAATCAAAGTGAACAGTTCAGTGGTACAACGCGATACAACGTAGAAATAGCTATAAGAAGGGGTAGAAGAACAATGACAACTACAAGGTTACGGGAGGTCGGATGAGGGGCAGCTTTGGAGTTAGCTATAGTCCCAATTGACACATGAGCGATGAAAAGGCACCTCGGAAGCTCATGCTCAACTGATGTCAGGATGCGTGGGAAGGCAACGGGAAAACGAGTCGTCGTTGGCAGCCCCCTGCTGCTCGCATGGTGGTGCTGCAGGGGTTCGTGTTTGCCATGGATGCGGGGTCTGTGCGACGAAGCATCTCAATGGATCTCTCCATAGCCATCTCCTCTCTCTGACTCTCTCTCTCTTTCTCTCCTACGCTATGGCTGTCTCCTCAAGCGGGCGGGACCCTATTCCCGATTCGGTGTGCTATTGGGGTGGTCGAACATTCAGTCAACCGCCAGCTTTGTGGCTAAAGATTGGCCGCCACGATTAGTTCTGAACCGTCTCTTTGTTTGTGGTTGCAGAATCCCTCAAAGAGGAGTCTCGGACCTATGATTCCCCCCACCGGACCTGGCCTGCAGAGCTGTCAATACCTTTAGATGTGCAGCTTACGCTCTGCATTGGCGGGGTATGGCGCTACTGAGCGGCACTTGGGCGCATGTAACCCTCTCAACCCGAGCGCGAGTGGCGTAGTGCGGGAACGGGGAATCAAGAGAAGCTGCTTGATGCGGGGAACGGGGACTTTGGCTCGATCGTAACGGGGCCTCGTCGGAACCCGATAGTTTCTTCATCAGTCATCACCAAAGCAAAGGTCCTTTCGACGCCATATTCACGGCATCCCACTGCATGAAGGAATACCATAATGGGAGCAAATAGGCGCCCCACGCGGCGTCCAATTGTCGAACGAAGAGTGACGCGGTTGCTGCACGTGTTGCCTCATGTCCAGACTTCCCAAGCGTCTGGGTCTTGAAACGACACAGCCGCGAGCTTATGTTTGTCGATATTTCAGCCACCATGGCCCCAGATGATGGTCAGATCGTTGGATCCGCCCGTTCACCTTGAAAGTGCACAGCGACATCAACAGGAATGATGCTGGGTTGACTGCTGCAGATCGTACGTTACCGTGGCTTGGGGTGAGATTCTTAGATTGTGGGGCAGATCGATGATGCGTCTCAGCGATTCGGCCGGGAAGCATTGAGCCTCGGCTCGCATGGACTGATTGAAACGGGCAAGAAAACACATATGCTTCTCAGCTGGCCTTGTTGTGAAGTTGTTTATTGGGATGCGATCGGAATTGGATGATTCGTTGGCATGGCCACGAGCTTGATACGGAGAATCACAACTGGCAGTGCCGGAATCGAATGTCTGCAAATATTGTATGTCTTGGGGGCGCCAGACTGGTCGTCACGGACCCGGTATTTGATGGCCCGTCGCCTCTTCCGTCTCAAGCACGGCCGCTCCAATCTATGGCTGGCAACTTGCAGACACCCGGCACCGTGTGCTGTGCCGACGCATAAGCCAAAGGACCAGTTTCCGGTCCGGCGCTAGAGAGAACGGCGCAGCCCGGCCCCAGGGCACCCGGGTCCGACTGCCGGTAGTGCATCGGGTCTACCGCTTGGCACTGTCGACTTCTTCGGGGGTCTGCGAGCCCCGGGCGAGCGGACTTGTAAGCGGCGAATCGACCAGATACTGACAGTAGGCGGACGTGGCCCGGTGGGTACGGTGGCCAAAATGCAAGTTTGGCTCCCCCTCAGACCTGCAGCTACAGGCCGCGGCTAAACCAGACGTGGACACTTTTCAGGGTCCAGCGGCGGGCCTTTCCATCCGTGCAAGGGGGGCTGGGTGTCATCTGGCGATGGGCGGTCTGGCGGCCAAGAGGGTTCAAAGGGGAAGCTGGGGCCGGGGTTTGCCTTTGAAGCCGAATTTGTTGGGGAAAGGAAACGAGAACGACTTGAAAAATGCATGTGAGAGTCGATCTGTGAAGAATTGTTGACTGACGGCGAACAAGGCGCGTAAGCCAGCAAGCTCTTCCTGGTCGGCTGATTTCCGTGTTGTAACTGTGGTAGACCACCGTGAGTACGAAGATGTATTACTGGAGACAGCTTTGCTGTAAATGACTGTACTGTAAAGAGGCACGAAAGGTGCGCGAGAGACTGTCGTGTGAGTGTTACCACCAGCGCATTATGTTATATCTGTGCAGGTTGAGACTCCAAGCGGAGGCTTCAAAATGTACTACGGATTCGTTCCAGCAAGCCTTGTTGTCATCAAGCAATACACTCTTGTCCAATCCGGCCGAGTAGGCTGTCTGCTCCGAGCTCGTGTGACAATCTCATCATCGACAAATGACGGAATCTTGGTCGCGTACCGCTTTGAGAAGCACGGGGGACCGTGAAGATCAAGGCCCTTGTCGCTCACATGTCAAATGATGGTCATCTAGCGGCTTCGTGATGATTAGATAACGGGAGAAAGAGGGTCCCTTACCAACAAGACCGTCCGTAGTCGAGAAGTGGAAATCATCAAAGAAAGGGAAGAAAAAAAAACTTCGATACGATGAAGAGAAGATTGACAGAATTGGGCTTAGCGTTCCCCCAACAAAAAGGACGAAGGTCGGGTAGCCATGCTCCACGGCGGATGGACACTTGATGATTCGTGACGTGGACTACTTCATGCGCGTTAGTGTACAACGCAAAAAGCCCATGCTGACGTTATCAGGCAAAATGTCAACTATAGTGAGTATCTGTCGCATCCCCCACTAACCACCCACAACGGACCAGGGGCAACTTGCAAGGAGGGTCAGCCTGGGCTTCCAGAAGGACGGCGATGGCCACGGGCCCCTGACAACCCGGCTGCAAGCCTCCAGGATGAGAATTGCGTTGCGCAGACTTGACTACTAGACTTGCGATTATCGAGTCCAACACCTGTCAGGAATTCAGGAGTTCGGAGCCCCCGATAGGAGTTCGTCAGAGTCGGTTGTCCTTGCGGGCCTTGCCCAACATTGATCTCTTGGTGATCTCTTGTGTAGCCATCGCATAACGTCCAACGTAGCGTGACCCAAGGGCACTGACTGAGCGCAAGACAGCGAGTGCCACTGCGAGCTCTGATGATGCCAACAGAGGTGTCGAGATTGGGCCGGCGAGAGGAAGCCGTGGCCATGTCCCGGAAATAGAGTTGGAGCTGGTGTCCAAAGCTCCCAATGCGCCATTGCCGTTGTCGGAAAGACAAATGTCTGGGACTCTGGGCTGGGCAATGGGTTCCGGCAACGTGCCCAAGCAAGATCCATGTCGCAGCTTTTCAACCGTTTCAAAGCGCCTGACGAACTGCGCGAATCGGTGGGTGAAAGGCTGCGAAGTATCGTACAGACCAGACGTACTGATACAGGGCGCCGCGGCGCAAAGGCTTTTTTGCTTCGTCCAACGTGCGATGCTTAATTGATTGAACCCTTCTGGGACATTTGCTCCGGGCGTGAAAACCCGTTCGCAGACGCATTTCGGCGTTGCCATATCACCGTCTAGTCAGTCGCAAATTTGCAAGAATGATTGTCGACTCGTCGTCTTCTTCAAGGCTCAAGCTGTTGGTTCACCCCCGCGGCCCCGCCCTTGTTCTTAGCAGCTTGTATCTTTGGCGTTGCTCGGGTCCATCTTGCAAATGTTCCCATGCCTGGGGCGCCAGGATGGGCTTTAAGGACGGAACAAGGATGATGTCGAAAGAAGCCGAGGCAAAAAGTGAGGGTTTTGGCCATTTTGGAGCAAGTTGAGCTTGGATGAGAAGATGGAACCGAACCGAACCCACCCCCGTCCATCCATCCATCCAGTAGTGCCACTGTGGTCGAGGCCGTTTGCCTTAACGTGAACCGGTGATGGTTTTGCGGTGCCTTTCGTCCGTTGTCAAGCTTGAAGGTGTTATTCATGTGTCTCTCAACAATGTTCAATGTTGGTGTACCCAGCAAGTATCCACAACACTAAGAGTGGAGGTACAGACGGGATACTCACGTACGAATGGATACCTACTCTGTAGGCCCCGGTTTTTTGTCTCCAGACAGCTGGTCACTGGTGAGGAAGAACGGAAAGAAGATGTGCTTCTTGGAGCTTGGCAGGACCTGCTGTGTCGAATCGAAGGCTGCGGATGTCAGTGGTGGATTCCACATTGAGTAGTACCTCCCGCGGCCACCCGACAAGCCGGGCAAGCGCGCACGAGAGACTTGCGACTTCAGGAAGGCGGCGAGGGCCAGGTGCGCTTGCATTTTCCCGGCATTTTTGGGTTTTGCTCCGTCCGTTGTTGTCAGGTACTTTGGTGAGGTACCTAAGGTTACCTAAGATCAGGTACCTTACATGATGTATTCCTACGCAGGAGGGAGGAGGAACGAAGGAAGGCACGTTGGATCTCGAGCTTCCGAATTCACCGATACCTGGATCTTCTCAAGACTTTACCTAACTTCTTCTTGTATGTTGCTTCCAAGGGAAGTCATGAGAGTGCATGGTTAAGTGTGTGTGTGTGTGTGTGAGGTACATGAACAGTACGTGCTTCAACGTCGCATAGCATTGAGAAGCTAGTGTGGGCAGGACGAGACATGACAAGGCAAGCCGCAAGACAAGACAAGACACCACGGCATCAGATACCTCATCTTTCCACCGAACTCACCAGACTCTACCTTACCTACACATTAAAGTCTGGAGCAGAGACAGCCAGCTGCCTTGCCGTTGCCGTTGGCCGTGCCGCACCTGACACTTCACGTTGTGCTTTTCAACTATCCGTAAGCAGAAACTTGACGTGCGTGCGCTTTTTGTATGGTCTTGACTTGCATCACCTCGTCTCGCCTCGCATCTGATCCGTTCCCTTGCCGTTGCGCCTTGGCCTCAGCAGCATTGTTTATGACTAAAGCCCGAGCAAAAGCGACAAACTTCTTTCCCGCTTTCTTCCTGACTGCTGAGTGACTCCTGATCAAGACACACTCCCCGCCAGATCCATCACTTCACCCGAAGCTACGTATCCGTCCGTACGAATTTATACTTGGTACTTGGTGTACCAGGGTGGAGGGGTGTTGACGAAGGGGAAGGCAAGGCACGGTATCCGTAAGGTAAGGCAAGGGGAAAAGGTGGGAGGGGATGAGCCGCTGGTCTTAGTCTCAGCACATTATCCACTCCTCTCTCTTTCTGGGTGACGGGTCACACACTCTCTCTCATCCAGAAATTCGACCTTCCCCTTCCCCATATTAAGACCTCGAGGATCCCTTCGCATTGACCTTGCCGTCTCTGCTGTTCTTTCTTCTTTCTCTATTCTCCTCTTCTCTCCCAAGCTCACCCGGCACACTCTCGTCTCCTTCGACAACCCCTCGTTGGACTGGAACGTTGTCTTGGACTCTGTCTCAAGCCTTCTCTTTCGTCCTTCAGAGAAAAAGAGCTTCCATCTCTCTCTTTCTTGCCCTCTCTTCTCTCTCTCCCACGTTCGTCCACCACCTCTTCCGGACCGAACCGCATACCAGTCGCTCGACGATCGAACCGACTACCGTCTCTTCCACCATCGACCCAATACCTGTGTGTGTGTTAGCACTACAGCTGTCAGTGTTCGTGCCGAGACATTACTGTCAAGAACGACTTTCGAACGTGCGTGCATTGTGTGTCTAGCTTGCTTTTAGCTTGGCACTTCAATTGCCGCGACTCAGCAAATTCCCCAACGCCCAAGCAATTAGCATTGGCGGGACCGCAACTTTTTCCAAAAAACCAAGCCCCGACCCAATTGGTCAATTAAGCTCCCCCACCATGGCCGGCGTCACCGTGCTCGGCGAGCTCCCGTCCGCCTCTCTCTTCACCTTCCCGCCCGATGGCGCGCATATGGCCATTCCCCCACCTTTCCCCGGGTCCATCGCCGCAGCCCCTCCGGTCGAAATTCCCGACAACATCTTCACCGCCGCCCTTGACCCCAGAGTGCCCATCACCATTGCCACTCTCTACGCCGTCACTGTTAAGCTCCTGAACAAGTACAACAGCTCGACCAACCGTAAGCCTTGGGGAATCAGCAAGACCAAGCCTTTCTTCGCCTTTGTCGTCTTGCACAATGTCTTCCTCGCTGTCTACTCGGCTTGGACCTTCTGGGGCATGCTCGGCGGCATGCGTAGGAGCGTTGTGAGCCCCTTTGGCCCCAATGGTCTGGCTGCCACTGCCGACAGCTTCTGCCAGCTCAACGGCAACGGAGGCTTCGGTGCCGCCACCGTCTACAACGAGACTGTCGGTTACTGGTCCAGCTTGACCGGCAACAACGCTCTTGGCTTTGATGGACGCCCCAGCCGTGAGGCCACTGGCAGAATCTGGAACGAGGGACTCGCCTTCTACGGCTGGATCTTCTACCTGAGCAAGTTCTACGAGGTCCTCGACACTTTCATCATCCTCGCCAAGGGCAAGCTCAGCTCCACCCTCCAGACCTACCACCACGCCGGTGCCATGATGTGCATGTGGGCTGGTATGCGCTACATGTCCGCCCCTATCTGGATGTTTGTCCTGGTCAACTCCTTCATCCATGCCATGATGGTAAGTTTTGCGCCTATTTCCCTCAACTGAAGTGTTGCTAATAGTCGTCTAGTACACCTACTACACCATCACCGCTTTCAACATCCGCGTCCCCATGGCCATCAAGCGAACCCTCACCACTCTCCAGATCACCCAGTTCCTTGTCGGAGCTACCTACGCCATGGCCCACTCCTTCGTTTCGTACACCGTCCCCGTGACTGTCTACACTGCCAAGAAGGGTGCCGATGCTATCACCCAGTCTTCGACCAGCACTGCCGCCGAGACCGTTGCCACTGCCGCAACTGGCGCTTTTGAGGCTCTCAAGGACATGGTCTTCGGCGCTTCTGCCAAGGTCGCCGAGGAGGCTGCCGCTGTCTCCGTCGCCGCCGCCGCCGCTGCCCCCCCTCAGCCCGGTTTCGTTGCTGAGACCATCTTCGTCACCCAGCCCTGCGTTACCACCAGCGGCGAGACCTTTGCCATCTGGCTCAACGTCCTGTACCTGGCACCGCTCACCTACCTGTTTGTCATGTTCTTCATCCGCAGCTACATCCGCCGCAGCACCGCCGCACCCAAGGGCAAGGGCAAGGCCCGCCGTGAGAGCAATGTTACTCTGGCGGAGAAGGCTGGCTGGGACGCCGCCCGCGAGGTCAACCGCGAAATCTACAACGGTTCTGCCTCGTACAACGTCGAGGGAAGCCCCAAGCGCGCTGGTAACGGCAAGGCCAAGCACTAGGGAAAGCTGGCACGCATGGATCGGTCCTAGATATAGGACGTAATGGGAAAAGGGGAAAGGGGAAAACACGGCTGGAAGAGAAGCCTGAAAGAGGTCTTCTCGTGGAGGCGGCATTGGGTTTGATTCAACGGCGTTTTGAGCTGGGAAAACATGATTGGGGTAAAGCATTCGCATCACCCGGAGCGCTCGTTATCTAGTCGTGATCGTCTAGTATCTTGCATTTCGCGCGTAGGGTAAATAGGGCGAGCCGGGTGTCATCCATCCGGTGCAAGTATGTATAGTCATCATCAATATGAAATTTTACATGTTAAATATTTTCGTGCATATCAGTTTTTGTTCGAAGAGGTGTCAGGTCGAATTTCCGTCCTAGGAAATGGATTTACCAGGCTTTCCTCGTCCACATCCGGGGTGTAGAAGCATAATTGTACAACATTCCCGGAACGGAGAAAAAGGGGGAAAGCCACCTCGTGTGACGACGCGGCGGCGGCGAAATTATGGGGTACAGACCCGAGCTCTCGGGTCCGATCAGCCGGACCATCTTCTCCGCATTTTCGTCGTCTTCCGGATGCGGTGGGGGGCCAAAACCGGAGCTCACTCCGATGTGGTCGGAAGGAGGGGAGAGGAAGGGGGGGTGTAGACGTACCAAAATTAGTATGCCGTGTTCAGCCTCTCCTCTCTCTTTTTCGTTCACCCGCATGTCCACCTTGTCGATCTCTTGGCTGCTTGTCTCTGGATTTTTTGGGGAAAGGTGTCTCTGCATGGGTGAGTCAGTTGTAGTGGTTTCGAGTGAAACCGTACGACCACGTCACGCTACGTGAGAGCTGCTTCAATCGAGTCGCCAAGTTGGCGTGTTTGATGGATCATCTACGGCACTGATGAATGCGTGGGAACAACGATTGTTGTCAATTTTCAACTAGACCAATGCCACACATAATTTTGCTATTCGGGGCGTGTGGGCAAGGTAGTCGTCGTCAGTCTTCCAGAACCGGGTTCGGCCACGATACGAGAGAGTCGAATTCGCCACTGAACCCTGAAGCGAGTTTCTCTCTGGATGATAGACCGCATTACTCAATTGCCGCGAAGCCTTGTTCTCAACACGCCATGTATTTCTTGTTTGCCCTCTTTTTTACCTTGGCACAATTCCAGACGCAGTGCATGAGGTAAGTAAATATGCTATCTGGTCAACCTCGAGTTACAAGACGGAGTCTGAGAAGAAAAAACATTCTTTACAATACGATGAGGCGAAAAAAGCTCAAAACATACTTATCTTGCGTGGCAAGATGTATCGAACGCCCTGCTTGTCTGCGGAGAGCTTATTCATAGGGTACGACGTTTCGTTTTTCAACTCACGCATAACGCCCGTCCGGAATAGGCGTTGCCTTGGATCAATTAGGAAGAGAAACTAGGAGAAGAAGGAACCAAGCAAGTCTATCTTGGGATCTCCATGGGATTGTGGATTCGCGGGGGCGGGGGTTTTCGTTAGCCCCTTTGCTGATCGTTTTCGATGTCCGCTGCTTTCGTCCAACCTTGTGCGACTTTCCCTCCATCATGTATCGTATCCCAATCGAGGTCGTGCTGATCGGGAATAGGTAGTAATGTTTCCTGACTCACATTCGCGTCCTGAATACATGGAAACACCATTGACTACATGGAACAATTCCTGGCTTTCACTTGCTTCGTCATGTTCGCCTGCAACGAGCAGACTCGAAGACAGTAGCCCTGGAAAAAGTGAAGTGGCCATGGTGTGAAGGCTCTCAAGGTACCAGCCAAACCACCTTACTCGAATCATTTCCTTGCCGCCGCAAACCAGGCCAACAACGGTTCTGCAGAGTCATCTACCTAGCAGTATTGGAGAAAAGGGCGGCGAGATCCAGGTAGACGAATCACAATGACGCTTACGGCGATGAATCATACAAAGCACATACTCGAATTACCCTAGGTACACGTACTACACATGCATACACCCCCCTTTCTTCTCGTCGTTGATCCAAGCTCCTAGGCACTCAGGAGCTTAGCCTCTCGCCTAGTTTCTTCCTTCCCCAAGCTTCCCCCTCAAGCTAAATCGAACCGCAGCAGGCGCAGAGGCTACCTTACTATAGGTGTGTGTGTTTGGCCTCACCTCCTCTTCTTCTTACTCACCGTGACCGCCTCTCTTAGCTAAATATCTGGGCCTTGCATGTTGCATTTGCTCACCTGCTATTGAAGCTCCTTATTTCGAGCTTAGCCTATCCGGGTTCGTTTACAGCAACACTCTCTCTCAACCCAACTCTCAAATACCCAAATGAATCTCGCGGGGAAGAAGACATCAAAATATCAGCAGCATAGCAACACGTGGGAAATTTGAAACAAATTAAATCAGAATGGGAAAAGGAAAATGTGAGCAGTCAGATGGGCAAGAAAAGAGACAACAAGATCACTAGAGGAAACGAAAAGCGCATGCCCGTCGAGGTCCGACGTTCGATTCGATGTAGAACGCTAGGCTACCTTCGGCTCAAGAATGGTGACCACCCACCACCACGACCAACGACCAACGACCGACAACCGACGACCTACCTTACACCGCACACGACCTATGCTGACCGATTTTACTCCGCACAGGTCAACGACATCTGACCGTTAGGCGGTGAGTCAAGTATCAAGACTGGTCTTAAGAATATTTCCGGCTCCCAAATAGAGAGACATCATGACTGTTTACTACTTGCAGGCAGCTGCTGCTGTAGCCTTAAGAAGGGGGCGTATAAAACTATTACCAAGGAATCCCGATGCCATGGCCTAAACCGACAGGAAGACGATGAATCAGGCCCCTGGGAAGAAGTTGAGATCAGGGAAGACTTTACTCATATGATAATACCTAGGACCCTGTAGTAGAATCCCTTCTAGTTAGTAAACACGGGAACCGTAGAGCTCACAGGACCTTGACAACACCACTTTTCAACGCTCGTGTCCTATTCAGCAGAGAATACTCAAAAGACCACTCCCAGTCCCAATGACAGACATATCCTAATTCTCATCCTCGTAGGCCATCATATGGGAGAGTAGAACTGAGACCAAAACAGTCGAAGGCCTGGTGATTGGTACCAATCAGACAACCACCACTGTCATCATCCTCTGGGCTTCCAGGAGTCAGAGCACCCGGTTACATGGTTCTCTCATACCCACGTAGCTCACCCACCCTCGGTTTTATAGAGGCAAGGTTGCGCATGCCTTATTAACATGCGGAAACCATATGGTTCCTTCCGGCCGTTGAGACAAAGACAAACCAGACAACAGTCACGCCCTCAAATACCAATACCCAAATCACAAGTCACCGATAAGCCAAGGTTTGCAGTCAATGGGAGAGTTTGTTTGCAATTGTTTGTATTGTTTCTTCCGAGACCTCAGAAGAGCGTGAAAGGCAGAGACCGGTTGGAGTCGGCCCCCAGCGCAAACAAGGTTGGCTGCGCGCCCGCCCCGTCCGGGTTGTTTCCCCCTTCTCCCCTCTCTAGATCTCCAAACCGTCAACCAATACGGTGACGGCAACTCTAAATACACGCAACGCCGATCCATGAAGGTGTTCGGCCGACTTGCTCCGCCCTCTTGTCTCTCTTCCTCCCATCTCGGGTGTAAGATAGTCATACCCCCGGATAGAGATCCGAGTACGCAGGTGCGAAAAGCATGTGGCCGTCACATCAGGGTATAAGCCTTCATTGGGGTATGCCGCTAAAACTCCGTAGAAACTGGAGTGTCGAAAAATTAAGAGCCCGGTTGTATCGCTTTCCCATAAAAACAACCCTTTTCCATATGCGATTGATATGAGGGGAGTTTGGCAAAGCCAAATCCGAGTCTTGGTGTGTCCGTCCAACGCCACGCTGTAAATGCAAAACAGAGTCCAAGCCAATCCGGCTGGGCTCGAAAACCGATGAGGCGTTCTATTGCGGATGAAAGTGATAATGGGTGACGCATGGTGCAGTCCATTAGTGGGTATTGGTGTGGTTGGTGATTTTCCATGTCTGGTATCGTCGGGGCGGCTGGTGAGAATCGCCACCGTCGTGTGAGTAAGTCTATGATTCTATTGTTTCGCTCTTCATTAAGGCCGTGAGTCGTAATCCGCTGGGTGTGAGGGCACCCTTATACTTTCTTTGTCGTCTCCAATGTACAGTGTACATTTAGAATGTGCTCCAGTTCCAGTCGCGAGGAACACTAGCAGCTACCTCGGGGCCCTTGGTAGGCGGGAGCATGCCAGGCATCATCGGGGCAACGGGGCTCGCGACGATGGGGCTCGACGGGGTGCCAGAGGAGTCGGAGCTTTGATCGCTACCGCTGCGGCTGCCGTTACGGCTCTTCCATACCTTAAATTCGGTGAAGCAGTGGAAGCAGGCGCGAGCGAGGGCTCCTCTGGGGTTGTAGTTGCAGTCCTCGTCCAGAGGGATGACTTCGCCAGAGTGGGCGCCGCAGAAGATGTTGCCACAGCGG
The DNA here is from genome assembly GCA_001563135.1 of Colletotrichum simmondsii. NCBI lineage: Eukaryota > Fungi > Ascomycota > Sordariomycetes > Glomerellales > Glomerellaceae > Colletotrichum > Colletotrichum simmondsii. Next base: position 512,705 of record JFBX01000758.1, read on the forward strand.
CGGCAGTGATGGCGACGGTTCAGGGCGTTGAACTTGCGCTTGCAAGTCGGGTCGTCGCACATGATGGACTCGGAGTCGGGCTGTTGGGAATTGTTAGTTATATACTTCAGGGCAGATTGACGACAGTGTCGAGAGATCCAACATACCTTCCAGTGCTTGCGAGTGGGTTCGCCAGCAACGTCGGGGAAGAGCTCAGGGTCCAGCTCGAGGTCAATAACCTTGCCACTGTCACCGGTAGAGCGGCGCGACAGCTTGGCTCCGAGAACGCTGAAGCCAGGGAGGCTGATGAAGCTGCTGTTGGCGCGGCGCAGGCAGAGCAAATCCTCGCCGTCGAGGTCCTCAACCTTGGGAGCGCGCGGCTTCTTGGAGTGGTGCTGATTCGGGCGGAGGACGGCGGGCACGTAAACGGGGCGAACCGACTCGGTGAGGCACGACTTGGGCGAGGTGGGAGAGCCCTCATGAGGAGTGCTCAAGGGTGATGTGCGGTTGCGGAAGGGCTGCGGTTGCGGTACTGTTTGAAAGGAGTGGGATCGAGTATGTGTGAAGTGAGGGCGATCCTGGGGGTAGAAGGAGGGGCCGCGCTGCTCGGCGAGGGTAGGCATTATGAGGTCGGTTGCCATTGTGTCGAAGTCGAGGCGAGGTTGGTTTGTAGGAATTATTGGTATAAGTGAAGCTTGGCGGTGAAGGATGCAGGGCGTCCTAGATGGTGTTCAAGGCGCTCGATTGCTGGAATTCGAAAGGACGCGAGGTTGATTTCTCGTAAGAATCGAGGATGGGAAGCAACGAATATTTGTTGCGACGAAGTGTTTGGTGATTAGAGAAAAAAAGGGCGGGACGTGGTTGTTGGCGTCGCGTTTGGTCGGGAATGCTTCGTATTAAACCTGGTGTAAACCGTGGATCGAAGCGGTGCCCAAGAGGATGGTAGAGGTATGGGTATAGTTGTGGTTGTGTTGGACGGTGGTTGTCGGTGTAGAGATAAGGATGCGCAGTGCCACCAAACGAGGTCGTACTTTTTGGGGTTTGCTTGTGAATGTGAGGTATAAGTGAGGTGAAGATGACCTGATCGAGAGTGGTGAGTGAGTAGGCAATCGCAGCAAGATAAAGATGCGTGCGTTGCGATGGAGGGGAGCGGATTGGTGAAGTAGTTTGGGCGGGATGCTTGGGGTCTAAATGGATGGGACGAGACTCGGGGGTGCGGAATGAGGGGG
>JFBX01000758.1:513922-553848 GCA_001563135.1 Colletotrichum simmondsii
CCCAGTAGCCTTGAGGGCGATTCAGTCGGATGGAGGGGGGTGCGCTGTAGGAGAGTACGTACACTATCTTATGGGCGGTGGGTGGAAAAGGGAAGGGGGGCATGCGGGAGCGGGTTCCCTATTAGATTTATTCCTGCGGCAATTGGCGGAGGGAGTTGCCCGCCCTCTTCCTCTCCTCCAGTGCCAGGCCATACGCAGTTAGTAGACGACGGTACAGACAGGAAAGAGAGTGAGGAATGAGAAGGGGGGGCGTGTCTCTCATTCACCCTCTCACTCTCTCACTCTGCTTTCTCTCTCTCTCTCATTCTCGTCGTCTCTCTCGCTCTCTATCCGTACCTATCTGCTCCAAGAGACGTATTTATGGTGGGCGTGGGACTTGAAAGCAGTAGTAAACAAGACACACACCCCTCTGCCTCTCTCTCTGTGTCTTCTCTCGGCATGGCTTTCCTTTCCTCTGTGCATACCGCCGGTACCATATCCGTACTCTCTCCTCCAAAGGTGGTCCATCGTCACTTTCTTCTGCCCACAACGCTTTGCCTCGCCGTTTCTCTGGTTTCGCTACCAACTTACATCCACCCGTTGCCAAGTTTAAAGTTTTCTTCAACTCCAACACATGCATACAACCTTCAAGCCAAAACAATATCGCGACCAAAGCAGCATACTGTAAACCTATATGGTCACTGCAGTCCTCGTAGGAAACTTCAAAAAGCTGCGGCCAGAGTAGCTCAGGCCACACACCACCACTTGGTTAGTAGTCAGTCAAGGGAGCGCGGTACGGCAACCCTGGGACCGCGGAAACGTGAGGCGCAAAGGCGGCGGCCACGATCATCGCAGCGGCGGCGGCGACGGCGGCGACCGCCCTTTCGCGCTGCAAGGAATCCCCGTCCTCACCTCACCCTCTCTCTCACTCTTCAGACTCTCCCCTCCCAATTCCGCGCCGTGGTCCACCTCCCCCGGAAGGCCCTTCCCAAGAAAAGACCGCTACAAGAGCCAGAGCCACAGCCAAAAACAGGCCCAGAGCCAAAGTAGGCCAAGCGTCTTCTAGCCTGGAAGCGGTTTAGCCACCGTCCTGGTCCTGTCGCCGGGTGGGCAGCGGTCTTCTACCCGGGTTGTGGTTGGCTGTAGAGAGGTCCGAACCCTTGTCCAACTCAGGACGATACCCCGGGGGCCACCAAGTCCTTGTCTCGTCCCAACTGCCACCGCAGAACGGATAGCCTCCCGTGCCTCTGGCTCTCTCTCTCTCTGGCTCTGGCTCTGGATCTGGCCCTGGAAGAATGTGTTTCCACAGTGGCTCGAAAGTCGAAACTCCCTCCTCCGAAAGTGCCCTCCAAGCCTCCCGCGGGTTCCTCTCCTTTCCTCCCCTAGCCTCCTCCAATCCTCCTCCTGCTCGAGGCTCGCCCTCTTTCTTCGCTCCATTTTCAGCACGGCCCCCGGCATTGTCTCTGCTGCTCGCTTCATCTTCCGTGCGTTGCTCCGGCTTATTGTTCCCTTCGTCTCGTCTCGTCCGTGACCATCAACCCTCCCATGCCCAGTCGAGAAGCAAGGTCCGACGCTGCTTCAGCTTTGCTTACAATCTTCCAGAAGCCAAAAGGACCCTGAAATTGAAGCGGCTATTCTGTACGTAAGGCGAATGCTCCGGCCCACGCCGCTAGCCCGCGCTGCCCACGTCGTTGAATGAAGATCGCTGGGAACCTCCTTGACCAACGGGGCTGCTCGCGTGTCTTCAACTCAGTCTCCTTCTTCTTGCCGCAGTCAAGCCGCCGCTAACGCCCCCGGGATACCGAACCTATCCTTACAAAGAGCCTCTGTACCTTCCTCTAAGGTTTAGTTCATAGGGACTCTTGGCTCATTTGCAGAGCTTCTAGACGGCCAAGCTCGTGTCACTCGAGATCACGGGCTTTCAACTGCCCCAGCTTCCTAAGTAAGTGACTAGGTTACCCAATTCCAAGGGTCTCGAAGACGAGCAGGCGAGCAGAAAAAAAAACAAAGAAAAAAAATAAAACACGGGATATGGAAAAAAGCAATAATGCTTCTGTAGTGCCTGTAGCCCGTAAATTAGCGGTGGGCGAGAAAGCTGTCGGGGTGAACCTTTGAGACACGATGGCCCTCCAAAAACCCACTTGACGTCGCCCTCCCGCCTCGTCACTTTATTGCCTGGCTGGTACGAAGTTACGAACTGCTCCAGTTCTCCAGCCATTTTTGACACTCCGGAGAAAGACCGCAATATCGCCTTGGCTCTCTCTGTCGCTCTCTCTAGACGATGGCCGTTTTTGGCGTCCGCTTGTAAGTGCCGACACCTAGAGCCTACGTGACGACGGCGACAACCTACACGAAGGGTGGGCAAGTTAAATTTGCACAACGTAATAGCTGCTCTTGGGTTGGTCCAAGAAGGTTCATGTTTATTGCCGCTTCACGATGCGGCTCCTCTTCCACGCTGCGGTTGCTGCATCGTCACCGCCGTGGCCCGAAATACACATTGGCAGGGGCCGTCGGACAGAGACCGATCTGGACTCTGGGGAGCGCTCTTGTTTTTTTTGCCGGCTGCCGCTCGTATCGCTCACACGCTCGCATCGACTAGGCGGGCTCGTCGACGCATATCGGGATTCGGGGATGCGTCCTCCACTTCTTCATGGATGGAGCGGCTCGCCGCTTGCCCAGCATGAAGCAGGGGGAATGAACCGAGAATTCACAAGGGCATGGAACTCTTGATCTTGTGACGGCTCGTACGTACGCAAAATGTCGAACTGCCAGATCTGTTTATGAGTTGGTATAGTGCTGTCCGGAGATGTCCTTGAGGCTGCATTCATTTACTGTGTAGTAATTTGCTTGTGTCTGGTAGCTTTGGTGTGATGAGCAGGTTGATGCTGGTTGTGCTGTTGAGCGTATTTCCATCCTGGGATGCTGTTCCCGACAGGAGTCCTTCTTTGGCGGCGATCCGCCTCCTCCCCTCCCCTCCCCTCCCCTCCTGATGCGTGGATGCGTGCGCGCATCCATCCATCCGTCCAGGACTCCAGACGTCCATCCTGCAGGATACCTTATGCGTGTGCACCGCGATAGGCGGGACCCAATCGTCCTGTGCGACGTCGGAACGCCTGGTCTGAGTGCCCCTCTTGGTGATGACTGGCAGGTCAGACTTGCTGCATGTTAGTCGGCCGTGACCCAGAAACCAGACCAAGGCCCAGCAACGAGAGTTGCATTTCGACTATTCTCGACTCTTGGAATTGTCTCGAACTCGAACCTGATGCGGCATGCAAACGCTGTCCCTGCTGCGTGGGTTGCTTGGTTGTCTAATGAATTAGCTCACGAGGCATGAACTTGGCCTGGGCCATAGGTGCGAGTATTGCTAGAAAACTGCGAAGCGAACCGCCTGGAGTTGCTCTTGTCCTTCTGCTACTGCATGGCAGATGTCGGGGGAAACTCTGAAGTCTGAACCATAGGCAAAGGCGCCAAACCCCACCGCTCATCTGCTCAATTGCTGCTTTCGGTCATCTAGCCGGGGTCTGTCTGTTTCTCTCGCCCTCTCCACATTGTGGGGATTCATCCTCCACTGGCACTGGTCAACTGGACCAGACGAACGCTGTTCATTTCCAATCGCCGTGACTCGCTACCTCTTCTCCGATCTCCAGCCTCCCCAGTCGAGGCTTGTTGCTTGTTGTTCGCGTGGTTGGCACGGTTGACGGTGTCCGTCATTCAAACAGTGGGTTATAGCTTGTGGGTGAAGGTGGCTACGCTCCAGCCTCCAACACCACTTCTGAAATTACCACGCTTCAGCCTCCGTGATGATGGATGCACCGTCCACATTGCCGGGCTGAAGACGACGTGTCGTCTGGCTGTCTTGGAGCTGCAGCAACCACAGCAAGCGTCCTGTCAGTTGCCAACGGGGTTGCTGCAGGGCGTGTGGCACAACGTCGGTGTGCTATTTGCGGAGGTGATCAACCACATGGGAGAGTCTGACAGCCAGTCGCGTTTGTGGTGTCGCTGCAATCCGCCGCCAGCTTGGTGGCTCCCGACCGCTGCCCAACGCTTGTAAGTTGACAGGACGGGATGCCGTTGAGACTTGAGTGACATGCCATGCCAAACTTGTCCGTAAGTCGCTAAGTCGCAAAGTAGCAAGTGGCTGCATCTTGATGACGAACCCTGGAATGTCCTACTCTAGCCTCTGCTCAGATCATGATCTCGACAGGCTCTGCCTTCGAGCGCTGCTTCTTCCGGGGCAACAAATCAATCAATCTCCAACCCAATACGTCAGGTTCGCTATGGTTCGGATTTCCAGTGGCCCATCAGGCCGATCTGGCGTGTCGGCCGAGTGAGAGAGGGACGGGAGTTTGTCTCATTGGCCGCCTGTTGTTTCGTGGCCTGAACTCACTCCTCCAACGTTCGCAAAGACTCCGAGATGTACTCCGTACTCTGTATTAACTCGCAGTGCTGTAAGGGTCCGTGGAGAAGTTGTCTCCAAATCCGAGTCATTTCAAGCACTGAATATGACGCAGGCAGTGCAACCTCCGATTCTCGTTGATTTCGGCCAATGTCCATCAATTCCTGGACGAGTAAAACCCAATCCAGCCACAGATGAAAGATCTGCTCCGAAAACTTGACAAGTGAGGGAAATCGACAGAGGTCGACGTCGACACCCCACCGCGCCTCTTGTCTGCGAGGAAGCCCCGGAGCTTCAGCAGCGAGATGCCACACTCTAATGGAGATTGAGGGGTCAATGGGCCCAGTATCTGTATCTGGATCCGTGCAGCGTACGGGTACCCAAAGCAACGCGAAGCGAAGCTTTCTTTGAAGCAGAGGCCAGATGGGCAACTGGGCCAAATTGAGAACATTGTGCAGGAAGAGGATCCAGAAACTTCAGCAGGAGAACCGGTCGAGTGGAGCTCTTCCACTCTCAATCCCACGATGCTCTGCTCCAGAACACATCCAGAAGCCTGGAGACTGTGGCCGTTTCGGAACCGCTTTAGCTTGGCATTTGCAAATAGGTTGCTCTGAGGGCCCGCCCAAGACGGCGCTTCAACGTCTGCGGTCGAATTTCTGTGGTGCTGAGAGATATTACCATCAAGACCACAGGCTGAAGGGCCTGCCGCCTCGCCCGAGCTGTGGATAGGGCCGCGGTATTCTGTGCAAGTGTGGCGGGGATCCCAGCAGGCAAAACCGCTGCGCAGCATTGGCAATGGGGGAAGCCAATGCAGCTCCAGCTCCAGCTCCAGCTCCAGCTCCCGCTCCAGCTCCCGCTGGCCACCCCTCTTCCCCCTTCTCCTTTGCCACAGCCTCGCTAGTCTGTTCGTTCGCTGTCGCCGAGCGCTAGGACGCAGGAGACGTGAAGAGTCCCCGGAATCTGGCCGACTCCACAGCCTCTCACTCTCCCGTCCGTCCACTGCACCTCGGCGGTTTTTTGGCTGTTGGCTTCGGGCGTGTTCCTCTTCTGACAGCAACGTCCGGCCGAGGCTCAATGCCGGCACCGACAAACCAACCATGCCTTTGACGGGGAGGCGAAACGCTCCAAGACGAGACCGCGGTTGCATTGCTGACAGAGCGGAGGATATGAGACGGGAACGACAAAGGCCAGAATGCGCTCTCTGTCAAACCTGCGCCACTTGTTTCCGTGGCACCACGAGGGCGACGACGACGACGACGACGTCGCCGCCCAACGGCAGAAAAAGAGAGACACCGACATTTCAGTTGCTGAGTACTCGTTTATCCCTGTAAGATGATAGGACGACTGAGTCGGTCCACTGCCAACTCTGTCCTGTTCGCGGCTGGCAACATCAAGATTCAATAGGCTTTTTGCAGGTAATGGTGGATACCCCGACAGCAAAGCAAGCGATAGGCTTGGAATGTTGGGGTACCTATTCGTAGATACAGAGTCAAGAAGGGAAAAAAAGGAATTCTCCATGAGACTTGTCGCTGCCCGGTGGCTGTCCGTTACCCCTTTGCCCAATGGCACGGTCGGTGGCCGGGACGAGGTAGTCTAGGATCCCAGGGCAGCCGTTTCGCCGCCATCAGAGATGATCCCTACAGGTGAATGGCTCGCGTGTGAGCGACGTGGTCTTCCCCGGATTGAGGTTCAAATGAGACATGTCGTCGTTAAACGAGCCTCATCTCTCTCCAGAGGGTCCTTTTGAAAAAGCAGGGGGCTTGATCAACCGGAGATATGTCAAGCAGGAAGCTCCAAGGGCATATTTGGTTTCATCGATAACAGAATCAGGTGAGGCTATCCGAGGGGACGGGACCGGCTATGGGTGTTGTGGATTGTCGGTGAGTTTTGAATTGGGGTCGCATCGGCAGTGATCCTCACGCCCAGGAGGGCGGACAGCCAAGCGGTCGATGGCAATCGTAAGATGTGAATTGTGAGGCCTTTTCTTTCGTCTGGGGGGGCCGTTTCGTAGAGGCAGAGCGAAAGAAAGGCCATGCAAATCTACGAGAGGTCGTTCGAGTCGGGCCACAAAGAGACAAAGTGACAAAGTTGACACGCAGAGAGAGTTGAACCGTTTCGCTGGGAGGCTGACTGAGCCTGTGATGGTTAGACTGTGGTACGTACTGAGTCTTGCAAGGAAGAGGGCAGGAGCGAATCGAGATAACGGACCACTTTTTTGCAAGAAAGAGCACAGACGCGCTTTCCCCAAAATGGCATCCTTGCTGCATGCCATGCTTCGATATCCCTGTCATCAATCAATCAATGCAGGGTCCTCATCGTTCATTGGCTGTCGTGTTTGCGCCGTTATCGCCAGTCTCTGATTGGTCGCTTACTCAATTCATGGTGACGCACTCTTGCCTCAGGCAAGGTACGTAGGGCGTGCAAGGCCACCAAAAGACCTCGGGGCGTGCAGGGAACAAGCTCCGATTCCGGGTCCATCACCTCCTTCACGGCCTTCACGTTCGCTGTCGAAGCGCGTTCGCGGGCTGGCAAACGCCTGGCGAGCGAATGGGCAGCTGGCGCATGCAGGGCGTTCGACATGTGACGTCGACTCTGCCGGCATCCCTCGTCGGCGCAGTCGGTGACGGCTCGCTCACCGCCTAGTGACATTCCAACACTCTACAGCGAATCGTACAGAGAGACGCAGCAACAGCTGGCGCATTTCGCTGTTATCACCGTACTGCTTTGCTTTTTTTCACGCCACCTTATCCCGGCCGGGGGTTCGATGCCGCCCAAATGAGTGTCTGAAGGTTGCTATCTATCGCTTTCCGGCATGGCGGAGGTTCATCCGTCAATTATCTGAACCTCCAACCCGGTTCCCCGAATAGGGCAATTGAGAGACAGGAGAGAGTGAGATTGCTGGACAATGAACGGGACAACAGTAACCTGAAGTTCTGATCCGGATAGCACACACCCCCCTCAATCCGATACCTCAATCCGACACCGATGCCAACAACGACAACCACAACCACCACCTAGGCCAAGAGAAAGTCAACGACCGTTCCATGTCAAGATGCGTCGTGATGGTGTTGCTGCCGCCCACCGGCGTCGATCCGTGCAACAACCCTTTCCTTCGCCTAAACTGCGCCGCCCGGTCGATCTGCTGCCCCAACCATTCTTCCCCCAGACTGTGATGTAAGGGCGAGAGGTCTTGCGTTCCCAAACACTTCCCAACTTTCGCGACGTTCAAGGGGGATTTTCATGATCGTCCGCGCGGGAAGGGAAGGAATGTGCGTGAGACGGAAGCGCCAGCTCCATGCTAGCCTACCTAGCAAACTGTTTCCCCGCGGAGGCACACTCAGCACCACCCCCGAAATCCCAATGTGAACTGAGACCCAACCCTCCAAAAGGCTGTCCGACATGAACCCTGCCACCGGCAAGATGCCCGGCTGGCCCGCGCTATCGTACCCGACGCCGGTCGCACCGGCCGAGAAGTTAGAGAGAGCCTCGCCCCCTTTTCCATCTTGAACATCTCTCCTTCTTTCTATCAGACCCTACCATCCTTCCGGGCCCCGGGCCCCGGGGGAGGGAGGGTGCGCAAATCCTCGAGAAGAAAACGCCAAATGACGTACCGGAGGGTTGCTCTTCTTCCGCTCTAGGAAGGCTGACACGGGATCGCTTTGGGGTAAATCGAGATTCCGACACAATGGCCCAGTGTGGTTCCCACGCCCTCCCCATCACTTCTTTGACTCCAAGGAGGCTCCAAATCTTTCCAGGCTTTTCAGCCTATCTCACTGACTCAACATGCTGGACAATTGACGACAAGAAAGAAATAGGGGGACCAAGGAAGCAAAATCCCGCGATTGTCGGTTCCTGTGGTGGTGGTTTGGCTTTCGCAAACATGACGTCGGTGCTAAACACCAAACCCCAGGCGTGGTCCTCGACGATCAGGATAGCCCCCGTACGGAAAACATTGCCAAGGATCGCCCAAGCTCTGATATTGATACCCCAAGAGGAAGCAGTACATACGTAAGTATGCCAGATATCTTGGAAAGAACTGACGCACAGAAGGTGTTTTGGCCCTTTTGATTGTCACTCTGAAGCTTTGTCCAGGCCGTTATCAGAAAGTGTGAGAGTATAGAGAGAGCCCTGACAAGCTGACGCTCAACAGCGTCCTTGATTGGTTCTGCATCCTCAAAGCATTGTTTCCCGATTGCCTGAGCGCGGAAAAGTGACAGGTAGGATTCTCTCATGGGAATTGGCCAAACCTTGATAACGGAAGTTCCGTCCGCTGCTGCGCTGCATAGAATTAAGGTTCATCTAATAGCCTCGTGTTTCTCCATGGTGTGGTGTGCACGGCCGGAATTAGTCTAGAATGTTTGACCCTGAAATGAGCAAGTCCGCCCAAAATGCTAATTGCTAAGACTGCCGGGAGTTTTGTAGAATCATACCCATGGAAACTGCGAGTTTAACTTGTTGCACCCTCAAGTTTGATCTCCTGCACCAAGGCACTCATCTAGCTACCTAGGTAATCAGCTCAAGATGAATCGCAAGGCTTTGAAATCTAGACGTGACGCGAGTAGTCATGCTTGTTGATCAAGACGAACCTTCGTCTGTCATGTCCCTGAACGGCGTACGGTTAATCCCCAAAAATTGCCAGGGCTGACCTCATAAAAGGTAAGTAGTGCCGCATACTGCCTTCTGGAATCTCGGGCATGTCGCATGAGGTCGTACGGGTCGGCTTGTGCGAGAGTGCGAAGGGGGATTAACATGTCTCATGACAACAAGCTCAGGATTGGGCTCCGCCGTGAGCATCTCAAGTACACGCCTTGCAATATGAGAAGCTACCATCCAATATATGCCCATTGTCTCTAGACTTTTGTTACTACTTACTTATTCTGTTGTGAATACTCATGAGGAGGAGACCGATGAGGTGTTGTGATTGGACACAGCGATTTTGATATACGAGTCCGAAATGAATCTCGCAAAGTCGATATTCAGAGCGAGGCTGTTCTGGTCATTGACCTCACTCAGATCAAAAGCCGACGCTGTTGCATTCATGCTGGTTGGGAGGTACCGGTGCTGTGCCGTCGAGCACGATATCTTTATATACCTCCATTGAAGTCTCGGCACGTAAGCGCGCAAAGGCCTCTGCTTGTCCACTTTGCGAAGACGACTGTTCCGTTTGCTTCTTTGATTAGCGGAGGTCTTCAGTTAGCCTCAAGAAGCGTTGGGAGACAGCGAAGTCAGCATCTTTAGCATAGAGACTGAGAGATGAGGGGATATATCAATAAAGGAGTAGATAAGATCAGTCATCTCTTGTCCGGCATTGTGAAGACTTAGCGCTCTTGAGGGATGTGTTAACGGGAGAGGAGTCATCGTCATTGCAGCATCTATAAGGGAATCCCATTATACAATGCTGGGTGTCGAGACTGTAGCAAAGCTCAGCTGTCGTGACACAACGTTCCGGTCTGCTGAAGCGTTGGAATACATTGACCAAGGGTGAGTGAAGTCGGCATCAACTTCGGTCAGTATCTCTGGGCCTAGAAGAAGACAAACAAAGTGCTACCCAAGTCTCATTCGGAATCGGTATAAGGCTGGGCGAATATTTTGTTGGCTTACACTAGTACGAAAATCTGATATTTGTTTAAAGGGAAAGGGCATAAGTTTCGGTCGCCTGAATTTATCAAGTTAACATTGAATGATGTATAAGTTAGGAGTTGATCAAGTCTCAGGTGGACTGCTAATGCCAGATTCTCCTGTTCGATATCTTTCCAGGACATTGATTCTGGCTGCAAAGAACTTGGTCAATCTGAATTTGTCTCGATTCCTCTTCATCAACCCCCATCATCACCCTTTCCTGGATCAAGATGGATGTTTCAACCAAGAAAAGCCACTACTCCTCGGTTGTCCTGCTGCTATTCCACAAATCCCTGAATACCCCCCCTTCCTGATCCTTCAACACTCGCGGTGCCCCTTTCTCAACAACACTGCCTTTATCCATGACCACGACCGTATCGCAGTCCAACACCATATCCAGGCGATGAGACACCATGATAATCGTATACCCCTCAAACTCCCGGCGAATAATATCCTGCATAACAAGGTCCGTAGCCCGATCAACACTAGAAGAAACCTCATCAAGCAATAGTATACCCCCTCCGGTACCGCCACGGCTCTTCACCCGCCTCCGTAAGACCGCCCGAGCCAGACAGAACAGCTGCTTTTGCCCCTGGCTGAAAGACTCGGCGGTGAGCTCGGCACCTATCCCGCCTCGCTCCTGTATCCCCGCGAGTAATCCTACTTGCTCCAAGACCTCGACACACTCAGCCTCGGTCGCCGCATCAAACGGGTCGAGGCTGTCTTTCACTGACGAGCCGTCGGGGAGGAAGATTGCGTCCTGTGAGACGGCTATGATGCGGCGCCGCAAAGTATCTCGGTCGATTTTGTCGAGAAGCACGGAGTCCACCACAATGCTACCCGCACTCGCGGGCAAGGTCTCGATGAGACGAAGCAGCAAGAGAATGAGCGATGATTTGCCGCTGCCTGTTCTTCCACATATAGCTACCCTCTCGCCGGGTCTGATTGAGAGATGCAGGTTTCGGATGGCAAGATCCGCAGGCAGCTTCTCCTCGCCCGCTGAGCTCAGTTGATCTCTGGACGCTCCGTAAGATGCTGAGACTCCTTTGATCTCAATTTCTCCCTTTTCAGGCCAGCTTTCCCTGGGAATGACATCTTCGTCGGGCCCGGTCTCTGGTGTCACTGTGTCACTAAACGTCTTGAGGCGCGCCACTGCTCCTATACTTGTTTCGAGCATGGTGTACGACTGAACGATCGTAGTCAGGGTATCACCGAAAGACATGAGAGTTACCAATGATGCACCGGTAAATCCAGAGCTGGCGCGCAGTTGTGTCGCCAGCGTCACTACGATGGTCGCGAGGGCAGCCACGAGTAGTTTGAGTGCTAGCTGCAGCCAACGCTGGATAATTGCGAGCTGATATGCTGGCCTCTGGCTGGTGTCGAGAAGGTTGTTGTTGACTGTGATATCTGCAGAGATGAAACCCAGAGCTCTCAACGTCGCTAAACCCTTGAGAGTATCGATAAAATGGGAGCTGTGAACAATATGGGTCAGTGCAGTCCTGAATGTGTTTGGATAGTAGTCACCAGCAGACTCACTAGAGAGGACTCTTTGCTTCGAGCTCCAGAACACGTAGCTGCCTCGAAGTCCGAAGGTAAAACATTTGCACAAAGTATAGAATCGCCACAAGAAAGGGGTAACTAATCGCCAACCACGGCGACGAAACGGCAATAACGATAGCCATACCCACAGCAGCAAACAGCAATACGGAGAAGTTGATCAGTGCCATCGGCAACTCGCTGTCGATCAAAGCGAGATCTTGAGCAAATAGATTCGTCACCGTCCCCGTGTCGGTCGTCGCAAAGAACCTCAACGGCGCGCCGACGAGCGTCCGCAGGGCCCGCTGGTGCAAACTCGATCCGGACTGTGAGATCATGGTCTGCGTATTGATGAAGACGACCACCATCAGGGAACCGAGACACATGATTTGTAAAAGAGCGTATACGCCCATATAGAACGCGCCTGAACGCTTCGGGGTCTCGGCGGTGATGTCCTCGGACCAAAACTTCAGCCAGACGGTGGGGAAGTTCATGCAAAAGGCGTAGGCGCAGCACCAGAAGATGAAGACGGTAATTACCCATTTGGCCATGCTTCCAAAGTAGTGTCTGTATACTGCCATATCGCCCAGTTGACGTGCCTTATCTGGTTCTTCCGCCACGTCGGAGACTTCAGTGACTGTTTGTGCTAAGGGATTCTTCTCAAGCTGGCTTGATACTTCATTCTTTCCTTGAGGGGAGGTCTCGGTCTCTTGGATCTTAAGGCTTTGGACGTATTTCCCATTGGTCTGCAAGTCTGCAAAGGATCCCTGCTCGACTACAGTACAGTCGGCACCCAGTGCGATGATATGGTCTGCAAGTGGTAAATGGCGTACAGAGTGTGTGCATAATACGGCTGTGGTGCGTCTCTGGCGAACGATGCCTTGATTGCCAAAGACCCGATTGAAGACGTGCTCTTCGGTGGTCGCGTCGAGGCCGCTCATGATGTCGTCCAGGATAAGTAGGTCACATTCGAGGTACAGGGCGCGAGCGAGAGCGACTCGTTGTCTCTGCCCGCCACTCAAGGTCAGCCCGTTGCTGCCGATTTTGGTTCGATCGCCTTTGGGTAGTGTTGAAAAGTCGGCAGATAGCATCGTGGCATCGATTACTTGGCGGTAGCGTTCAGGATCCAGTTCCGAGTGCCCAATGATATTGGCCTTGATTGTGGTATTGTAGAGGAACGGAGATTGGTCGCAGTACCCTACCCTGCGATGGTTGACACTGAAGATCACTTCGCCAGAATAGTGTGGGATCTCGCCGAGAAGGCCTTTCAGAAGTGTCGACTTGCCTGAAGCCACAGGTCCCACGATGATGGTTAGGGAATTGGCAGGGACGATTACGTCAACGTCGTCCAGAACGTACCTTCCCTCAGTCCATCCGAACGAAGCTTGCTTCACTGCGATTGAGGAAGCACGTAGTTCAGCGGGCTTCAAATCACTTTCCAATCTCGACGAACGCGGGGCTTCGGGCGTTTTGCGATAATCTATGCGGCTGTCTTTGTCTAGGTACGCCTGGATACGACCCAGGCAGGCGAACGCCGAAACCAGTTGCGGAATGGTCTGGAACAGGCTGCCCAACGGACCAGCCAGGAGCATGAGATATGCCATGGAAGTGAAGATGCGCGTGACGTTGAGAGTCTGAGAAGTCACGGCGAAAGCCATGACGGGGCCGAGCTGAGAGGGTGTGTATGCAATCGTTACGGCCGCGAGGAGCATCAGTCGCCATTTCCCACCCACGCTGAGTTCCTTGAGTCGTAAGTTGTGTATCAGGCTTTCAATCGGCCCGGACATGGCCGAGATCTTGAGTGCCTTCATGCTCGAGATAGCTTTGGCGGTGACACCAACTCGCTGCTGAATAGACTCCATCCACAACGTCTGACGTTTTCCTGTGAATTTGGCGGTTACCGTGGAGGCTGCCGTGCAAACTATGACTACAATGACAGGTGCAACAAAAGCGGCGCCAATTTGCCGTTGCAGCAACCAACACGCCAACGCAACCTCGATCGTGTTGGCCCAGTATTCGTGGATCGGCTGGAAGCCATTCTTGACGCGCTCCACATCGGCGTTCATGAGCGTCAAGGCTGCGGAATCGTCTGCGGCGGACAAACTGATGACGGTTGTTTTGCGGTAGACGGCTGAGGCCAAGATACCTCTTGCCATGTGGACGAAGCGCTCTTGGAAGTACCAGTAAATGGAGCTGGATGTAGCCATGCCAATGTAGGTGAGAAAGGCAGCACCGATGTAACCGTACCCCTTGTTCGGTGACGAGGCACCCACAGGCTCCTGGAGGTAGTTCAGCAAGCTCTCAATCATGAGAGGTTGGCAGAATTTGAAGCCCATCTGACAAAGCCGTGGGATGATGGGCAGTATGAATGGTCCTACAAGCGTCTGTGCAACGCCCCTGAATAGAGCATGCTTGTGACCCTGCGTTTTGTTCTTCTCTAGAAGAGGCCCGAATTTGGCGTACAAGGCCTCGGCCGACATTGCTCCATCGAGCGCATACAAGTCGTCGAGGACAAGGAGCTTGCGGAATCCCCTGAGGAAGAGGTCATTGACCCAAAAGTAGGTCGAAAGACTGATGATACCGCTCGTCGCCTCTGGACTTTGCTGCTTTTCGGAGGCTATTGCTTGCCTTTTCGTCCAAGATTCGATGACGAGTACGACGACTTTCAGAATGACACTTGCGATCGACAAGCGGGCTTGATGGAAATCGTTGGCAGAGTCTGCCGACAGCCATTCAGTTCTCGTGCGAGCAATATCAAACAAGGCAGTGATCAGGAGGTATACACCGAGCAGCATCGACGGCCGCGGTGAGCGGGCATGCTCCAAAAATGAGAGAAGGATCATGACTAAGGAAGCAATGAAATTCATCGTATCGGATGCGAGCCCCAGCTGGGACGACCAGTACGTGCCACGACTTGTCAGAATGAGATGGCCAAGTTGCAGGCCACTGTAGGTCACAAGAGCAGACTGATAAAGGATTAGATATGGTGCAATTATGGGTAGTGTCTTTGCTTACGATCTTAAGGCATAGCAGAATAGTCTCGTCAATTATCTTTTGTTTTTGAAGCAATTGGAACAGTCGCAGCAAAGAACACAGGATCAACACGGCTGCCGGAATAATTGCCAAGACGGCTTGCTCGAATCCGACAGTGAAGTCAAAGTCATCGCGGCATCCGTGGACGACTGGACCCAGGGACCCGTCGTTGGCACATGAGGAACTCATCGAGAGGCTGAAAATACTGGCGTTGGGTAAAGATTGCCGAAAGCGCAACGGCGCACAGTTGAGACGCGTCGCATAAATCGAAAGGAACCGACTGAATTTTGAAGAAATGTTCCTTAGTAGTTAAAAAAGTCCCTTTATCAACAAGTTGCCCCTTGTGCGGCGTAGCATCACCCCGAGCAAGTAAGCATCATCTGTTTGGCTGAATTTCCGGCTCTATCACTCGACATTTCGCTTCTCCACACGGAAGTGTGCCCCTTGGGCCAAAATGAACAAAAAAAAGTCCACCTTCTTAATACAACAAAGCACATATAAGAAATTGCTTCACTTCTCGCCTTAGCAAGGGCAAGGGAAAATACAGAAATTGCAAGGAATAGGGCAGGGAATGATAAAGCAGAAGCGTCCGGGACAAGGTCCGCGACCATCATCACCGCCGCGAAGGCCCATCTCCATCTGCTCTGTTTGGGGCTGTGGACGCTGAGGATCTTTTGAGCGGCGAGGCTGGTTAGTGAGAGGTTCAAACGTTTACAGCTATTCGACGGGAGAGGACTCTGTGCTCACCCATGGGTTGGTAAGGGGCCGGCTGTTGGGCGTCGCTCAATGTGGAAGGAGAATCTGCACGCCCAGATGGGGCAACTTGGCTAGATTGGTCCATTGTGTTGTTGGAAGTGTTGGGGGAAGTTGGTGGAGCTTTCGTTGACAATTGCGCAATATGAGTGCACTTCTTGGTTGCGAAAGAGAGAGATGTCAATGTCTTCCAAAGATGAGGAATTTGGTCTGGAGTCGAAGATGTTGCTAGGATGAGAAAGGCAAATGGCCATGACGCAGCCGCCTCAGAAAGAGATGGGATGACAGCAATCCAATGGGTGGCTGTGCAGGCGTCACGTGCAGAGCCGATCAGGTGATCCTCATCAAACTACGAATGCTGTTAAAAGCTCTAATCACGCGCCTGCCTTTCAGAAATTTGATCAAAAGCGAGCTAGATGGACTTGGAAATGCGAGGTGATAGACAATATCCATGCTGGTTGAGTTCTCCTGCCGTTTGGTGGCTGCGCATTGCTTCTGGAGTAAATTCCACATCGGACGAATGAGGCGGCAGAAGCCTCGGAGATCCGACCCGCTGATCGGATCCCAGTTCCGGAGCCGAGACCCACTTTACTGCTCCGTGCCCGGTCCGGTTAGCTGCTTGCCACCGCATTCTCTGCGCTCACTCATTGTGTTGTTCCTCATCCTGCCTTAGGTACGTGAACAGAAATGCCTTGGAAATCAAAAAGACGCGAATTTGAGAAAAAAATTTGGTCACGGTCATAAGATACAACTCGACGGGTTTGCTTCAACTTATTGCGAAGAATGTCGCCTGCCTTGTAGTATCCCCGGCACAGTAGGGTGATGAGTGAAGATAGGCCACCCCAACTCTACGCCGACATAGATCGCACATGTAAACGCCGGGTAAGAGATGATACACCAAGATGAAGTGGAGGCGGGATCGACATATATGCTGTACGTAGATGCTCATTCGCGCATACAATACCCAACCCCGGACCCGTTTCATTGCAATCCCGTCGGACAGTTTCAAAAATAAGCCTCTGGTTGCATTGGCTCTCGGGGCGATCGCTGACTCGCCATGCAACTGTACAGAAATACCTACAACAGCGGAGCGACCGACACAACAACAAGGCAAGGATACAACCCCCTTTTTACTATTTTGACAACTCCCAAGAGTTGCTGAACCATTCAATTCATTCGCATGTGGGGGCCACCCGCGCGAACAACTCACCATCGTCAAACCACTAGCCATCGTGGGGGGTTTGGCGACTTTATTTTAGTAGGGCGCTCTCGCCCTTCTAAATAAAGGCAATGTATGAGACGCGGACAGCATCCCGCACCACGGTCGAAAGAGAGCCAAGAGAAGGACAAGAAATAATTGAAACGTTCATCGCCAAGACCAGCGCGAGACGGCAGCCACAAGCTTTTCTTGCCCTCCTACTCTTTTACCGCTTCATAGCAGATCCCAATCGCCTGCTAACTAAGCCTACCTCACTGTGATTGTCGCTGGCATCCTCTCTACCGCCCTTGGAACCGATAATACTCCAAACCTGCCAAGGTGCAGCCAAGGTTTTCGGGCCACCAGCCGATTGCACCGCCAGACGTCTGTGGCCGAGCCTCAATTAGCAGACCTCCAAAATAGATATGATACTCCTGGCTATTGTCAAAACTGTAAAGAACAGGACGTGAAAAGAGGAGACGAAGGCAAACGGGCTCGTTGTGAATGAAGTATATAATCGAGACGAATGAACGCACAGTCTCGGTCTCATCTCTCACTAGCTCATCATCACCACACAACAGTCTTCAGCTTCAACTTCATCCGATTCAAACGCTCCGAACTCAATCTAATCTTCCCCGCAACTGCTAAACGCCACACTACCAAACCCACATTCAAACTAGCAACTATGCGTGGCATCTTCTTCACCGTCTTCACCCTCGCGGCCGCCGTCGCCGCGCAGGCACCATACACCGGACCTTGCTCTGATACCGCCTGTGGCGTGGAGAGCGAGAACTGCGATGTTCAAGGCCGCCAGTGCTTCCCATTTCCCAACATTGCTCCAGCGCTCCGTGAGGGCTGCGTCTGCGGTTCTGGTTAAACCGACATACACAAGAATTGGAATTTCATAGGCGTGAGTACGGACCACTTCCCCGTGATGTGTCAACCATCATCTCATACTCAATATAGGTTTTGGGATCAGACTCGGCAAAGATCAAAGCGGCAAGGCGCGCATAAAAGGGCCACCGGAACCTCGATTGGAAAGGTTCCGTAGAACACGTCATAGGAACATGGCACATAAGCGACTACTTTGGCGCCAAGGACATCGAGGACACCAGCATTGTTACTTCCATAGCTAGATTTTGGCTCTTGATTACAGCGAATTCATTGCATTTGAAATTCCATATGTCCACTGGATATGAACAAGTACTGTTCTCCGCTTGGGTTCGTGACTTGGTCTAGCTCTACAAATAGTATCCTTGCAATTCCGATCCTAAATCTTCGGAGAGAAGACCTTGCACCCATCACCAACCTCATAACGTAGGACTTCCTGAGGCAATGGACTACTGCGAACAGAGTTGACAGACAAGATTTGCGCGATTCGTTCGCGGACTCATTCCGTTAGCTGTTTGAGTCAGTTTATGCCCGAGAGAAGAGCTTGGCGTTGCTTGACGGACATTGTACCGAGCGAAACCGCCCAGCCTGGGGCCGCGCGAAGCCATACTCTTAGGAAGCTTGTGTCGCGGGTTTCTCAGAAGGATAAACCTGGCTAAAATCTTGACTCCAAATGCGGAGAAGTCCGTTGGAGAATTCAGGAGACGACGACACAGCCAAGTTAACTTTGCCATTTCCATGGCTCATACTGTGGCATTTAATTACGCCATCGTCCGAGGATAACTTATTCTTCACAGTCTTTATCGGAGATGCCGATTTACTCGGTCGTAATACACTATTTTACGCATCCGACTGATAGCATTACCCGTCAATTCCGAGCGTTTGGATACGGCTGGCTCCATAATCAAGATGGTTAGACTGGACGAAATGGACATACACGTTGGAAAGCCAAGGCCCTAAGATCTTGTTCGTCATGTCCCTATCTCTTCAAAGACGGGACTTTTCAAGTTTCAACGTCTGACCGAGATTCCGTGACCTTGCTCGAGTCTGCCTCAGCGGTATCCCACTCTCTTCGGACTGCATCCTTTACACATGGTCCCCGAGCCTTCAATTCAAGCCAAACTTGAAATCAGAGGGTTCCGTCATGTAGCCGATTGCGTTCATGGCCAAGTTGTCGACCTCCTCCACCGGTACTCTCTCAAAGGACCCTGACAGGCTATCGAATACCATAAAGGTGTTATCAAGGGACACTTGTTTGCCAGGCACTTTCGTGTACCTTGGCTTAGCACAGGCAGGGGCAGGTCAGTACGTAAGCTACCATTCGAGTCCAGCCATCTCTCAGGGATGAAAGCTCCCAAGTTTCCAAATTCATCATATAACACCTTCTTATTCCGCTCAATAGCCCAACACTTCGCAAACAGTGTCGCTCCCTTGACGATGCGCTTGCCACAGATCTTATCCTTCATCCCGGTTCTCAGTGGGATACTTCCCGGCGAAATCGGTGGTCAGCGGATGACCTTCGATACCACGGCATCAACGTAAGCCAACTTCATCCGGTCCGCAAAGCGCGGCTGCCGTTTTCTGCCAACGAAGTTATCCGGGATGGCTTGCAATCGCACCGGGAAATCCACGTTCGTGTGCGTTGCGACGAGAAGCTAGAGCATCTGCCGCAGGTCAATCTTCATACCGCCTTGGACACTCATTGCGAGGGTGAAGGCCAGATCTATTTTCGACAACGGGGCCTGTCTCAGCGTACCTGGCGGAAACTGCTCGTGCTTGGGCTCGCACACTGCATAAGAGAATTCCCATCTGGGAACAAGCACATACGACCACACCCATCGGAGAATTCGGGATCCCGTCCGCTCTCCCATAGACAAGCTGATGAGGGCCAGATTAGTAGTTGAGTCGGTGACGATCAGCGAATACCTGGTGTTGTATGTTTTTTGACGTTCTTTTTGTTTACTGGTGGGTCACGATGTTGCTTGGATAGCAACTATTTACACAGTAAAGCTAATTAGTTGACTGGCTAGAACTTTGGCGTAGCAACGGACCCAAGCCTTAGATTTAGCATTAGATCATGGAGGCTCGGATGGGTATCATGCTCGTGCGTCAGGGTGAATCATGACTATCGCTGCTACGGTCCGGTGATCATGTCCATGCTCACAGAGCTCGACCTGTAGCTGTAGTACGCACTGCGTTTCTCGAAGAGCTCATTTCATGCTTCAGCGGTAGTGAGAACCACCGTGGAAACAATTACAAAGAGTCTCGTCGTCGAGACTGGTCCATTGCGCTAACTCATTCATACCACTTTAGAGGCAGTCTCTCTTAAGGTGAGCGATGAATGTCGCCAATGATGGGGAGCGTGAGGGGCTTTTGAGGCCGTCTCGTCATTCTTGGCTCTTCTTGATACCAGAAATAATACCGTCACCAGTGCGACTGCCGCGAACAAGACTGCGGTTGAGTCGCCAAGCATGATGTTGGGCAGACGAATCACGGTGAAGAGTTGAGCCTGGGCCTGTAGAGATAACAACAGGTCGAAACACGGATGGTGCAGATAACTTGGTTATTAATAGTGATCGCACCATTCTTTCATCAGATACATGCAAACAAGTGGGGGCGCCAATTAAATTCAATCGACGCATCATCAGCTTTCAATTCAAGGTATGATGCCGAATATAATCTTGCCTGGCTGAGTCCTCCCGCTGCAAAACCCTACACACCCAAATACACACTCCTCGCGTCAAATAGAGAAAGCTAACATTTGTCCAGAAGAATTTACACTAGCTAGTGCTGCTGTATTTCGAGGAGTTATGAATGGCTTGTCGATTCGGACGGACTACTAGGATCTACCGAGTGCTCCGCTCCGGAGCAACGCCGGGCGGGGCCCGATTCGGCCGGTCAGTGATGGGAGCGGGGTATGCTGTATCGGTCCCAGGTAATGATGGTCCGCCGTGAGGCCTAGGAACTAAGAGCCCTGATTTGAAGTAGCTAGAGTTCAATATCATGGTCTTGGGCGAATCCGGCGATCTCAATCCCTCGTGTACGACGAGCGCCTTGCTGGACGAAAAGGGATCCTTGTGTCAAAGTGAGTTCCATGTTCACCAGACTCTAGGGGATGTGACTGAAGAATTTGGTCCAGCGTTTCTGGCTTCTGCGCGTAAACCACGTGGCTACGACGGGCTTCACTTAGCTCAATTTCACGAAGCTGGCTGCTGAACGAGGGTCGGTTTAAGACTTACTACTCAAAATAGGCATGGAACGCCCCAGATTTCAGCTCGTTGCGTACCTCTGCTAGGAGTACGAGAACTTCATTCTTTTTCCACCCGAGAATGTTGATGAAAAGTCTTAATGTGAACGCTTCTAGGCCATCCAAAATCTGGAGCATGTTGATGATGCCGCACTCCTTATAATGGGGATCTTTGGGCCAGTCTCCGATGGGAATTTTGAATTTTTGGTGAGAAATGTTGACATAGTCGCCAGTTTCCCTAACCCAACCCTCTAGCTTAGGTCCTGGGTTGGGTTCGCGGTTGATGCTTTCGCACGCTTCAAAGAACATTTCCGCCCACTTGCTGGTCTTGTGCTGTTCAGTGTAGCTACCATCGTCTGACGTATACCGCAAGTTAAAGTCCTGGAACTCAACCCAGCCACCAGGTGTCAGGTTTCTTGAAGTTTCGTTAGTACAGGTGACTGTACACGTTGAGTCCGTAATAGAGCACATACGTGTAGATATTTTTCATCAACTTGGGCCAATCTCCAAGGGACGCGGCCATGTCCCGGCAGAATATGAAGTCATATTTCGCCGAGTTGACCCAGGGGCTCTCAACATCATCAATCTCGAATTTTACATTTGAAGGGACCCTGACTATACTTAGACAAGGCCTGCAAGTCAAGCGATCAGAATGATACCAAGTTGGCTGGATGGCGCTCAAGTCGTTCCCCACTATCTGTTATCATGCGTCTCAGCTCCTGAACAAATGCAAACTTGGGTCTGTGTGAAGGCTAATCAGGGCCTGCGTGGTACTAACCTCTGCATGCGGAAATTCTTCCCCCATGAGTATTGCCCCTACACTTCATCAGCTATCGTCGAGGTACTTCGTAATTCAGTAGCTTACAGATTCCAGTTCCAGTCCCTATGTCAAGAATTCGATGTATTCTCCCCGCTTCTAGGGGAGCTAGGTAGAGATTTTCACCTGTAGTCTTGACCATGAGCATGTGAAGGAAGTCAAGACGGTCGCTTTCGGTCTTTCATTCCAACATATTTAGTACCGCGCTTTTGATTGAGTAGCAGGACGTGGTCGTACCTCGTCATTGGGGCCCCAGTAAGCTATCTTTGATCAGTTCTCTGCCAAAAGGTATCGTGCAGGTTGACATTTACTCACAGCCGGATCGAAACGCGTGATAACGGCGTCCATGTTCGGTAGGGTAGTCAAGAACACTGGATGACAGAGATTTTGTGTACAGTAGCCTGATTTCCTGATGTGAGTTCCATTGATCCTTCTCCCAAGAGAGCGAAGCATACTGACCATCTGTCCTCATTCGTTGATGATGCCGCGGACTTCTAGCCTTGATGTTAGAGTTCAGTCTACAGTTGATCTCGAATTAGGTTCACAGACTATGCCTTCATCATCGACCTCGATATTTCCCACACGATCTCTGGTATCTGGCGGCGTGGGTTGAGATGAGATAGTTGTCTCTCCATCCGTATAAGGCAGATAAGCCGGCAGGTTGCTCATTGATTCGGTAGCCTCTGACAACACTGCTATTAAGATCTGAGCTTCGACCCGGAAACCTGGGCTGACAAATTGATAGGTCGCGCGAAGATGAAAGAGTGAGGCAAGTCGGAGTGCAATTGAGAGAAAGAGTCTTCGCTTGCAAAGCAGGGAAATTGACTTCAGTTGTTTGCTTCACAACATGCGGAGTCTCGTAGCTTGGCTGTTGGTGCAGGGTATATGTGTAACCGAGCATGCGAGATACACGTAAACGTGCCATTGCCCCAATTCGACTAGCCGAATTCAATGTGCCCAATTTAAGAGACGAATCAGTCACTCGCCCGTGATCCAACTGCGGGGCTTTTTCGCGTTATCACAACCAACTCATGTTGGTTCAGCGCCGGCCGCCTGGTCGCTATATCATTAACAAGGGCTCCGAGGTGGGGGTAAGGATTTCGGGTACTGCGGTCTTCTGGCTGCCCTCCTTTGTTCAAAGGTTGCCAACCTGTAACATTTACTCAATTATGTTACCCTAAGGCCAAGAGGAATCACACTAACTATTGACCGAGACGCTTGATACTTTGAACAACCAACTCTGAGGTCTGAAGAAGACGACCAATAGCCTTTCCGCACCCACCAGTCATGGTTCAAGCTACCAATCGTATCTATGAAGCTCTCATATAGCAGTCGACTGCAATCATCTTTCTAAGACTACATAAAATGCGGTATCCATAGACTTGTCCTGAGAACCAGACGTCGCGATGACCTCGCCTCTAGTTAAAGAAGTGCAGCGGCTGCGATCTGATCATAAAACTAAACCAGGTCAGTCAACGGCGCCTGACCTAAGCTTCTGTCTCCGGCTTTTGAGCATAAACAACGTGACTGCGTTTCATTAGCTGGGAAATAGAGAACCCAAAGGTCTCAAGGATGTTTGCAGATACTCACAATTCCATCCGAGCATGGAAGGCGCCCGTTTTCAACTCGTTTCGACAAGCTGCTAACATCACCATTACCTCCTCCTTCGTCCAACCAAGCACTCCGGTGAGTAGTCTCAAATTGAACGCTTCCAATCCATCCAGGACGCAAATAAGGTTACAAAGACCCACGTCCTTCAAATGAGGATCCTTGGGCCAAGGACCAAGGGGCAATTTGTACTTCTGATGGGTGACGTTGGTAAAGCCAGCCGCCGTGACCCAGTCCTTGAATTCGGGACCGGGGCAGGGCTCACGGCCGATCTGTTTGCAAGTCTGGATGAACGTCTTGTTCATCTTCATACATTCATGCTCGTCGGTGATGGAGCCGTCGTCAGAGCGGTACAGGAGATCGAGGTCTTGAAACTCAACCCAGCCTCCAGGGGCAGTATTACTTTACCGAAGTGTCAGTCGCGAGGATTTCCGTAGCAATCTTATCAAGCTCACTCGTAAATATTTTTGACCAATTTAGGCCAGTCGGCGATAGCACCGGCCATCATTCGGCAGAATATGAAGTCGAACTTGGATGAATGGAGCCAAGGACTCTCAACGTCGTCAACCTCGAACTTAACATTTGACGGAACCCTATCGCCAATTAGAAACCTACGCACACTATGAAAGCGATAATCCAATCATACCAAGTCGGCTGGTTTGCGCTCAGGTCATTTCCGATAATCTGTTTCGTCATTCGGTCAGCTCGTGGTCGGCGGACAAGGCCAATGCTTTTTCTAGCGATGAATATGCACCTCTGCATTGGGAAACAAATCTCCCATTTCAATAGCCCCTGTACTCAAGTAGTTAGTCGGTCAGATCCGGCAAGAATTGCGGAGAGGACACGCACAAATTCCATTCCCAGTGCCGATGTCCAAGATGCGATGAGTCTTGCTCTGCTCAATCGGAGCCAAGAATAACTTTCCAATGACCTTGAAGACCAAGGTCGACAGAAGGTCAAGACGCTCCATCTCGCTCTGTCAATGCCGTGGTTAGCAGGTAAGTTACATGTTCGGACGAATCAAGCGAGTACATCATCGTTTGGGGCATAATAAGCTGAGATTTGTTAGCCCTGGACAAAGTCATCAATCAGCTACAGTAAACTTACCTCCAGCTCGAAAGGCATGATAGCGACGGCCATGCTCTACGGGATAGTCTACCACACTTGAGGCCAAGGAAGCTGTATAGGATGACCTTTACCAGCATGTGAGTGCTACGGCTAAGGACCGGGAGCAGGAAAAGAACTCACATTTGGTCATCCGTGACCGAGTGTCCATCACTGACCTTGTCTTTATGTTAGCAAGGTTGGCTTGTATTTCAGACTAGACGACGGGCTACCAACACTTAATCCTTCATCGACCTCAATTTCATCCTCTGAATTTTCATCTGCGGGATAGTTTTGCCCTATTGGCGAAGCAGTCTTGGACCGCGGTGGGCTCGACTTCTTCGGCGATGTAGTCTTCGACCTGGTAGGGGATACGGCTTTGGGCGGCGATGGTGGGTCGCTTGGTGATCCGGCCATGATGAATGTCGATCTAGCAAAAGTCGAAGACCTCGTCCCAAGATTCTGGGTTGTGAAGCCCAATTTGATGCAACCCGAAGGTGTTGAAGAATAGATGGAACGTTGAGCACGAGGAGAAAAGATTAGTGGGAAGCAGGGTGAGCTCGATATTCTGCGAGTTTTGTACTCGTGGTCAGTTTCCCTGCATCCTGCGGGCTCCCGGGCATTGGCGCCCCATTGTTGGTGCACGATGTATGTTTTCCCATGCAGACTATGCAGACAAACGTGCCATTTACCAGCCTCGCCTGCATGTCTCTGGGGTCAGAAACAAATCAGAGCGTTGCCAATGATCCAGCAGCGGGGCGTTCGTCGTTGGTTGCAGTCAGGCTTTGTTCGGTCAAGGCCAATGAAGATTGTTGGTTCCGGTCTCCCCGGTTTGGTCCAGTGAGTACTCCCGTCTAATCCGGAGTGATGCATATCTCATCCCTACCGATCTATGGGTGATTCTAGGCACGGTCACTTTGTAAATGAAGACTCGGGGGCACATAGTAGACGGTAGACAGTTCCAGCCGAGGCAGGTGGATTGAACACTAGCCCCCGCTTTAGAAAATCGCACGAGGCTGTGTGACATCTCAAGAGTAGTTCCTATCTTGATCCGAGTCAGATAGCTGGGGCGAAGTAGTATGATACAGCCGGATCTATCACCTCTAACAGAGCAATTGTCATGCGTGTGACACGTCGGCTCTCAGTCACACACCTTAAAGTCAGCATTCAGTGCAGCATGGCGCGCACAGAATCAATGACTTTAGAGATGTCACTATGGCTTCTGTCCATAAACTACATGACTATCAGTCTTGTTAGCCACATATTTTCTAACCTTATTATTTTTAGGGCAAAACTCACAATTCGCCAAAGGCGTGAAAGACTTGCGATCTCAGCTCTTGACGAACTTCGGACAACAGTGTCGATACGTATTCCTCTGTTTTGCCAAGAACTCCACAAAATAGCCTCAAAGTGAACGCCTCGAGCCCGTCTAGGAGCTGTATCAAGTTGCCCAGGCCGATTTCTTGGTGGTACTTGTCTTTAGCCCACGGCCCGAGAGGCACCGTGATTGTCTTGTGCCCGATGTTGATGAATCCCGCATTCTCCACCCAGTTCTCCAGCTTAGATCCAGGGCATGGCTCAATACCACATAGCCTGGCTGCTTCTAGGAAAGCTTGATCCCACTCGTGTGTCTTATGATGGGGCTGCAGACTTCCATCAAGTGACGAAAATTCAAAGTCATAGTCCTGAAACTCAACCCATCCACCTGGGCGAACATTTCTATGCGCAAGCAAGGTCATTAGACACCCGATATTGTATCTCTATCATTCAGTGTCACATACTCGTATGCTCTTCTCACAAGTGTAGGCCAGTCGGAGAGAGATCCAGCCATGTAGCGGCTGAAGATGAAGTCGAATTGTTCTTCATAGACCCAATCACTTTCAACATCATCGATCTCAAACCTGACATTGGATGGGACTCTTTCAATGATTAGCTATAATTCAGACATCAGAGAGGTACTGGGAGGTTGCATGTCCTACAGTCTTGGCTGGACGGGACTTAAGTCGTTACCGATGATCTGGTGACTCTCAGCTTCCGGCCGTATCATCATATTCTAGTATCACATACTAGAGCGTTCGGGAAAGCGTCACCCATCTCAATCGCCCCTGGCAATTATAAGCTTAGACAACCTGACGCGCGCTTATTGGAGACTCACAGATACCTGTACCAGTGCCGATATCGAGGACTCGTTGCATCGTCCTCACGTCAATTGGGGCTAGAAAGAGGTTGTACTTAAGAAACTTCAGAACTAGCTCGTGGTTGTAGTCCAAACGACCTAGTTCATCCTTGCAGCAACACGACCGCTTCGTTAGAACGAGTAGCTCTCTTGCCGTACTGGAATTGCTTACCTCGTCATTAGGAGCAAAGTAGGCCGTGTCAAGGTCAGCAAGGTCCCGCAGCAGAAGACTCGATACACTCACCTCCCGCTCTAAAGGCGTGGTATCGCCGCCCATGTTCTGTAGGGTAGTCTACGACACTAGAGGTCACCGACTTGGTGTACGAAGACCTGCATCATTAGCTCTGATCGTGTGTGGCAACTCAAGTTCTCCATACATCCGGTCATCAAGGGTCGAATCATTGTCCTTGTAAACATAAGCCTATTGTGTTACGTCTATAATAGGGCGGGCTATAGACAACTCACACTGTCGCCGACCTCCAGTTCAACACCTTCATCACTAGTGTCTGAGGCAATGCTCATAGGCGAGGCAGCATCGGATCTATCCGAGGAACCTCCTCCGGGGGCGCTCATCTGGACTGCGGTCCCGATGTATTTAGCAGCTGTTCCGAGCGACTGGATAAGGTCAAACAAATGGGTCTACACAGTAGAAAAACCTCCGACATAGTGGAGAGAAACACTTGCGAAGTGGCCGCGACCCAGCTGCCATGGTTTTGTATTCAACGATAGAGTCTGTCTCCTACATATCGCAACCCAGGCAACCACGACTGAGTCTGTTGGTAATGGAATCATACAGCATGCAGACGGCCCAAGCTAGAATACCTAAAGTCCTACACCGGTCGTAATCCTGCAGACTCCCGAAGTCGGGAGCTAATCGGCGGCCTGCGATTTGGCGCTTCGCTTCCAACGGCTGGGTGCTGTTGTCCTTGGCTGCGGTGAGACCAATCATGTCTCTGTGTGTTGATCGCCCCTGTCTCTGATCTGTACCGTGTTGGGCACATGACATAGCCCAAGTTGCTTCGTGGACTGTTGGAAGAGGGAAAAGAAACGACATGCATACTTCGGGCCCGACAGGAGGGGAAACGAGCAGGTGAGAAAGGTCTCGATATCTTCCACCTGTGCGGACCATAGAAGGCCGCAACAGTCATACCACTAGAATGCGTAAGCATTGCGATCCATTGAGGGGAAAATCCGTCACATACCTGTCTTTTCCCCTCACGTCTCATAGTCGAGAGGGCCAACATCTAGTGAATTCCCCAAGAGCCAAGGTACCTTCGGCGAACCCTCCGTCTCCGAAAGCGTCGAGACAAGGAACGGCCTCAAACCCCGCTCCTTCTCAGCCGCCTCAATAACCGAGGGGACTGCAGCTCGAGCAAGTATATGCCGAAAAGTGCTGCATACATCGGAGCGAGGTCGTGTGGCCCGCAAGGCCTAGCGTCTCCACTGGCCCTACGCTCTTCCAAGAAACCATTCATTACTGTCTCGATAGCCTCTTCCACAGTCAGCCCGCTTATTCTGACCCTGGAAACACGTTCCTCATTTTCGTTGCCTCCATGGTTGTCTTGGGTGGCTGCGGATGTGCCGATCTGAAGTTCCACGTCTACAGTGGCTTCCCTGACTTGTTTGGCTTGTTCTTGGTCGAAGTAAGGGCCGCTGATGTAGTTGACCTCAGTTGTTGAGTCGATTCGTCGCTGCGCGTCGGGTTCTTTTGATTCTTT
The DNA here is from genome assembly GCA_001563135.1 of Colletotrichum simmondsii. Taxonomy (NCBI): domain Eukaryota; kingdom Fungi; phylum Ascomycota; class Sordariomycetes; order Glomerellales; family Glomerellaceae; genus Colletotrichum; species Colletotrichum simmondsii. Next base: position 541,998 of record JFBX01000758.1, read on the forward strand.
GAGGAAATCATGGATGAGAACTCGGATCTTGTACCCGAGAATTGGGTCGGCGTTTATAAATGAGGTCGTCAGCTTGGGAGACGTCTCGGATGGCGCTTGCGCCGTGGCCAGCTTCTTTGTGTTTGCTTTCGGCATCTTGGGATTTGATCTTCACAAATCTTGTCACATAGCGCAAATAGTAGAGTCAATTTCCGGTACTTGCGAACTACTTTATATATGGTCAAGAGGCGACAACAAGGTAGTTGTGGCAACGGAGATGTTGCGGGACTCTTGTGTTTTTTCAAGCACCCTGATTTCACCTTTAGGTCTCGTCTAAAGTCTATTTGAGAGTTCGAACTGCGTCTTTGCTGAAATACAGCAGAATTTGCCGTACGCAGTAGAGGCTAGTCAATTGGTTATAAATTAATTCTACCCATTTGATGTGCTTCCTTATGGCACCTAGATCTAATCTGGACCAAAGTTCAAAACACTACTTTGATCAATCACGGGAGCACTAATGACCACAGCTCTACACCGAGGGAGGCCTCATGTCGAAAGCTTGGGCGGCCCAAGCCCAAGCAACCTTGCCTTCCTCATATCCGTACAAAGCATGCTCATAGACAGTAACCTTCCCATCCGGACCGTTCTTTTGCAGGTTCTTGTTCTGCGGTACGCCTGAGATGGACAGCCTGACGGCGATCTGCTGCTTCTTCTCATCAATCACAAACTCGTCAACCTCATACTTGAGTCCGGCGATGACGGGCAGCAAGATCTTGCCCAGGAACCCCACGGCCCCGACCGCCGGCACCAGGTTCCCGTGCATCGAGATCGTCTCCGCCCACAGCGCCGGCAGCACGGTGGGCATGGTGCCGTCGTTGTAGCTGTAGATGTACTTGCGGTACAGCGCCTCGATCTCGGTGGCCGAGATTGGGTTCTGGGAGGCCTTGGCGGCGTACTCGGGCACGAACGGCGGCGCGGGTACGGGACCTGCTCCTCGGCTTTGTTGGTTCGCGACCTGGTAGAGACGGGCAATCTTGCCGTTCTCGAAGAAGACGAGAATGAGGTCCCAGACCTTGGATGGTGTTCCCTCGGGGGCATCGCCTGTTGTTGTGACGAGGCGGGCGCCGAGGGATTGGGCGGCCTCGTTGACGGTTAACTGGTCTGCGCTGAAGAGGCTGCCCTTCTCGGCCGTTGTGGTGAGGCGGTTGATGAACTGGTCTCTGCTTTCGGTGTTTTCGTTGTAGGTTGCTCTCACTACCGGCTGGAGGTGGTTGTGAACTTCATCCCACTTCTTGTTGTTGACTGCGTCCAGGAAGGACTGGAAGATGGAAACAATGTCTTGAGATGCCATTTTGTAGTCGACTGGAGGAGGGTTCTTTGTCTTGACCCTTCGATTTTCTTCTTTCTCGAGAGATGAGTGTGGAGGTCTGGTATGATCTGGATATCCGAATCACAATTGAGATAATTCTCGCCATTGTTATATATCCGTAGACGCATCAGCCTCTCATACCTCTGGGCTCGTCATTGTCGCCAAGGGTAGCCAAGAGACTTCGGTCTCGCAAAGCTGACGCTGAACGGGCGTTGTAGACGTGTAAGTCGGACCGTCAGCAACGGCCGACGGGCCGCTTTTGTTTGGCCGCCATCTTGATTGGGCTAAAAATTGCTCATACGCCGGGCACAGAGCCTCATTGTAGTGATTCCGTATTAGGACAATAGAAGTAGTCTGTATCGGCGGGGATGGGGGCGGGTCTCGGTAGATACTGTCCATTTCAGTAATCCTTTACCGAATTTACGGGGAGCTGATCTTCTTAAAGGCAACCCATTGCCAGTCGCTCATAATCTATATCTATTATACTTTCCCGAGCTCCTAAAGTTTATCTCGTCATGCTCACTGGTCATTTCCTTTCTGTAATGTAGTCTGTCCTCTACTTATGATGTTAGGCACTAGGTTTACCTCCGCTTGTAGTGGACCTTTACTTGCGTCCGAACCACAGCTTGACTTGAGCTGACAACGCCATCTGACAATCTTGACACTTGCCCCTTTCTCATGTCACCGGGTCTGTCCAAGTACCCCTGAGTATTACAAGTTGGAAGATGTCGGCCGACCGCCTCTATGATTTTGCCGGTGGGTGGGCCGCCCGAGAGCTCGACACGTTGCTGGTGGATACAAGCTTCGCTCCGGCCCCCGCCTACGTGCGCCTCCACGTCCGCCTCCGGCCAGCAGCCCCGACGTATTTGCGGTGGCTTCTGCCCTGGTTATTTCAAGTCATTCGGTTGCTTGCAGTCCTTCTGACACCCTGGAAGAAAGCAAAGACGAAGATTGCCTGGTTTCTAAGCTCCTAGGTGTTACTTCAGATGGCTGCCCTGGATCGTGCATGATGCATCTCGAAGGACCACCCAACGATGATGCTTATCGATTCTCTAGCTAACCAATTGGCAGAGTTGCTGGCTGGTAGCAGAAAATTAAGCCCTAGATCGCATTCGATGAACTGTAGCAGGGAAGGAAAAGGCATATTGTTACATGAACGCCTACAAGGGCTGTTGCCTTACGAAATTCTTGCCATGCTCTCTGTAGACGTCTGCTCCGGAACAATGTGGTTGACGTTGCCCGGGTTACCAACAGTTTGGACCGACTTTGAACGGAATTTTGGTAAAAATTGGTTGTGAGGTTGTGATATGTCTGTGACCCGACCAATGAGAAATACAAACCCATTTCCTTATCCTGGCACGTTTCTCTTGTCGTGCGGCATCTCATCAATGCTGTTGCCTGATTCCAGGCACCGCTTCCCCTAGTGCCATCGCGTGGTTTCAGTTCCTTGCACAGCATGTTGTGTTCAGTGAGTAAAGCGAAAAGTGAGGTTTTCTCGGTGCCTGTTCATGTTGATGGTTGATACAAGCCGCGATCGCCTGGAACCAAGGAATAGTGCATTCGCGTTTTCGGCATAAAACCCCACGTTGCCTCTGCGGTAAGACATGACCGAACTTTGTCTGCTTTCTCATCAACAACTGATCCATCTCCATCGACTGAAAAGACTTCGGAAGTCAACATACATACCGGAACTCGCATCTCCAAACAACAACCATGGCCGCTACTGGCGAGTCTGCCCCCTATACGGGTCCCTCTCCCCGCGAGATGATGGATAGCCATACTCTGGCACAGGAGATCATCAACCGCAACAATGACGCCTGCCCCATCCTCGACTCTGATGAGCTGTCTCTCCTCTCCGATTTCGTCAAAGATCCATCGCAGGCACGCTCTCTCCTCGAGACTCGCGGACTGGCCGACGAACCTACCAAGACTGGTAGTCTTGTGGCCCACGTCATCTCGCTACATGGAACCGACAAGGCCGCTCTCACTGACGAGGAAATCAAGCTTCTCAATAGATGGTTTGAGAATGGCCAGAAGCTTTGATGAGATGAAGAAACATCCTGAGCGGGGAATGACATGTTCGCATTCTCATGTAGCGAAAGGGCCTCATTGCGACATGGCAGCGGTCGTTTTGTGGGCGGGAGAATCTAGCTTGGCTGTACAGTGATCGACCAAGCCTGTCATATAATCAACAAATACTCTCACAAGTGGCGATAGCATCAGGGCTCAAGCCTTAAGCCTAACCGTGTTTTTTGATATCAGTGATAGTGGCAGCCTTTTAATAGAATTATGCACTATGTGGTGCCAACCTGTAAATCTTTTCCTCCATATCAAAACGCACGAACTTATTCCTCAGCGTAGACAATATGTCGTACAAGTGGTACCTAGAATTAGCGATAGAATTTGGTTCGATTTGTATAAATTGCGGCCCTCTTACTATGATTATTCACGGATAAGAACTTGTTCCTACATTCTTGCTCCTTCTAACTACTTCCGGCAAGATGACAACGCAGCAAGGGCTGCTGTTTCCACCTTCACCAACACACATGATGTAGCATGGCAGTGCGGAAGAGCTTTCCATGATGGAAGTGGTCCTTTCTTGCCGTACCTTGGACGTATCTCCTCCTTCCCTCTCTCGTTCATTGCCTGTAAACAGAAAGTACCAAGTACCTAGGTATTCCAGTGCCACGGGCTATGAAGAGAGAGGAGAAGACCGAGGAAGAGACATCCCGATAGAGCAAGTACGGACACTCCATGACTGTCATACTCTACCAATGGTTTCGAGATATTCCTCTCCAACACCCGACTTCCATCTACATAATCAACACCCATGTCGATGGTCAAAATGTCAAGCTGATATGGTTAATTTGCGACGAAAATATTCTTTCACCTCTGATGTTGTATTATCTGGTTTATACTCCCTCTAAAGGCCCGTATCTAACATCGGCGCTTAGATACCAAGCAAGTCGGAGGTTGGTGAGGCATTTGGGAGGAAACTGAAGCAAAGGTAGACTGTGATGCCTACTCGATCAAAGCCGGGCGCTAATCATTATTTCAAGGAACCCATCGAATTAATCAATCGTGGCCATATCCGCCATCTCATTGCAAACCTTCCGCGCATCGACAATAGTCAATCGATACAGTCAGCTTGGTGTTGCTGTCGGATCGTTGATCACTGAGCAGCACTGCCCGGCTTGAACATCTGCAGGTTGACGAAGAAGCTTCTGAAACTCACTCACCGTCGATGATCATTGCGAACAGAGATCTCAGTGCCGGATACGCTCACGTCTTTGACAAGCGCCGGAGACGCCTCAATCCTACATGTGGACGAACCCAGGATGGTCCTAGACCTGTCGATCCTCGCAAAGGAACGACGTCCGATTTGTTGGAATGCGACACAGGATTCATCTAGATCCCACAAGCATAATCGACTTGATGTCAAGCGACTTGTCTCCAATAGCAGCCGCGCGAGCGCACTCGCCCGCCCCCGAGTGGTGTTCAACGTCCGACTGTGCTAGGCTCGAGCTTCAGAGTTCGCAGAGGCCTTTACGCTCTTCCTAGCGTGTGTAAGCTACAAGATCAACTTCGCCTACGATGTAGATGCTACGAGCAGCTCCCGAGACGAGTCTCTCGACACAAATTTCGCCGTGCAGAACGGCTGGTCCAAGCACCCTTCAAACTGTCATTCCGCTCCAGGGCATGGCTGCCAAAGCGACATATCTCAGATGGACCCCAAACTCGGCATCGTGGATCCCCTCTAACGGCATCCAATGCCTTTCTCCACACTCGTCCTTGACCAAACCACGCCAGATCGTGTCTCGTTGCCGCGACCCAATGAGACGTCGCAAGGCATCTAGGCGGAATTGAGTCTCGGTCGCATCCGCAGGTCGCCCCCCTTCTTGGTTGGTGGTGGAAATGGCAGATATGCCAGACAAGGGCATGCTCTCCCCCGGAACCCCTCCGGAGCCCATTCCGTCCATGACCCCGGTTTCGTACGCCGACCAATGTGGGAGCGAGACGGCTGTCCGTACGAATACCTACAGACTCTTCGCGAGTCCCCCACAGAATGTTTCGTTTCAAAGTGAGATGGGAGTTGAAGCACTGCGGATCTGCTCAGCCACCGACAGCACACCACCGTGGCCACCACGTTTGACTGCTCATCGAGAGGGAAAGTTTTGTCGGGAGAGCACGTATCTTTGCACGGACAGCAAGCAAGATGGCCTGCCCGCCATTGCACCCCACCATCCTCTTTGGGCGACTCAGCCGCAACTCAGGCTCGTATCCCTGCGAGCTGTGAGTAGCAAGCCACACCCTCCCTGCCTGTCTATGGCTGTAGTTGATCTTCTGGGTTGATCCTATCAAGTCAATTCAGCATCACCTTGGCTTTCCTTCCCGTCCCCCCTCTCTTCCCTCCGTCTCCGAATGCCGACCAAGGGTTGCGACATGGAACGTTGCTACTGCGAAGAAACTAGACCTGGCCCGCCAAACTCAGCTTTCGAGGATTGCACTTCCGGGCCAGTGTAAGTTCTCGTTGTCGGCATAGACATTCTGCACAAGAGGAAAAGCAAAATGGCGAAACAGCGAAGGGCAAGAGCAGTTTTTACTTCGTATCAAGCGCGGAGCAAAATGTCCCTTCTTTATGCCTTGGAGCTGTCAACCCCATGCAACGCTTCATGCGTCGCGAGCCTAGAATCGCCAAGCTGCAACAGTCTCTTGTCGACACTTAGTTGACAAGCAAAGTCAAATGCCCAACTCCCACGATCTCTCAGGTGGGAGACTTTCAGCCTGAAATCTGCCACCCTCTAGACAACCTACTGACTGCGACGCTTTGTATTCAATATGCACCCTCTTTCACTTTTCTCACTCAGCGCAGTAGCCCAACGGGGACGCGTAACTCTTCCTTCCGTGAAGCCTCAAACAACTCAGCAGCGGCGGATGGCACCATCCCCAGCACCCGTCAGCACCACCTGCATCCCAAAACATGATAGATGCCAACACGAATCTTATATATCAAATAACCAGAGAGAATCCCGTTTCCAAACGCCCACTTTATTTCAGCTGAGTAGCCGAGCTCGAGACACCGCGAAAATAGGCCTCTCCCCCCTTTGCCCCTTTTCCATCTATCGCGTGCTCGCTTCTAACGCCGTCTCAATAGCGAAACTCTTGCGTGTCGTAACCAGAGAGCCGAATGCCATGGTTGAAACCGTGCCAAAGTTCCCTTGCTTCTATTTCCCCGTTCCCCGGGACCGGTTGAACCCATCTGGCCGCCCGTTACACCTGTCTCGCCTGTCGACATCCGACAGAACAACAATTCCCCCGACGTTCAGACGTTCCCCGTCCGTGCGAGCGTCTGCCTGCCAGCAAAGGGCCGACTTTGGAGCTGGACCGTGTTCCGAGAAGCATGGTGGTGGTGTGGTCCATGTAGGGGGTGGACATGTGTAAGCTGGGCGTGCGACAACTGACCGACAGCGGCCAGACCAGGATGGTTGATCACTTTGTGTGCCCACCGGCAAACGCTCAGACGCAGTGATCAGTGATACCCGCTGATCGTCCCTAGAAACCCCCGTCTTCTAGAACTTCCCGCTCAGTGCCGCCCAGTCTTTGGACAGGCTCACTTTTTTGTAAGATTCTTGCTCTCGCCCTTGTCTAGAAAGAGTTGGCTGATCTAGACAGGTGTGGGAGGTCCAGAAGTCGATTTCTATCGCGTGCCAAATCATGACGATTACATTGCCTCGATAGGGTTGGTTCTCATCTTTGCCTTGCCGCAGCTTCTGCCCCGAGACCGAAGAGGACGGACAGCATTCCGAGCAGGTAATCTGTACCACACGTCTCTACGGGTAGCTTTTCTGTTGCTGCCTCTACTAAAATCCGATACAGTCAACTGCCAACTCTGAAGACGCTTTCAGCTGAGGGGCCAGTCGCTCTTCGCGAGCAACGATCTTGGAGACCACGAGAAACAGCTTTCCCCTTAGAGTGAAGAACTCTCAGAGGTGTAAGTGTCCTTGCCGAGTCATGCGTTGGATGCACAGCGCTGACTTTAAGAAGAAGGAAAAGGAAAACCCTCCAGGACCATCACCAACCCGTCCGAACCTGGTCCTGGACCCTTCAATACCTTTTGTATCTTTTTTGACCTTGGCTTTGGTTTTCGAGGCTGGCCAAACTGGCACTTTATCTGCCCGACTTTATGCGCCTTGGGTTACCTAGGTATCCATTCCCTTCCCCTCGACTCCTTCCCGTAGCCGAGCTGTGCTTGTCAGATTTCGCGGGTCTAGATAGTACTATACAGTGCTTCCCCAAGACCGGGATGGATGGTCCTGTCGAAACTTGATACCCAAAATAGAGAAACATGCAGAAACGTAGGAACGCGGGGGCTTGCATTTTCAAAGGGGATAAGCACAGTGGCACACCACTACTCGACACCACCCTGTTCCCCCTCCCCTCCACTATGCTCTCTCCCCTTACTGAGGTGAAGCTGAAAAAACGAAATAAAAAACTCAAGTTGGAGGGGCAGATCTTTTTCCTGTTTCTTTCCCAAAAGTGCGTGAACATGCGAGCGTCCCAACTCTGTTCCCCCCATCACGCCCATCAACCCTCAACTTCAGGGTCTCGCCGGCTCACTTACTTACTTGACTCCTTACGCTTACTTACTGTAAGAATGCTCTCTCCCAACATCCCAACCTTTAGCTGGCACAACCCACATGCCTGCTCGTTGACCTCCACACTTGGGGTAAAAGAGTGTAGGGAGAAGATTTTTTCAAAGGAAAAAAAAGTCACTTATGCACGAGGGGAAAGAGGCATGCGAGACACATGTTGGTGAACAGAATTTTGTTCGAATTAACTAATAGCGTAAAATGCAAAGTAACCAGTTGAGCTGCGTGTAAGCCAGACCTGGGCCAAGAAACCTCCAGGGTTTGCCAAAGGTCGCTCATGATATTCCCCCCTTGCTAAAAAAGAAAAAAAGGGTTTCCTGCACCCTCTGCCGCTCGAGAAACACCCAAGTCAAGGTTATCTGGCCTGCACAGCAGACCCAGAAACCCGGCTTGTGTTCCCAAGCGACTTTCGATCCCTCGCCCAAGCAATTTAATGCTTCTCCGAGTCTTCTTCGGCGACGGCGGGGTCTCTCATGCAGGAGGGCGGGCTACATGTCGCCTCGTCCTCCCTGCCCCTAGCTCACGTTTCCCCCCTAACTCGAAGCTGCCACGGGCGCGACCCCCCTTCCCCAGATTCCACACAATGACCCCCAACCCGGTAACAACGTTCCGTTCACATCCAGTCCCGACTCGCAGGTTTCCGTAGTGTCGTACTTGTGTCCAAGTGGGGTAATCAGCATGGCCTGATTTGGGTTCGTTCGCGCCCGCGTAAGTCGAGCGGGGATTATCGTGAGTATGATAGCAGAGGTTCCAAGACTGTGGCCAGAGGTCTCTGCATCGTATCTTGCCCAGCAAGATGATTCTTTCTGCGATGCCCAGCTTCTTTTATTCTGTTGATTCGAGTCCCATCTCTCCTCCATTTCCATGCCAGCCGTCTCCCTTTTGCGCCGCGATGAGCCTCGAGGGGACGGCTGAAGCCAAAGATCTTGTCGACATGCCAGTGTCTGCCTTGACAGTTGCATCTCTGATACAACCATGTCTCAGCTACGCGATGATTGTTGTTTGTGTTTGTCGACCTTTCGCAAAGAAGCGTTGCTATTATTGGATCCGGTCCGGCTTGCAAGCCTTTTGCTGAAACTGAAATTCAATAGCCTGTGCGAAGCGAAGAAACCAAGAAAATCGTATGTCGTGGCATCAAGCCTGGAGCAACGTCGTCTTGATTCGTATCGTAGAGCGCGCAGTCGTGAATATTCGTCATTGGTCGTGAAATGGTTGTCATGAATCATCCGTAAGACAAGAACCCAAGCCCAAGGAAATGAAAAGAAAGCAAAATGCGCAGCGGTTGGTATCTTCCGATCCAGTGTAATGCCGATGGGGGTATCTCTAAGAAAGCCTCTTGAACCAAACAAGAAAACAGGATCAAAAAAAGTAGAAATCCAAAACGGGGGAATCGAGAATGAAAGGTTGTCGGTTTCTTCTGTCTCGGGCTCCAGGCCTGGAGCCGAGCGGGGGGGTTTTGCATTGCTGCGTGTTCCTCTTGTGTAGATGAGACAAGACCCAAAGGAAATAGTAGTAGAGAAAAGGGGAAAAGAGAACAGGCCGCCTATATGTTCGAAAAACCCCCCAACCCAAATGTAAATGCACTCAAATGCCCGCCCCGGACCCAGCCATGATGAGATGATTCGAATGAAAGGTGACCGAGCTTGCGGCAGAGTGAGTGGTGGTGGTTGTTGTTCCCCGGATATCGAAAAGACTGTGAAAAAATCATACGCTCGCTTGCTGCCGACAAAAGAAAAAACCCCCAATTATATCTTTTTTGTTTGGTTGTCTCGCGAGTCCCGTAACACCGTTCGCTCCCCTGCTGATGCAAAACGCCGATATGCCTGTGGATGGATTCTATGCCGAGCAGACCGAGAAGAATTCAACTTTTCTCCGGGAAACATGGGACCATCGTGCCTGGCAATGCTTATGAGGTCGTTACGACAGGGTAAGTCTCAGATGTAACGGATTCTGGTTGTCACATCGTCGTCGTGTACTCCTGGTAGCGATCCCAGCCGAAGCCGCCGTAGCCGACGCTCACACCACATTGAGGCGTGAACATGCTGGGGAGAGGCAACGCTGGGATGGGCGCCGTGATTGCTGGTGCACTGTAGTAGAATCCGGCCGTGGAGAAAGGTTGGCTGTATGCAGGCGTAGGGGAGGGGATCTGAACCTCGCTCATGCCAATGTTGGCCCAGATTGGCGTTGACTCCTGAGATGTGGATGCAATGCTCGGACTTGATGGCAGGACTCTCCACGCATCGACAGCGACTAGGCTGGCCGGCGTAGGGGGTTGCGACCAGATGCTGGCATTGGCGGGTGAGCTGGGGAGCAGAGGTGGTTGTCTGATGACATCGACAACACGGGGAGGAGGAGGCAGCAAGGGCTTCATGAGGCCCATGATGTTGTTCTTGACCTCCTCGCTCTTACCAGAGAGCAGCTCACCAGCGCCTTCTTCCTCGAGCCCTTCCAAGGCAGTGACATGTGTGCGGTAGACAAACTTGTTGATGGCTTGGACGAAATCCTCATGCAGCTTCTTGCACTGTTGGTCCTTCTCAGACCAGTCATAGGTGTTGGCCTTGCTGTCGACGCAGTGAATTTCCTTGTGGTACTCGACCAAGGCGTCTATTGAGTCGGTGGTGAGCTTGAAAGCGACCTCGTTGCGCAGGACCATGTCAACGTGGACAATGTAGGCCTCGATGTGGAGAAGCTGGTAGTTGAACAGGGCTTCGACGAGAGGGTTCTCATCCTGGCGCAAGTCGGATTCCGGGGCCTTGGGGAGCATGATGGAAGTGAGAGTCCAGATGGCGTTGGGCGATGAAAGTGTCTCGGTCAGACATCTTTGATGTTGAGGGACGCTGTTGAGTGGACGCTTAATCCGGTTGATGCGCTTCAGTGTCTGTGTCAACCACGGCTCGACCTTGGATCCTAGCACGACGTTGACGGATGAGGCTCTTGGGGCGAAAGCAGCCGCAGAGGCTGGTAGCAGTTGAACAGGCATGTTGTTGGCGGGGATATCTGGCGTGGAGGATGGAGGAGAGTCTGTGACCGGAGGAGGAACGGGGAGGATCAGTTGGCGTGAGATATGACAAAAAAGAGGCGGTTTGGTCGTTATCGTTGTCGTCGTTGTGGTCGTCAAGGATAAGTCTCGGGTAGTGGAGGGTCTTTTGGGTGTTTAATATCTTGGACGGTATTCTTATTGATCTTGAATCTTGGTAGACACCTCGAGAACAGCGGGGGGAGAGGGGTGAGATAGACGGGGGAGGGAAAATGAAGTAATAAAGGAAACAAGTGATGACGGAGCTGGGCGGTCCCAAGGATTCCGGGAGGATAACAAGGGATATTTGGCTTGCACGCCTGCTACCGCGAATAAGAAGAAGAAGAAGGCAGACGAAGAGCTCGTGAAGAGGAAGAGGGAGGGTGAGAAGAGACAGGATGTGGTGCGAGGGTGGTGGGGTGTTATAATCGCCCGAGAAAGAGACAGCCCTGGGGCCTGGCTGGGGCTTGGAGAGAGAGAGAGAGAGACGGGACCTGAGAGGAAGAGCCTGAGGTGCGGTCAACCTTCTTTGCCCACTCATGTTCACTGCTGTTCAGCGCAGTCGAGGCCTGTCATGGGGGTACGAGTTGGGTGGTAAACTCGCTCCCATCCGGTGTGTGGTGCTTGCTGCGGCTGCGGTACGGTGAGGTGACGAGTACCCGAGGACTTGGACTTATGCGTGGGACAGGGGTGAGTCTGGCGGTCAGGTCAAGTACCGGGGTACACGAAAGTGAGTCTTTTCCCCATTAGAGCTTGTCCCGCTACGGAGTATTGGTACTGCTTCTCTTTTTGCACCTTGCGCACCTCACTCCCGCCCACCCAAGAAAAAAAAAAAAA
>JFBX01000758.1:553859-573848 GCA_001563135.1 Colletotrichum simmondsii
TACCTAGTGTACTGAGTGACTACCGGTACCCTCTCTTCCCCATTCGCCTCGACCAGCCCGGTGGGCTTTCGGCAGGCGGTCCCCCATGGTCCATGGTCCAGGAGGCGGGAAGAAGGCGCAAGCAGAGAGGGAGGGGGGAGGGGAGGAGGGGAGGGGTGTGGCAGGTTACCTCCACTACGAACTTGTCACTGGCTACTCCTTGCACCTCGCTCTTTGCACCCCGTACGAAATGAGGAGCAAGTGGAGAGAGAAAGAGAGAGCCATAACCAGAGAGTCAGAACCAGATCTCTCAGGTTCCGGAGCTTAGAACCCAGAGCTTCGAGTTCACAGTACATTACCACAATAGGTACCTAACTGGCAGAGACAGGAAGGCAGGACATCCATCATCCTTGGATGATGCACGCCGGCGGGGGCAGCGCAGCGCGCTGTGCAGTACAGTAGCATCGGATCTCCCTATGGCGCCGGGGACTACTTGCTATACTTACACAGTAGCTAGGTACCTCTGGGAGGTACATGTCTAAGGTAGCCATGGTACAGTACTTGCGTCTGATCCAAGGACAGGCCCTAGGCATCGGGTACTCTGAATGACTGGCTCTCTCTGTATCCCTACGGATATAGGTAGGTACGCAAGTAGGCCTCAGGTTAGGGTAGCCTCGGTGCGCGGTGCATGCATTTTGGGCCGGCCTCCAGGTCTCCTCCTCGCCTCACCCGGATCTCCATACATCTTGCTCCCTCTCCTCTCTGAACGGGGCCCTGTTACCTCCATGACGGGATATACTATGGAGCTGAGGGCCGGCGGCGGCGGCCGGGGGAAAGCTGGAAGCTGGAGCCCAAGGCTTGCTGGCCTCGTTGTTGGCGTTGGCGTTGGGGCCGTTGATGCTCGTCCTCTTCATGCCAACCTGCATATCCGTAGAGCATCCTAGCCCGTGGCGGATCTAGTAACAATATCCAGTAATAGGACACGTCAAAGTCGGTCGATGGGAGGACTCCAACGAACATGGACCTGCGCTGGTCGTTGGCCTCTCGAGTTCAGTCCGTTCGCCATCGCCATTCCACTCATGCGCTCTTCATCTTGTGCCGCCAACATCGCAACCAAATTCGTTTGGCCTTACTACTCAGTAGTGAGTTTCCAGCCCACCTCGGCTCAGTGACTCCCTCTCCGGACAGGCCCTAACTCACTTACATGGGCCAAGGAGGCAGCTAGACACCACACCTCCCTCCCGCTATTTGGCGTTTGCACGGATGTCGTGAGTCTGGTCATGTCAAGTTGCAGAGTGCCCATGTACACAATAAACTAAGCAGCCACACAGCTTAGTGAGCCGAAGCAAGGTTTGGCAGGTTGGCAAGCTTAGGCTAGGTGGCCTGGGGCAAGCTAGGAATTCCCTGAATGCTTCGGATGCCGTCGCCTGCGTGCGCCGCAAGCTTGGGCCAGCACCTTTCCCCCTCCCCCCTTCAGTCTTTGGTTTTAACTCTGCCGCCTTTGGGAACACCTTTTTGTGAGAGTTGTGAGAGCGATGTAACCAAACGTTGTCATGTTGGCTGGTGGTGGTGAAGTGCCGCTGACTGAGGCGAGGTGGCTAGCAGTCACGCAGTGTGCCAGTTGAGTCGGAACGTTACGAGCGACAAAATGACTTCGAGTGTTTTTTTGCCTTTTCCCGCTATTCCTCTTGGGTCAAGACTTTAGAGACACATGTTTCCCATCTTGGTTTAGACTCTCCAAACTTCAGAGAGCGTGGCTTCTGAAAAGCGTTGTCTGAGGCGTGCGTCGTCTTTTGCATCTGCGCCACATTTCGCTATAGGCCCAACGCTGTGGGATACAACCTCCAACGACGACCTAGAGAAAGTCTGGGATAACTCTTGAAGATCCTTCCAACAATCTCAAGGTTGCGCCAACACCATGCAAAGAGGTGACAAAGCGCACCGAATAACCAGGCTCGGCAATCCATTCGACCCCCGGGTAAGGCTTGCTTAGGTCGGGCGTGGTAAGGCGAAAACCAGACAAACGAGCGATTCCTATGGGCTCAGGTACGGGGCACCGGAGACGGCGCAAAACGCTCTGGTAGATCTGTCTTTGGGTCAGAACAGACTTCGGCATCGATTCGGAGCCTGTACTGATACAGTTTGTCCAAGGCAAAGTAGCCGCAGACCAAAGTATAGTGAAGAGAATTAGGCATAGGTTGCTCCCCCTGATTTGCCGTCCACCCTCCTTCGGCCCCGATCCCGGCTCAGAAGATTTCCGGCAGATTCGGTTGGCGGCAATGAGCAGCAAAGTAAAGTGTAAATCTATCCGCTTTTTCTGGATCCAAACCGATGTAGACTCTAAAAAAAGGTTCAGAGAGGGGGAATAACAAGAGTATCCGATCTCTCTAGTCTGTACAAAGTACGTGTCGAGCTGCGCTGCGCATGCACTTCTGCATAAGGCGAGCGAGCGAAAGCGACGGCGGCGCGGCGGCGGCGAAAAACTTGCGAAGAGACTGACCGAGGGGGGGGAAAGTCCCCAAAAAATTATAGTAGGGACCGCCGTACAAGATCATGGCTGTGCTGCGACCTGCATATGCTCAATGACAGAACCCGAGAGGTCAGGCGAATGGGAACCGTCGGATCCCGCAAAAGAGCCCAAAATCCCCAGCAGCGAGCTGAGAATGACCGATGTCAGTGCAGATGCAAGCGTAGGCCTGGCCGTGCTGCCATGCCATGCCATGCCCTACCATGCCCGACTAAGGTCACTTGTAGCTCTCGCCGCCCTTCCAACTTCCCCCCGCCTTCTGTGAGAATGCGTGGAAGCCTTCCCAATCCGAATTTTTGGTCCGTTCTTTTCAGTCAAGTGTCCGTGTGTACCTCTCCGCAGGTCTGCATAAGGCACCTGTGGCTTGTCGGTGTCGTCCGTGGCCCGTTCAGAGGCTTCGCGTCCTCGGAAACGCCACAGAGGTCCTTCGCAAGGCGAGGGAAGGCGAGATATCGCGTGCCTCGGGTAATCAAGAGACTTGGACGTCATACCCCAGTGTAATATGGTGATGTGGTCGCGAGGTGGCCTCCCAAGCTGGCATTTTAGGCGGACCTCATGCTTGGACACCTGTCCGCCTGGGTTGCGTTCCCTCTAGTAGGCAAGCCCGCTGTGCCGGTATTCGCGAGGCAAACCGAACTGCTGTCCTAGTCCTTGGGCTCCGTGGCCTGTGCGAACAACAAGAAAGTATGGGACAGCAAAAGCAGCCTAAACTCAACCCTTGTTACCAACCCTTATACACCGTCCGTCCACATTCCAGACAAGGCAGGTAAGTCGTCGTGGTAGCCGCATATTGCTTCCTGTATATCTCGTTCCGTACGAATACGTTGTGCGGTGCGTCTGTTGCCTGAGATACCTTGTTTTCCGATCGAGGACACACAGGGAATCCGGGCTCCTGGGCCTGTTGTTTGAGTCCTGCAATCGCAGGTTGCCGCCACCCTCGGGCCAAGTACCCTCGTACTGAAAAGAGTGTGTCGTTTAAGTACTGTAATGTGGAGGTCCACTGGTATATTCTCACCAGGTCGGTACTTTCCCCCTTTCTGTACTCCGTTGCGTTCGCAAAAGTCCACGGCCAATTGTCTTGATTTGATAAATCCCACGAGAAACTCGTCCGCGTAAAGTCTGAATCTTGTATCTGAATCCGTGTCTCTCCGGCTAGAGACAGGCCCGATGAGAGACACCTCCGACTTGTCGTTGCCGTCGCACAAGCCGCAAACCCCAACTGCCAAAGTTCCCGGACAGCCGATTGACAGAAAAGAAACAATTGGGACTTGTCACTGCTTGTCAGGAATGTTTCTGCCTCAAAGAATGCCTACCCCTGCTTGCCGGCACCCACCAACCCCAAGCGCCTCCTTTCACATGTATCTTGTGAAAAGCGTACCCCTGGCTGCTGAGATGCAGGGTGCGTCCTGGTTGAAGAGCTGCCAGTCTTTCCCCAAACCGATGCTCAGTGAAGTGGGGTGAACGAAAAGAATGACTGAGCCGTAGCCTCGACGTCTACGGTCCATGTAGCACTTCGTCTGACAAGTGCCCACGATCGGGTCAACCTTTCGCAGGGTCTGCACCGGGGCCGTCTGGATCGCTTCCGCGGTCATTTCAGACCATCCGAGCCGGGCCTTCTCACTACAAGCAGTTTTCGATATATCATATTGCAAATATTACGCATCGTGATCTTTCACCTACTCGCATGTTCCTTGACCATGCACCTTGCTCTTTTCGCGAGGTATCAGATCTGCTTGCGTAGAGCCTTCGGCGTGTAATCGTCGCGAGGGCTGCCGTGATTGGAATATATTTGTGATATCATGCTCAAGGGCACACCAGCCCGCGCAGTCCAGACCTTTTTGCGACCTAGGATGGGTAGTACTGTAATATGCAGGCGTGAGATATTCAAACTGCCTATGTCGACTCGTCTGCCGCTAGGAAACTATCCTGAGGTTCCGTGAGGAGGTTGCCCTTATGCACCTGACTGTATCTGTCCACCTTTGACGATTCGAAGACCGTGGCTTGTATTTTGTTAGCTAGACCAGGGACAAGGCATGGCTACTTTCGACAAGCCCCCAGAGCCAACGCCATGGCCAAGACAGCCATGACGATAGAGCTCGTTACTGATAGTGAATCTTGCATGGCCTTACTGAGACCTCGTCGGAGATGAATGAGGTGTCTTCTGATAATCGTCATAAAATGGCCTGTCTGTTTTGACCAGTCGTGTGGTCCAGACGCTGCTTCTCACTTTCTACCAATTATTAGTTCCCTTATGACTTGCATGTGCCTGAGGACACTTCTGCGTCTCGCCCTGCATTATGTAGGTTCTAGCAGCAGATCGCCTTTGAAACGACGCAGGCGCGGCCGCGACGGCGGGTAGACCCAATAGCCCGCATAGCATTGTATGTGACTACGACTGGGCATCTCCATATGCAACTTAGACCTCCTTGGAGAATAGGGTCGTAGTTGCTGGGCCGACTCGACTTTCACGAGACTCAGGGCACGACCATGATTGGAGCGGCCAAGGAAGCGAAAGGAAGAACCGCCAGAGGAACCAACACTAAACTCAACCACCTACAGTCCCGGCCGGGCTCCGCGTTGGACAGCGACATCAGACCAGATGGCGCGGCGTACCGCAATGGCAGCGTTGCCATTCCGTCTGAGAACTGGCGTATAGAGCGTTTCCGGAAGCGTGGGATTACCCTCCCTTCTGAACTTCGCATCGCCGCCGAGCCGAAGGGGGTTGGTCCGTCCTAATAGAATGGGATCCAACATTGTTGTGGAGATATAGAAAGGGTGGTCGAGGGCTCGAGGGTGTAAACGTCGAACAATGACAGCCTGTAGATGGCTTTTTGCAAGGTTGCAGTCCTTGCTAGCGGCCGAGGTGAGCTGAGGTGTGGTTGGGAAAAAGCTGGCTTCTGGTGCCTCATTGGCTGTTGAGCTGACGGCCAGATTCGGGCTATGTGGGCCTGGACGGGAAAAGGCCGAGCGACTTCATCGTGATTGGCAAAAATACTCAAATTCTGGCTTGATATTAGACCAATCATGAGCGAAATGCCCAAGAGGTCCATCATGAGGAGAGACGGTTGGAGTCCAAACGCTCCTAGGAACTTCCCCTTGACTCCTGAAGGACGCAGAGGAAGCTCGCTGAGCAATAATGGCCGCGTTAATGGCGCAACGACTTTGGCGCCAGTTCAGGGGACAGGCGGATGAGCAAGGTCATGGTCATCAGGAGACGTTACATACCAAGATTACCAGATTGGGAAATGGCCTGCCCCGTTCGTGAGTGCCCGGTTGCAGGAACAACCGTTCTCGAACCTCTCCAGAAGCGGATTGAGATCTGTCACAATCAATCTGCCGTCCAATCGAGTTGCCAAAATGCCGAACCAGTTGCTGTTGACTCAAACAAGGGGGTATCGCCCAGAGACATGTACAGAAAGCAAGCAAAAAACTTAGGTACCATGTCGTTGTGAACGAAATATTGAACCATGACATATTGGTTTTGTGGCAAAATGGATTCGTTTGCAAACAGATCCGAATACGTGGTTCCCTGCCAAATTCCACATTCCCATACAGGCGGAAGCTGGCTGTACTGCGACCCGGTGTCGGCATCGCAGGGAAAGATAGTGTGGGTTTGCAATGACACCTTACACGGATGTGAATTCTCGCTTGGGGGTCTGAGAACAGTGAGAGAGCGGCGGCTGTCCGGCCATAGACGCGGCAGAAGGCAACAAAACGGGCCATCGTGGAGTCGAACAAGCGGACGCAGTGGAGTCTCTCTCGCAGCAAAGTCGGCAGAAGTCGGCTCCTGTGCCGTCGCGGCAAGTTGTAGGTACGGATAGGTCTGCTGACTACCTATTTTTGGCCCCCGTGGCCTTCGCCTGTCGTCGATGCAGGCGGCTCCGCCATTGTTTGCCGCACCTCGGGTGGCTGGTTTGACACCAGCCAGTGCCCGTTGGCTGCCAGAGCTCGTGACCGCTACTATCGTCACTTGACCTGAGTCACATGGAGTTTCCCATCGGTGAGTGTAAAACCTGTCTTTTCCAAGGCTATTGCAAGCCATGCAGGGCATTTCTGTATCCCGTCATCCAAGAGAAGGGGGTTTCGGGCCCGGAATTTTCATCCAAGGTAGCACCAAGCCAAGCTTCACAGACTGTGTCGTTTCTGCTGTCGCCACACTCAACGGCAGATCCCTATCCCAGTGGCTGGGCCGGCGACCCGCAAATCTTGCTTTGCCGCACGGTTGTGCGGGAGGAGATCCTATGGCTTTGGCGGAGCACGGGAAAATAAGTTGAATATTAAGAGACTGTATCAACCTCCTGCAGAAAGGCATATTTCGTCTGCTATTCGTTTCCATCGCAGATTGTTGTGCATATAACTGCCCTTCTTCAGGGTAATCCCTACTGCATCATTTGTCGTCGGACGCCAGTAGGACGACATTCGCTTGAGTGAAAATCTTGCAAAGACCCATGGATCTGTCTAGTGATTCAGGCTGGATCTAAAATAGCATGGCAAGCTTGAGCCTTGAGCTCAAATACTACAGGTGAGCGGGACGGTTCGTTTTGGACAAGTCTCCTGCGCAAGGCATGCCTGGTCTTGAAGCCAACGGGGATTGTGCCAATAGTCGCCACCAGCTATCGTGCCCGTGCCCAAGTGAAGGATGGGTATCGACAGCCGCTGTATTTTGCTCACGTATCAGCACCAACTGATGTACTGGCGTGCAAGACATGAAGACGTATTCGTACACGTCAACGCAAAATCAGTTCGATTGCGTAGCTGTCTCGTGGGGTGAGGTGAAAATTTGGCAACCCTGAAAATCAACGATCGTCCTCCATGGGATTTCCCCAGATCTCGAGGTTCCGAAAAGTGCGTGTATCTAAAAAAAGAACAGGGACTGCCGGTCTGGGGAGAAACGGTGCGGCGAGTGCTCCCCCACCCTGGGAGATCCGCGTGTGGCGCAGGCACCGGGAGGCTGGTGAAGGAGGGTGAAGGTAGAGGTTGAGTTGACGAAGCCGTTGAAAATGCCAATGCAACGTGAAGAATGTGAGGTCCCCGGCAAAGCCGGCAGAAAGAGCATGTGAGTTACTGGAAGGCAGTCTGTTAGTAGACGCAGAACTCAGGGGGCCTATTACACAGTACCTGAACGAGAGACCGAATACGGGGGGCCCGTGGATGAATACGTTGCACCCCTTGAGCAGCTGAAATGTGCTGCTACCAATGCAGAAGACCCGCTGATCGCTTCAAGCCGATTGCTTGTCAGTGGGCGGCGAGCATCGGTGGTGCATGAAAAATGCCACACGGGAGGGGCTGAGGGGCTGTGCTGCCCGCGGGAGAGCAAAAAAACGGCGACGTTGACTCGCTCATGACCGAGATTTTAGCATTGATCCGACCCTCCACCTCCACAAGGGCACAGGACACCAGCAGTCCAGTCCGTAGTCGACAGCCACGCGGCTCTGAACAGGACCAATGTGCCAGTGTAGGCGACGGGACAATCCATTCCATTTGTGGCCAACATGATGCCATTATGGTTGTTTCCTCCCACCCGCCGATGATGGAACAATGTTTCACTACAAAGCCCACTCAGTCGAGCCCGTTGCAGAAACGAACCAGCGTCTGGGGTGCCGGGATAGGATAGGATAGGGATTAGGCTAGGGACTGGAATCTTGTCGTGGATGCGTGTCGTAGTAACGACGACGTCCCGGCCAGTCGTGATAGCCCCGTGTTTCGAACAGAGAAGCTCGAGTAAGTTTGACGGGGCAGATGCGTGTGCATTTTGCACGGTAAGCTATGGTGAGGCCCGGTTAAGTTCGTTGAGCTTTGCGAGGCAGCTGTCTCCTTGTCAGATATGTGACGACAGCTATTGACATGTCGCGTCCTTGCGTCCATGACTCGATCTCGACGGCAAATGGATAAGCTGTACTCTAGATGGTCCAAGTTCGCGGCAGATAATCCGGGGATTGGTGTGGTTGCAAGCGTGGTGGGCGGCAGATGTCGAGCGGGTGCAGGAAACCGGCGGCACATTACCCAAGCATGAGCCTGTCGTTGAGAGAAAACTTGTCTCCTTGACGATTCGAGCATGAGCCAGACCTGAGTCGTTCGTCTGTCGGGCTATAATGGAGGCGGACGGGCGTATGAAGTCTGCTTCAGCTTCTGTATGCCAAGTGACCCTTGAGGAATGAAGTGAAGAATAAGTTCATTGGGTGTCAGGTATGATGTTTGGTGTTGCCATGGCTGATGCCGACTCCCGCAAAGACTGTTCCTCTTCTTTGGCCAATGCGAGACGCATCGCATTGAGACTTTGGAGGGCGCAAACTATGTTTGAAGCTTGTTTATTCGTACGACGATGGAGAAGATTTTGCAGGAGGGTGGAGGGGACCTATCTAGAGAAAAGCCAAAGGTTCCATGAGTTGCTGTCTCCAAAATCCCCATGGAAGAAGGATACGTAGTAATTACCTTGCTCCGTAGAATAGAAGGAACGAAGTGGCCGTCAATGGCATGGAATAATGAGGGAAGGAGCACGCATTCCGCGCCTAGGGGAGCTTGGGCCATTTCTTTTCCGTAAGAGGAAAGTTGGGCTGAGCTTAACTGCCTTCCCGTTCCTCCAAAGCTCCAAGTGTATCCGTAGGTACCTTACCTGATTACCTAACTTGTAAGGCCCCGTGAGCCCCCCGCCTGAGGTAATCTCGTTAGCGGTTGGCTTCAGTGAATCGCGGGGTGGTCTCGGCCGAATCTACAGTGGACTGCTCAGTATACGCGGACGCTAAAGCGCGAAGCGAAAGTGGTTTCATTGGCTCCCCCACCGCCGGGCCTCAGCCTATTCTCCAGACGACGAGGCGAGGCTTGACATTGACAGCACACCTCCCAAAACTTGTACCCGTGGCACTCCCCAAATGCGGCTTTCGCCGACGTCATTACAACTTCCACTCGCGACACAGCATTCTTCCGCTCCGATACACAAGAAATCCTACCTTCCGGACCTGTAGAGCATGCATAGTGCCCATCATAGACACAGATGATATACCTTTGACCGACCGACCGAACCAACGACTCCCAAGTCGTCCCGACGACGTCGACGACCATCGTCGATCCTTACACATACGATGGCTGAGCCCGCGGCGTCCGTCGCTTTGGCTGCTGCTGCAACAACGGCGCAAAAGCAAACAAGTCCTGCGATTCCCGTCGGCCTCAACGAAGCATCTCTCGACTCTCCTACCTTCCGATCCACTGCGCAGCACTTTGGAGAACACATCGACAATGTCGAGAAATGGCTTGACGACTATGTCAGGTCGACGTCTCGCGTCACCCGTGACATCTTGGCCCTCGAAGAAAGCGTCAACACCTACCTGTCCAAGATCTTCCCACCCGCCGCGACCGCCGATGCCATCGTCGATCACGACTACACTCTTCTCGCTCTGCGCCGGATAAGCGACGGCTCAAAGGAATGGTGGACTCAGATTATGTCAACAGTGCGGAAAATGGACACCATATCTGTTGACCCCATCCGGTCCTTCGTCGCCGCCGACCTGCGCTCTTTCAAGGAAGTCAGGAGAGTCCTGGACCATACCCAGAGGAACTTTGATCAAGCCATGGCTCGGTACATGAGCCAGTCAAAGACAAAGGAGCCGTCTGCTATCAGAGAGGAAGCGTTCGCCGTGTACGAGACCCGCAAGGCATATCTCAAGGTCTCCATGGACTTCTGCCAGCTTGCGCCTCAGATCCGCTTTAGCCTGGACAAGTTGCTTGTGCGTGTCAGCTCCGACTTTTGGAAGGAAATGAAGCGGTCGCGCGACGCCGCTGCCGTATCGACAAAGTGGGGTTCCGAGATGGATCGCATCCGTGGCTGGTCTCGTGAGATGGAAACCACAGAGTTTGTGTTCAAGAGAGAACTACAAATTGCCCGCCGCGATATCGGCGAAAGCACCCTGCAAGCATTCAAGCCATCTCGGGAGCTGGAGGATTACAGTGCGTCCACGGTTCAGTTCCTGGGGTCTAGAGGTCCGGTCAACGTCCAGCCGCAAGAAAGCTCCGCCGTTGTCTCGGAGAAGCAGGGCTGGCTCTTCCTCAAGACCCTTTACGGCAAGCCAGCCAGGTCGAACTGGGTCCGTCGTTGGTACTATTGTCGAGAGGGTATTTTTGGCTGGCTGATCAATGGGCCTCAAGGTGTTCTGCAAGGTGACGAGATTGGTGTTCTTTTGTGCAATGCCAAACCTGCCGTTGCCGAGGATCGTAGATTCTGCTTCGAAGTCAAGACAAAGAGCCAGACCTTGGTTCTTCAGGCAGAGACTCAGAACCAGCTGACTGAGTGGCTGGAGGTCTTTGAGGTGGCCAAGAAGAGAGCATTTGAGGCCAGCATGGACAGAGACAGCGCCTCTTCACCCGCCGGTGCGGATCCCGCCTTCTCCATCACGCCGCCACCACTTCCCGAGTTCTCAGCAAGGTCCATGGACGCCATCGTGGCTGGCGAGGAGCCTTCCGGTAGCTTTGACCGGGCTGGCACTCTTCCGGTTCCTGGTTCGGACGGCAGCATGGCTGGCCGTGCCAGCTTCGACGTAAACGCTGGTGCACCGCGTCGGTCCATTACTGCTCTCGGGCGTGATCTGGGCCGAGAGATGGTGCGTGAGGAGGGAGAAAGCAATCGCGATCATGCAGCGAGGATCATCCAGAAGCTAGATCTTCACCGAAAAGCGACCTTTGGTGCGGGTGCCGAAGCCGCGGGGGCTGCTGGCGGTGCGCCTGGCGCTGGCGGCATCGCGGGCTTGATAGCAAGCCACGGCCATCTTCCCGGGTACCCGTCTCCCCCACAAGCTGGGTCGAAGAACTCGTCCACTTCAAGATTACCTGCCCTGGACCCAGTTCAAGGAACCTTGGCTCCTTTGACGCTGGCAAGGCCACCTGCAGCAACAAACCTCAGCCGAACGGCTGTGATGCTTTCAGTCGACAGAAGTATAGGGTCGGACACTACGAGCCACATGCCTACTTCGGTTCTCGCCAACTACTGGGGAAGTAGCCCTTGGAGCACTGTCTACGGGTCAGGCCCAGGCCGCCCTCGTACCCCTGGCCTGCTGGAAGAAAATCCGTTCGGAATAGTAGTCCGAGAGGTGGGCAAGCCTGGTGAAGAGAAGCCTCCAACCCCTACGACCGGCCACAGGAAGACTGTCAGTGTCGACGCAAAACCCAGCCAAGCCCACACCCCATTCAGGCAGCCCGTGGAGACCTTTGTCCCAGGATACCCTCCAGAGTTAAGAATCCAGCATCTCCAATTCCGGATTCTGTTCCCGAATGCTCCTCTGGACGAGAAGCTTGTCCTCGTCTTCCGTGCCGCTTGGTCGAGCTCGACAGGCAAGGACTCACCTTCTCACGGCCAGGGGCTAGCGGGCAACGGCCGTATCTATATCACTCCGGACAACATGTACTTTTATGGACAACAAATGGGCCTTGTAGTTGCATATGCCATCAGTCTCGACATAATAGCTGAGGTCACAGCTGCGCCCGGTAAGGAATGCGACTTCATTTTCCTCCACCTCGGTGAGGATGGCAATGAGACGGGCTACACTAGAATCACCATCAAGATTTTCCTGGACAATCTCCAGCTCCTCCATGCGAGAATGAACCTTCTCATCGACGACCTACAATCTGAGGAGCCAATGGAGTTGCCAGAGCTCATCCGGGCACTCATCAATCTGGAATACGAGGACTACAGCAAACGTAGCCCAAGCATTGAAAGCTGGGAAGAGGTCTCGTCTAATACGCCGTTCGATGACGGCACGCATTCCGGGCGTCCGGCCAGGCGACAGAGCCAGTTTGGACCAAGACTCCGCTTATCAGGGCCTGGTTCGAGGCAGACCCCCAAAGTGCAGGTACCCGCTCATCCTGTTATTTTCGAGCCCGAAGACATGCAGAGAATGGTTGCAGAGCGGCACTTTGAGATTAGTGCCAAGGCCTGTTTCCATGTGCTCTTTGGCGACAAGAGCTTTGTCTTCCCCAAGCTCTACTTTGAGCGGAGAGCTCAACAGATTGCCCAAGGGCCCTGGGCGCTCGCAGATCATGGCCGGATGAGGCGTGAGTTCCAGTTCAAATTCGACTACAAGGATATGATCGGTCGACCGAAGACAGTGGACGTTGTCGACTACCAGACTATGGATGTCTTCCAAGAACACGTAACGTATGTTGTGACACACACCAAGACGGCATGGCACCTTCCCCATTCTCAAGACTTCAAATTGGTGACCAAGGTTGTCATCACCCACGTGGCCAAGTCAAAGTGTAAGTTGGCCATCTACACAAAGGTGGAATGGTCCAAGATACCCACGTTTTCGAAGAACTTGGTCGAGCGGCAGGCCCTGAACGACGCCGAGGGCGATGCGGAAGAGCTTGCAGACGTCGCGACGGACCAGGTGCGCAAGCTTGGCCCACACAGCCGGACAAAGAGGGCAATCCAGGTGTACGGAAACATTGGGCAACAGACGCAAGTCGTTGTCTTTTCCCCGGCCGACGCGGCCGCGTCAAAGAAGCAGCTCATCAAGCCGCGGACACTGACAGCCATGCTCCTGGAAACGCTGCGTTCCTTTGGCGAGAGTGCGGTGACGTCGCTCATCATGTGGGCCATCGCCGTGGTGAAGACTTTCTTCAGCGTGGTCACGGCTCATAGACTCATCCTTCTTGTCCTGGCCGTCAGCGCGTTCACGAACATTGCCTTGACCTCTAAAGAAAGCTCGACCTGGTGGACGGAGAGGCGAGCAGCCAAGTTTATGACCCGGCTCGGTGTCGGCCCTAATGTAATGATGAGCAAGGCCATCTACATGGCGGATCTGGGCGAGGCAACGGGTGCGGTCGGCCATAACAACAGTTGGCCTACCGACAGTGCCTGGTAAGTAAATCTCGATTGGCAGTTTGGGGTTCAGAGATATGATGGCTAATATGGTATCACAGCTTCACTACATTCCAACTTGTTGCCAACGCCACCGACCTGGACAGCCCCTACGAAGACGCCGGGTCGACGCTATCATCAGCGACGAGCCGCGCGACCGCACGCCGGCTGCGCCGGACCCGACAGCGTCTCGGATCGTATCGGCATGATCTCCTCGTCGCGATGCGCATCGTCAACAGCATCGAGCGGGAGATGGTGCAGTCAGAGTGGGAGAATTGGCTCTCTGACGAGACGATGCGTTGCGAGAAACTCAAGACTGTGTTGGAGGAGGATGGCGGTTCTGCTAAGAGTAAGCGCGGCGGTGGTGGCAGTGGCCAGAAGGTCTTGACGTCGAGTATTGACGAAGGCAAGAAGGAGGCGCTGCGGGAGTGGTACGATACATATTGCGGGAGCTGTAAGTTGGATCACCAAGCGATGATGAGTGAGCGAAGCTCTTTGGCGGGGTTGTAGAGGAGTTTGTTGGGTCTCATTGTGTTGCATTGCGTAGTATCACGTTGCCGTGCTTTTGAACAGCGTATCGAGGCTTGTAGAGCCTTACAGTCTATTGTTCTGTTTTACTCCGAAATGGAGGATAATATCTGATTACGTTGGATGATGATTTTATGCTTCAACTTGTCTCTGCTTGACGGATTCATGACTTTACCATTGGCTGAGGGGGTGATGAGATGAACATGAGCGTCTCTTATTATGGCTGATGCATTTTGCTCAAGGAGCATCCAAGGATAGCATAAAGGGTAAAGAAGCGGGGGGTTAAGTCTACTGCAACACTATTGATGGAGGCAGACAGATGTTCTGTTGTAGATTCAGTACCTACCTAATGTGCCGGGGCAGAGGGGGAAAGGCGAACACGATTGACAATGTTCACCATGGTCAGGCTGTGAAGTGTTGTTCATAATGGCGATCTCAGCCTCATTAGTTACAATTCAATGAAGGTTGCTAGTTTACTACCAGAGTATTGGCATTGATGGCCTCAAGACATGGCCTGATTGTTTTTCGGTGACTCTATCGCGATGTAAGGCTGTAATCGTAGATCGATGTTGACCGGGAAGTTCGGTCAAACTGTCTGGCGGGCTAGTATTAGTGTTCGATGAGGAGAGAGTCGGCCGACGAGAAAGCCGGGTCCGGATCTTTGAGGTCATGTCTCGGGAATCTCGGCGTGGTGTTTTTCCACCTTTGGTGGAATTGTGTACAACCAGTGTGATGGCACTTGGACATTTTAGGCTGTACGCCCTACCCTTAGCACCTTGGGTGAGGTAGATCATGACGATGTAAACCTATGTGGTTGACGTCGATGCACACCAGGAGTAAGCAGGGCTTGGTATCACGTCTTACCCCAAATCACTTCTTTTGCTCTCCGGCAAGATGTTCCGGCAAGGGAGAAAGACCTCACGTGTCCAGTCGCCATCAGAATCCCTGTAAACCGTTGGAAAGTCATCCTGGCCGCGTTTGCCTTACGGGTAGGGCGACGGGAGAAAGCAAGGAAAAACCTGATGTGCCACATTCCCCTCGAGGAAGCCCGCATTCAACAGTGTGGCTTGTGGCGGGCGGCCTTGGACGACGTAGGCCGGTGCTCAGAAGTTCCAGAACGAGGTCTCTGATCCGCGCCTCTCCTCCCTTCAACCCCACCTTCCCCTCGATACCTGTCCCTAGGTAATCTAAGAATAAAAGAAGAGAATGGCAAAAAAGACTGGAGCAAGAAAAGGGGGAAAGGAGCCGCATTTTCCCCTCGTTACAATGGGTGAATTGTCGCTCCTTCGTCACGGCTTTGCGAGGGTCGAATGAGAGGAATCCGAGAGCACGGAGGTCGAGCCCAGAATACGCGGATTCTAGACGATCTCTAGCGCGGTGGGATCCACTTGATCCTCTTTCTGGGAGACTGACCACCAATTGTGACGTCGAGACGGACGGGGGGCCAACGGGGGCCTCCCCTCCCCACCTTCTCTTTGAGGCCCTGAGGGGACCGCACCTTCTCGTACTGCGTACTGTTCGTATGTGTACGGATACATGGACAGGGGGTGACGTCAGCGCCAGGGTCGAGCCAATGCGAGAAGCGCGGTGAAGGGAAAGCAAACACAACAGCAGGAGCAAGGTGCAAGAAATGGCTGCCCGGCCCTTTCCATTTAGGTGCCTTTACCGTGCTTACCTTGTGTTACTTCGTCATTGGGGCAGAATCCGAGGCAAAATGAGATACGTATCCGTAGTGTAGATGCCTCTTCCCAAGGAGACGGAAGGAGTGTTGCACCGGACGTAAAGGACAAGGGCGCATTGAACATGATGGAACATGGTCAACCGTAACGCACCTGACAAAATAGTACACTGTAGAGAGAGAGGACGGGAGCATTAGGTCCGCTCGGGTCGGCCAGAGACGTCAAAGCCCCTCCAAGACTCTCACCAACTGAGTCCTGACACCCCGGCAAGGCCCATGATCGGTGATCCCATTCCCGTTGACGCTATCCATACTCCATACTCCGTACTTCGTGCATGCACCTTTATTCAAGCAATTACCAAGTAACTGTGGCTTACGCAGCACCTTATTCTCTTCCAAACCTGCCTTCTTCCTCCTTGACGCTTTACTCTTAAGCCACACGTGGGGCACTCTTTGCAGGTCATCCAAAGCTTTATTTCGTCTCCATTTCTGCACAGTAATCGACCACTTACCACCACTCTCATCCACAAACCACCAAACAGCATCTACCTTGCTTCCCCACGAACACTCCCCTTTCCCAGCGCCTCGGTCGCGTCCGGACCCCGACGATAACCCATACACTATACGAATCTTGCTGCCTTTTGGCATTTGAAAATCTCCGTCCGAAATTCCCCTTCACCGACACCAACGGCTAGTCTCTACGCTACTCACTTCCGTCGGACGACCTGGGCTATGACATCTTATTAAACACGACACATTTCCGTTTCGCCCTCGACGCCAACCGCCACCCTTAGACACAATGGCACCTCACCACGAGCCCTTCAAAGGCCTCGCGCCTATCAAGTGGGAATCCGTCGCCGAGGAGGATCCAAAAGAGTTCATGACCGGCGTATTTGCCAACGCTCAAACAGTCATTGACTCCATCCCCGTCCCCGCCGCCGTCAAGCAGGCCACTGCTTCCCATGGCCGATCTCGCTCCCACACCGACCCCCCGATACCTGTCGCCGACATCAACCGTTCACTTTCCCAGCGCCAGACCGGTGCGGCGCTGAAGCTGTCGCAGGACCTGTCCAAAGAGTGGAAAGAGGTCAAGGTCAATGCCAAGGATAACCCGCTAGCAATCAACGTGTATAAACTCGCCGCCAAGGACGGCAAGGGCAGCTGGTTCGCCCGGCGCAGCGTTCACGATGGTTTGACTTTTGAGAAGTGGAAGCTGGGCCTCGAGAGAGAATTTGCCGAGTCCATGAAGGTGCAGAGCGGGCCCGGCGCCGGCGCCATCCGCGGCATTGGAGCAGAGAAGCGGGCGGCACATGAGGTTGTGGAAGGCTCTGGAAAAATGGAAGGTGAGCAAGGAAAACACCCCTTGAGACTTCAGTGCCAAATGCTTACATCTGCCCAGTATTCCAATTATCGGCGCAATTCCCAGGCCCGACGGCTCCGAGAGACTTTGTGACGTTACTGCTGAGTTCCGACTTTTCCGGCGGCGCCCCGCAAGAAGGTCCTAAGCGGCCGCTCCGGACCTACATGATTGTGTCGAAACCATGCATCCATCCCGAGTGCCCCGAGCGGCCAGGCTATATTCGAGGCCAATACGAGTCGGTCGAAATCATTCGCGAGATCCCGTCCGATAAGCCGGCTGCGATCACGCGAGCACGATCCTCGATTGATCTCAGTCAGGAAGGCGCCAAAGAAAGACAAGCCGTAGCTGAGTCTATGGGCAAGGAGGCCGTTCTGCGGGCAGCGAAAAAGGCAGCAGATCCAGACGGCCGTCACCGAGGTACATCTGTTGACAGTGCACCTGCCAGAGACGACGCTGGGCACACCGGCGAAGGCATCGAGGAGGAAGCGACGACGTCAGTTGAGTGGCTTATGGTTACTCGTAGTGATCCCGGCGGCAACGTGCCCCGATTCTTGATTGATCGAGGTACACCGGCAGGCATCATTGGAGACGCCGGCAAGTTCCTCAAGTGGATGACTGCGAAGTCCGCAGATGACTTTTCAACTTCAGACAAAGAGCAGGAGGAGACGAAAGAAGGCGCTAAGCAGGCCGAGAGCGAAAAGGTCGCTTCTCCAATGGAGGTGGCCAAGCAACCAACATCGAATTTGTTACCTGAAGAGTCGGCACAGGTGCAGGACAACTCCGTCCCGAGTAGTAACGGCCTGTACGGCATCATATCCGGTGCTTTCGGAATGGCTAGCTCCGTTGTGGCTAGTCGCCTACCAGAGGGCTACACTTTACCCGGAATATTCACTGCACCAAGTACCAACGGGTCGATAGCGGAGGGAGATGAAGAGGACGAGTCGGTCGAAAGCGACACGTCGTCCATCCGAAGCTTCGCTTCAGCGGTCGAGAAGACCGACGAGGGTGAGCCCATCACGCCACCAGAGGTTACGCAGCCTGACAGCGTGTCGCTTCACTCGTCCGGATCCGGCGGCGGCGCGTCCCTCCAAGGGGCCAAGACGTCGTCGCACCATGAGAGGGAGCTTAGGAAACTCCAGGAGCGGCGCCAAAAGATGCAAGACAAGATCAACAAGATGCAAGAGCGCATGTCTAGTAAGCGTGACCAAGACTCGCAAAAGGAGGCCGCCAACCTGGCGAAGCTCCGCGAGAAGCACGAAAAGGAGATGGCCAAGCAGGAGGACAAGTACAAGCGCGACATGCAACGCCTCGAGCAGCGCCGCGAGCACGAACAGCGCAAGGCCGAGGAGAAGCGGCGGAAGCAGGCAGAAAAGGAGGAGAAGGCAAACTTGGCCTTGGAGCTCGAGCGCGTCAAGGCGGAGCGGGATGTGGCGCTCAAGGAGATTGACGTCCTCAAGGAGCAGGTGGGTCAGCTGCAGAGCCAGAATACCATGCTGGTTGTTAAGATGGGCAAGATGGGTGGGATGGGCGGTATGAAGAGACAGGATTCGTCGTTGAGTGTATCAGGAGAAAAGGTGGTTCAGACCGTGTCCAACTAGGGGCCATGTAAAGTGTACGACGACGACGAGAGAGACAGAGAGAAGGAAGACATGTCTGCTGCAGGACGGGATACCCAGCTTGATGCAGACAGAGAGATCTCTGTAGACGAGATGAGATGACGCATGAGCATCCAATGGCGTTCGGGGCGTTTTAGCCTTCCTTTTATAGCCTTTTTTTTACTTTATCTTTTTTTCCTGTCTATTTTCCATGTCTATCTCCATGTACCTTTTCCAAAGCATTTGTACAAGAAGCATCTGAATGAACTGAAACTTTTCTGATCCGAGCATGCTTTTGTCCTTTGCGTCGTCCAACTGGTCCATTGTCTATGAATATCTCACGGTTCGTAGGCTTCATGCACTCGTCATCTCCAACAATAACCCATGAAGTCTCCCCCGCTGACCAACGTCCCTCAACTTTTCCAACTTCTCCTTGAGCGCCTCAGACCCATCGACGCCGCCGACATTGGCCTTGGTGAGCGCCGCCGCGGCGAGGAGGACGCGCGCGCAGACCGCGTAGACGTCTGGGTCCGAGGTCCAGCCCAGCGGTCCGTCGTCTGCGTGGGATGGCTGGGATGTGAGGGCCAGGAGGGCGTCTAGGCCGGCGGATGTCCACGTTGTTAGGGCTGTGCGCGCCGCTGACGCAGATGAAGACGTCAAAGTGGAGGAGAAGACGTCTTGGAAGACGGCGGCCCAGCGCTTCGATTCGCGGACCTCGTCGATGAAGAGGTTCTGCTCTTCGATTGCGAAGAGGGAGTCGTCGAAGCGGAGGGCGGAGGCGAGTTGTGATTCTGCGGTGGACCATTGGGCGGCGGTGGTGGTGATCTCTGTGTCGTTGGTTGCATCTGAGGAGACCTGGCCCGTGAGGCGGGATGCGAGGAGGGAGTGGAGGGCGGGACTGTCACGGTGGGTGGTTGCGATGTAGGATAGCAGCGAGGAGGCGGCGTCGAGGGGCGCGAGGGGCGCGGAGAGGATGTGTTTTGCGGAGAGGGAGGCGAGGTCGCGGACTTCGTCGTCGTCGTCGTTGAGGGCGTCGTAGAGGGCTATGAGGGCGGGGAGGAGGGGTGCTTCTGCCTCTGCCCCTTCTGCTTGGTGTTGGTCTGCAGTGGTTGAAGAGGTTGAGGTTGTTGTGGAGAAGAAGGAGGCGAGGGAGGCTGCTGCGGCGATGCGGGTGTCAAAGGGGCGGGAGTCGTGGAGGGCCGAGGACATGAGGTTGCCCCAGCCGCGGAGGGAGTGCGCGGTGGATGAGGTGGCGGGGGGGGATTGGGAGACGAGGGATGCCATGATGGGGCCGCTGGCGCGGGTGATTGCGTTGG
This sequence comes from Colletotrichum simmondsii, assembly GCA_001563135.1. Lineage (NCBI taxonomy): Eukaryota > Fungi > Ascomycota > Sordariomycetes > Glomerellales > Glomerellaceae > Colletotrichum > Colletotrichum simmondsii. The sequence continues at coordinate 573,689 of JFBX01000758.1, forward strand.
AGAGGTTCGGGTTGATTGTTCTCGCGAGGAGGTCTTGCCAGAGCTGTGTCAGGGTCTCGGGGGAGGGTAGGAGATTTGAGGGTTGTTGAGAGTTGGCATCGGCGTCGGCATCGCGGGAGGCTGTTGCTGCTGCCAAGACGAGGTCGAGGACCTCTGCGAG
>JFBX01000758.1:573858-594199 GCA_001563135.1 Colletotrichum simmondsii
TGCGTTGCGGAGCGGGCAACGTCGATGTATAACACGGCGTAGGATGCTGCTTCAGCGGGGGACAGGCGCGGGTGGTGGACTGAGGCGAGGGTTTCGAGGGTTGTGATTGTTGTCTCTACGCTTGTTGTGCTTGTCGAGAGGAGGGCCTCGCGAAGGGAGGCGGAGGGTGAGGAGGAGGTTTGGGCGGCGTGCACTGCTGCGATGGCGAGTTGGGTGCGGAGGAGAGCGCTTTGTGGGGATTGTGAGATGGTGGAGGCAGCGCTCTGCAATGATGAGGATGTCGACGGGTAAGAAAGGGTGAAGAGGGAGATGAGGTTTTGGACTTCCAGATAAGCGGCGCGGATGTCTGGGCAGGAGGCGAAGGAGTCGGACGCGCTGGCTTCCAGATCGCCTAGTATCGAGACCACGCGCGGGAGGCCAGACGACAGCCTCTGAGGCGAGACGTCGGAGAGCCGCTCAAAGACCGCCTTTACAGTCAGCAGGCCGCCGTGGAGGTGGTTGTTCCTGCTCGCGGGCGCCGCGGCGAGGGAGTTCTTGATGGTAGCCTCGGCAAGGCTGACCCAATCGTCGTCTTTAAGGAGGAAAGAACACAGAGCGCGGGCGGCCATCTCCCGGACGTGCCAGACGGGACTGGCGAGGTAGCCCGCGACGAGACCGTACAGCTCGTCGCGCGAGGCGTCGGGGGGTCCGGCGCGGCGAATGATGTCGAGGGCCGGGAAGACGGACTCGGCGGCGATGGTGCTGCCGAGTGTCGTGGGCTTCATGACCTCGCGACCGGAGCGGAGGAGGTTCAAGAGCACGGAGGGCAAGATCGGGAACTTGTGGTACTGCAGGCGAGTTGTGCGGCCGTCCCAACCGGCCTCGAGGGTGGCTTTACTCTCGTTTGTGCCAAAGAGGTTGTCGAGGAGGGAGCGGAGGAAGAGGAGGCCGCAGTTGCGAATACCCCAGACCTCGGACTTGAGGCTGCCGGCGGCGAGGTCGAGGCACTGCGGGATGTGCGGCGCCGACTTGCCGAGCTGGGTGATGAAGGAGCTCTTGAACATGTCCTTGAGGCAGTTGAGGGCGTGGACCTGGGGCAGCTTGGAGCCGTCCGACTCGGAGTTGAAAGCAGGTTTGCGGGCGATGGCGACGAGCTCCTCGATGACGACGTCGAAAGAGGGCTGCGGCGCGTTGGCCGAGACGATGCCGGTGATCATGGCGGGGATGCCGGCAGAGCGGCGGGTAGTGGACGCTTGGGAAAAGATGCACTCCTTAGTTCCCCTGTACCAGACGTCGAGCAGGGTCTCGCCGTTCTCGTGGCCTGCCTGAGGGTCGTCGAGGTGCTTGACCAGCTGGCAGCAGGTTGCGAACGACAGCGAGACGGTATTGAAGGCGCCGCGGTGTCTGAGGCTTGACAGCTGGTCAAAGGTCAAGGATCCGACGGTTGTGAAGAGGTCGGTCGAGGGGCGCAGAATTCCTTCCTTGGCCTTGGACTTGAGAGGCAGGACCATGACACGCATCAGAGCACTGAGTAACATGTTAGACAAGATATCTACACAGCGTTATGGGTACTCTCTTTACCTACCTGGACTCGTGGATGGCGCGGAAGCTGTAGCTCAGCAGGTCCTTGGTGTCGAGACCCTCGAGGTCTTCCAGCTCCTGGGGCAAGTGGCCCTCGGGTGAGTCGTCGCACAGAATGTCTCTGACCGCAGCCCAGATGCGTTGACAGCACTTCACAATACGGTTCTGAAGGGTAGCCATTGCTTTCATCTCGGACGTCGTAAAGCTCATGTCAGCCGCAGCTTGCCAGATATACCTAATTCTCGGTTAGTCCACGGCCTCTTTCGAAGGAGTCATACTATTTGTTGCACCCACCGGAGAGAAGCAAAGTAGCCGTGCACCGGTGCCTCAAGAACGGCATTGCCCAGATCGGCCTCTGCAAAGGCGAGCTTGCCCTCAAGAAGATCCATCAACTTTGAAATATGCGCAATCTGCGCCTCTCTACCGTCATAGAATCTAAAGAGAAGTTCGTTTGTCCGAGCGACGCCATCAGCGTGATCAGCTCGCGCCGTCCTCCGCGCAATATCCTCGGCTCTCGACAAGAACTCTTGCAGTGTTGACGAGACCCCCTGTGAGCCAACGAGACACTTGAAGCGCTTGTCGGCAAACAAGTTCTTGAGGACAGACGTACCGTTCTCCCGAACGTCGTCGAATGGGTCCATAATGAGGTCGAGGAGCGCGCGCGTCCACTTCCCGTCAAATAGATTGAAGAAGAGGGTCTCGTCCACCTCCGTCTCCCACGTCTTGCCAGCGTCGGCTTCGAGCTTGAGGATGAAGGCAACGGCCCTTAGCGCGGTAAAGTGCCGCTGGAAAGAGGCTGTGGGGATCAGCTCAGACCGCAAAAATGCAATGTACCACGCCAAAAAGCTTTCGTGCTGCTCCAAACTCGCTCGCAGCTTATCCTCTGGCCAGAGCAAGATGTTGGTGCGGTGGTTCGCTTGCTTCGGCGGCGCCTTCGGGGCCTTTGGCGCACCGTTGGCAGCCCCGTCAAAGGCTTTGAGACGGGCCAGACTCTTATGCAGGATGAAGATTGCGCCTCTGCTGCGCTTAAACATATCTTTGAGCTTGCTCAGCAGTTCCATGCGGAACTTTGCGTCCGACTCCGAGAAGTACGTCGGGAGATGGGCTTGCAGCAGGCGGAGGGCCACTGGTGAGTAAGGCCTCGTCGTTGAAGGTGAGGCGACGATGAGGGACAGCGCCAGCGAGCGGAGCTCATGTGAAGGATGTGACAGAACCCTCTCGAGCACGGCCTCTTCCAAGACTACTGCTGAAGAGGACTCCTCTCTGTAAATGGCGCCGGGCTCCTCGACCATGCCTACCTTCTTGCCAACCTCCAGCACAGCGAGGTTCAGCTGGGCCAGAGTGTCTAGCTCAGCCACGGCCGAGCCAGAGGTAGACCACATGCTGTTGATCTGTTCCAGGATCTGGACCGAGTCCTTGCGGTCATCCTTGAATAACGGAAGGAAAACATACGTCTTGATACCCTCAAGCAAAGACGGCGTCTTGGCAATGGCAGCCTGTACCCAGCGAAGCCACATCTCGACGCTGAACTGTTCGGCGCCTGCAGCTTGCGGTGTCTTTAAAGACTGCTGTCTCAGTGCCCTGAAGATGGTCACAATGAACTTGCCCGTAGTTGGACACACGTAGTGCATAGTCATCCAGTCGAGCATCTGACCGAAAAAGTCCTCCCACAGTGCAATGTCAGACGCCCAGCTGCACTCGGGCTGCGTCCGCCTATAGCTCGCCGCGATATCTTCGACACTGAAGACGGACTTGCCGGCAAAGTAGTCCATGGCCTTGAGCGACGACTTGACCAGAGGCTTGGTGGACTGCGGCCCAATGATGGAGATGAGGGTGTCCAAGATGGTCGTCTTGACCAGGTCAGAGACGGCTTGGTCGGGATTACGGCGAATGAGCGAGGGGAGCAGGTCCAGGACCAGCTTCATGGACCGGTGCTGCTCTGTCTCATTCCACTTGATGAAGAAGTTGAAGAGACCCAGGCTGGGCTCTTTGGAAAAGGCCCATTGCCGCAGGGCTGGCTTGTCGGACTTTGAGCTTTGCTCTACAAATCCGCAGAGCTTCACACATGAGTTACCCGAAACTCCCTTTGGCTGAGCGGCCAGGGAGAGAAGGTGGTCAAAAACATTTTGCGCGATGCTATTGGCAAAAATGATGTTAACACACGTACTACGCTTGGAACGTTCACTTTGGAGGGGTGTTGACTGGGGGGGAAAAGTCTTACGAAATCCACGATTCCTCGGGCTGTTCCTCAACCCATTTGAGCAAGTCACTCGGGTTGACGAAGCTCTCGTACTGGGGGACGGTATCCTGCTTCATCGCTATCTCATAATTGGCGAACCCGGCGAGTGACTCTTGGGAGTAGAATGAGGGGCACCGAGGGGCAGCGGCGAAGCGAATGAGTGCTGGCCGAGTGAGTAACAGGGGTGTGTGTTTTTTCCTTTCGTCTGTCGTCTACAACTCGGCGTGTAAGTATCAGAAATGAGTGCACTCAAATTTCTGATTTGCTCCAGATCTTACATAAGAATCTCCGATTTGGGAAGGCTTCGTCGGTGAAGGTACTATGTATCCAGCAGGGGAAAATTCTAGGTAGGTACCACGAGTTTTCAGCACGGCGCGCCGGCGAAGACTCATCGCGGGGCACCAAAACGCCAGGGTCCCGACTGACCTTTTTTTTTTTTTGCGCTCCCGCCTCGCAGTGACATTCAGCCAATCGCCTGCATCTTCTGGAACGTCGCGCGCACGGTCCACTCCACCCACACACGGTTGTGTGGCCAAACTTTTTCCCTGCCCTAATTGAAAAAGAATAAGGCGCCCCGCCGAAATTTGTCCCCGGCTGCTCTTCTTTCCCCTTCAACCCCATCATCATCCAACATCTACCGTAAGCACCAGATTACTGGGAGATATCGCCAAGATGTCGAAAATTACGGTTGCCAACGTCCGCACTCAGGTCTCTGAGCTGCTCGAGTACTCTCTCGAGACCAAGAAGCGCAACTTCCTTGTCAGTCTACCCACCTCCGTCGTTCAATTGAGCGCAAAGTCTGCGACCGAAGCGAAGCAAGAAAGCGAATGCTAATACCCCTCACAGGAGTCTGTCGAGCTTCAGATCGGCCTCAAGAACTATGACCCCCAGCGTGACAAGCGTTTCTCCGGCACCGTCCGCCTCCCGGTCGTCCCCCGTCCCAACATGAGCATCTGCATTCTCGGTGACCAGCACGATATCGATCGTGCCAAGCACGGTGGTGTTGACGCCATGTCCGCCGACGACTTGAAGAAGCTCAACAAGAACAAGAAGCTCATCAAGAAGCTCGCTCGCAAGTACGACGCCTTCGTCGCTTCCGAGACCTTGATCAAGCAGATCCCCCGTCTTTTGGGTCCCGGTCTGTCCAAGGGTACGTTCCATCATCCCCCCTCTCCATTTTGGACTTGGATCCGTATCTAACAACCTCGCAGCCGGCAAGTTCCCCACCCCCGTCTCCCACGCCGACGATCTCTCTGGCAAGATCACCGAGGTCAAGTCCACCATCAAGTTCCAGCTGAAGAAGGTTCTCTGCATGGGTGTCGCCGTCGGCAACGTCGGCATGACCCAGGAGCAGCTGATTGCCAACATTATGTTGGCCATCAACTACCTCGTCTCCCTGCTGAAGAAGGGCTGGCAGAACGTTGGAAGCTTGACCATCAAGGCTTCCATGTCTCCCCCCAAGCGCCTCTACTAAGCGCACCCTCTTCTCGTCGTGTTGGTGTTTCTTGCGAGGGGCCTGTACTAGGTAGAGTACCACCCGGGGTAGTTATGTCGATGGCTTAAGTGCTTGTTCGCATAACAATATACTCAAGGGTGGGAATACACCTATCACGGGTATTTCATAGGAAGCTCTGCGCATGGATTAGGAGCCTGCCAATACAAACCATCCTTTTCCAGACCATCATACTTGTCTTAATATGCATCAGTGAAACGTGACGTTTTAAAAATAAGTGCTTGATAACACGGGGTTGCCAAGCCCCAGTCTAGGCCTGATTGCTAAATGCGGTGCCTCATCTGTGATCCCGTATACACAGTAGGGGCTCCCTGCCAAGTAGCTACACGATAAGTCCCTAACATCCTCCCTCACACTCAGCGCTCAGAGTGTCGTATCGGGGAAGCCCCAAATTATACTGTCTCATAATGATAGTGAAGGCGAAGAGTGCTTGAATACCGCGTTGCCAAGCCTTGTCCTACGCGTTGAAAATAGCAAAGAATGTCTTTCGTCGGTAGAGGTCCGATGGGCGGGTAACCGTCAAGTCGTCGATGTACCCCCAATCAACGAGCCGAGAAACAGCGTATACCGTAGATTTAAACGAGAACCCCCATTATTTCGCTAAACTCAACAGTCGGCTCAACAATTGCAGCCGCGCGTTTGGCAGCCCTGTCAGCCTCGTTATTGAACTTGCGAGGAATGTACCAGAAGCGGACGTGAACATTGTTATCGTGGAGTATCTCGCTCTTGAGCAATAGGGCCTCCCATAGGTCTCTATTCTTCACGTGTTCGCCGGCGCTGGTTCGCCAGCCCCTCTTGATCCACGCGCGAGCCCAGTCGGTTGCACCGTTCACGACGTAGCTTGAGTCGGTGGCAATGACGATACTTTTGAAGCCCTCACCCCACCAGGCCCTGAATTGGAGCGCGGCGAGGGCGGCGCGCAGCTCGGCGCGGTTGCTGGTGTGGCGGTATGTCTGGCCGTCTGGTCCCTTGTCCTCGAGCTTGAAGGCCACACACCCGCTCTCGTCATTGGGGAGTACCGGCTTGAAGATGAAGGCGGAGCCACCGCGGGCTGCAGCGTTGCCGTTGTCAAGACAGGCCCCGTCGGTGTAAATGAGAACTTCCGAGTCGTTGTAGCGATTGATCAAGCGGATAACAGATGGAATAGCTATCAGGGACTTTTTCGGAACGAAAAGTTCTTTGGGGTCCAAAGGCGTACGGGTCTGCGGGTCGTGGTGCGGGTTGAATTTGAAGGGAAACAATTTGCCGGAGAATTCACTGCGGCAAGAGACAGATGGGTTGAGAGTAGGTGCCCCGAGAATGATCTTCGGGCCTTCCCCCATACGAACGGTGGAGATCAGTTCATCGTCGTCGATGAGGGGCGGCGGACCATCACTGTCGTCGTCATCTTCATCATCCCAAGTATACTCGACACGCGCTGAGGATCTCCGAGATCCGCTCGCAGTGATTCTCTCGGGACGGCCATATCGGCTATTCGCAACCTGAGCGAAGCTGACATCCCTGGGAAGGCGAGATTCGTAGTCAAAGCCAAAGATTTCTTCGCCGTCCTCTTCATCCTCGTCCAAGTAGATTCCGTCTTCGTCGTACTCGCAGTCATGGCTGAAGTCAAGACAACATTTTCCGCAGGTGACCATATAATGAGATGCGCAAACGGTAATGGTTCGCCCGTTGGGCAGCTCAAGATAGTCGATATCCGGCCAGGTCATTCTGCACTGCAAGCAAGACAATGGGCTGAGAATGAGTGGTCCAACGGTTGAAGGAAGAGGGATGAGGTTCGCAAGTTAGACAACGCAGGCTTCTCTATTTGAAGATGGAAGTTCTAGGCTCATTGTTCACGGGGTGACTGGGCGAGGTCAAGCTTTATGAAACCCTAAGGTGAATATGAGGCGCTTTCCCGTTCTACCAAAGTCAAGGAAGGCAGGCGCAAATTAGTGGTAGCTTCCTGAACCTTCCCATCTTCATCAGCTCGACCTCACTTGCCTCGGGTAGTTCATTACTATCTGTAGTCGTTGAGGCAGGTAGCCTCTGGAAAGACTCCTTACGTTCCTGGCTAAGTTTTGACGTGACATCTCGGTCCGCTTCAATCGGCGTCCCGTCCATCCATGGATGGAAAGGAAGATTGGTGAGAGAGCAAGAACAGAGAAAGAGAAATATAATAACATAAGCCATGTCGTTGCAAGCTGCCCGCCCTGGCTGTGCTGAGCACCGCGTTTGCCATCCACCTCACCTTCAGAGAAAGCTTCAACAGAGCTCATGGACTCTTTGCACACAAATAAATGGTAGAGCGCCTTTGTGTAGCTTGCTGTTCCCCATATCCCGCAGGGTTAGAGAGACTACGGAGTGTAAGTAGGAAGCACGGATACTGTGTAGGGCCACATGCCAACGGAAGCTACTCTTCAGATATTACCACGGAAAAGCTCGTGACAAGTTCGAACCAGTTGGAAGCACAATAATGCCTCCTGCACATGATAACTCATGGATTGAATTATTTCAGCAGCATGGGTATATTGACAGTTTCAACAGAAAGCATGGAAACGAAAGTACATTGCAGCTGCAAATGATGGATTCAGCTGCATTCGCAGGCGGCGCACTCAAAACACCCAACCACCGCAGGGGATATCCATCCCCCATAAGCCAATATATAGCCATGCCTAAAGCCAATTGAAAAGCACCGCAACAATGAAGATGAAACTTTTTGTACACTCCCGCCCTCGATCAGTCACTCTCGTCAACGTCCATCGACTCCTGGGCGGCCCTTCCACGGGTGCTCCGCGCCGACGTCCTCGTCGCTCTCGGAGCGGGCTTCTCTTTGGCTGCAGGTCGGGCTGGCAGTTTAGTCTTGGCTGCCGCTTTTGATGCTGCTGCCGACCTGCCCTTTCGCCCGTTGGATTTGGGCGGTGGCGTAGCTTCTTCCGGCTCTTCCTCGTCGTCTGCTTCCACTTCCTCCTTCTCTGGTTCCTCTGTCGCAACGTCCTCAACCTCGGACAATGGCGAATCATCGCCGCTATCATCCGCAGCAGCTGTTGGCTGCTTAGCCCCCTCGCCATTTTCTTCCTCTGGGGCTTCCGAGAGGACCGAAGAGTCATCGTCGTCATCTGACACCTCCGTCTGTTCTCCATCTTCATTCTCGTACGTCCATTTGCTGACACCGTCCCACATCTCACGGTCGTCATCGGATGAGTCGCGTTCGGTGTACTTGGATACAGCAGTGGTAGTAGCACGGCCGCTGCGTCTCCGATTTTCCAGGGGAATGTCAGATTCGCGGCGCGGGGCCTTGACCTTGGCGGGCTTCTTGACCTTCTGCTTCCTCGGCTTAGGTTCCTTTGGTGCCTTAGGCTCCCTGACCCTCGGGGCTGACCTTGCCTTCTTAGCAGGATGGTGGTCTCCACGATCATCTGTAGACTTTCTCTTCTGTAATTTTGTAAGCTTAGAGATCGGACAACATGGGAGACAGTGTCGGCTTACCTTCTTTCGGTCGATTGATTTGAACAGACCGTCTAATTTCTCATCAATCTCTGACGGCAGGTACTGCTTCTCAGCAATCTCCTGGGCGACCTGGTGTGAAGGCAAGGCAGTGTAGAGGCCGATCGGCAAGCCGACCTTACCCGGGTACGCTTGGAAACTCCAATTCTTCCTCTCCTGCCATTTCCTTACAACGGCCTGGGCCAAATCGCTGACAATGTAAAGATTCTCGCTCGCCTCCGGGCTGATCGCATCACGAGTCTGCTTCACCCTCTCAGCGTACTTGTAGATAAGTCCAAGGTTCTCTTCCGTTGCCACATTTGTGAGATAGTACAGAATGTAGCGGCCATGGTCCGCTAGGTCGCTGGCGTATGAGCTCAATTCCTCTGCACTGGCGTCATCGATATTCTCTGGCTTGTTGAAGTCGGGATGGTGAGACAGCAAAGAGATGAGCCGTCCCATGATCGCCTCCATAGGGTGCTGTTCATTTGCCCCCAATGCCCGAGCCCGGGACCGGATCCAGGTCTCCACGCGCTGCTTCAGATCGTTGTTCGGCTCGAATGCCGTCAAGAAGATGATGGTGTAGAAGCGTGCCCGAAGCTTGTTCTGCACAAGGTACTTTTGGAGCTTCTCAATGAAACCCCGGCGAACAGTCAATTCGGTATCCTGCGCTGTGAATGCGAGACGATTGAAATCGGCCGGTGTCAGGAAGTCGTCGAAATGCTTAATGGTACATAGCTTCAGCAATAGCTGAGCTGCCAGCAGGCGAAGTCGTGACTTGTGGTGGTTGGGAGTATCTTTCGTCTTGCAGAGCTCTCCTCTCTTCGCGACCAATGTCTTGAGAAGCTTGAAGACAGGTACGGCCTTCTCTTTAGCCTCTTCGACATCGTCCATACTGCGCAGTCGGTTGACGAGAATATGCAGTGACAGGCACTTCGCTTGCAATTCCTCATCCACGCTGGCGTCATCCACCCACTCGGGGTCTTTGTCTGTTGCGTCTGTTCGGACCTTGAGCAAAATTTGCTGCACCGTCATATTGAGGATGTCATCATCTGAATCGAGGGTAATCTTGGGCACTTGCAATTCCAGCTGTGCGACAGACTGGAGCTTGTTGAGGAAGTGCGCTGAGCCGTAGGTCCAGTCTTGCATAATCTTCTCCAACAAGCTGGTTGCACTGACCAGGCCCTTGTCGTCGCCCTTGGCTAGGAGAATCTTGATGGCATACTTGGCAGACTTCACAGGCCGTCCATATAGAGCGTAGCTAACAAGAGCCTGTGAGAATTTTCGGTCTTGAGGAATCTCTTCAGGGTACTTCTTCGAGTATGAAGCACAAGCTTTCAGGGTATCGACAACGTTGGAATCGTTCTCGTTGGTCTCTGTGGGAGCTTGCTCGATGAGACCCTTGCACAGCCCTCCCACGTGAGTCTTGAAAAGCTCAGGGTTGCGCTGTGAGATCTCGTTGAGAATTTCGTGGGATACGGAGCCCAGGCCGTCCTTATCGTTCCTCGAGTAATCGAGAATCGTTGCAAGGTGACTTCGGTTGAACAGCAAGCAAGCCGACCTGTAGAGAAGCGGCAAGAGCGTATCGAGGATAGTCGCGTTCTGGCTTGCATTGGTGCGCTTGACCAGTTCCTTGATGGCTTGTCGAACGGTCTTGTAGTCGCTCTCGGCACTGACGGAGAATTTGACGAGCTGGTAGGCGCGTCGGTCATTCGCATTGGCGAACTTCTGGAGGTCGGTCTTCACTTTGAAGGAGTCTGGGAAGAACTGTGTGATGTACTGTACTGTCCTCTCCAGGTTCGCCGTAATCTTTGGACGATTATCGTCTATCACGCCTCCGTTGTAGCTCTCGCACTGCTTGACGAAGGCTTCGAGGACCTGCGCGAATTGAGGTTGCCGACCTTGCATAGCCATGAAGGCTCTCTTGGCCGCTTGGTCCAGAGATTGAGTAAGGAGAAGAATTCTTTCCGCGCGAATGCGATCTTGGTCAGCAACGCCCGCGTTCTGAGAGCTTTGAGACGCCCCTCTAGTACTCTTTGGTGCCTTAATGGGAGGATAGGACAGAGGTACCAGGCACTCGAAGAGTACACGGTCGAGAAGGATGTTGAGCTCAGAGTCGTTCGCATAGAAGGCGTTGAAAATGCGCGAAGGAATGCCAGACAGGGCGGCAACAACGCTCTCCTGCCCAGCAGCCAACTCCCCCGATCCAACGGCCCAGAGTTTCGCGAGCAACGTCATTGCATCGACTCGAACAGCAGTGCGCTTGTCTCGACACCGGTCGGCAAGACTGCTAAGAACAGAGCCGTCCTTATCCACACCGCCTGGGGCAGCCAGCTTAGATATGAAGTCGCGGAAGCTGAAGAGCTCCATCACTTTCACCGCAGCCAACCGGACCTTTTCGTCTCCATCGTTGAGCTTCTCTCCTAGATGCTTCACTAACTCGGACTGTTCCTCGCGACTGAGCCCAATCCCGCCTGCTGAGGTGGCCAGGATGTATCCGACAGCGTTCGTCCAGGCTGCTCGAATGGTCGCCGTCTTGTCATTTCTTCTGCCCAAGAAATGGTTGTATGCGGAAGAATGGGTTTGCGCAAAAGATTGGGGCGAGAGAGGTGTGGTGAGGACGCTGTCGGAGATCTGACTGGGAGCCTCGTCGGCCAAGCGCAAAGGAGGATACTGAGCAGGATCCAACACGGGTGGCGGGGGCGGCCCAGCAGCACCGAGTCCGGAGATCATATCTCCAAGTGTCTCTGTGGCCAGCTGTCGAAGATCCACGTTATCGGCCGACAACTCTGCTTCGACCTGTGGTATGACATTTTGCAGCACAGATGGCGATGCGCGCCAGAGTTCTCGGATGAGATAGTGGGCCTTTCTGAGTTCCTTCAATTCTGAATCCGTGGGGCCCCTGGGGGCATCTTCGTCCTCTTCGTCTTCGTGCGATTTTCCAACCGTCTTCGCCGCGAATCGAGATGCGTCGAGAATGACATCGCTGAAATACTGGCTTACGTAGTGTACCATCTTCTCGGTGCACACATTGCAGATCTCCTTCGCCATGATGTACGCAGGTGGCTCGTCCTTGGGTAGCAAGGTCGATTGGTTGCCGTTCTGCTCAGTACGTTCTGTGCGGCTCTGGAAGCCGCCCGGAGGCGCTGCTCTGAGGAATTGGGCCATGATTACTTCAATGACCTTTGGGTTCATGCCAGATGCCTCGTCAACCAAGGCAATCAGCATTTCCGTCATGGTGTTGCCGACCTCCTTCGAGACACCTTCTTCAGGCCCTGAGTTCGAGCTTCCAGATACTCCATCGAAAAAGACTGAGAAGAGTTTCAGGAGCATATCGTCGGCACCGTCGATATCATTGATTAGGAGGATACTTTTGACGTCGGTCAGAGCTGTCAACACATATTTGTGCTGGCTGTGATAAGGGTGGATTTGGTCGCTCAACGAAGGGAACACGTGCGTAACGACCAGATTGAAGAACATCTGTTGAACTCATCAGTGAGAGCCCTAGGTAGCTCGAGATCAATGGCTTACCTTGGTCTGATCCGCGGTGAACGGCGCGTCAGGCGCACACAGGCGCAGAATATCTGCGATACACACAGCCGTGTACGCTCTGACGCCCTTATCCTTGTGGGCTAGCAGATTGCGTTGACCCAAAGCATGAGCAACGTCATTGAGAGATTCAACCTCTGTAGTATCCTGATCAAGACCCCCGAGTTCCTCTGACAAAGCCTGCAGACGGTTGAGAAGCTCGGTTGTAGGGATAGGTTTTCCGGGCTTCCAAGTCAATTCTTCGTCGAATTGAAGGCTGACAAGCTCCTCTCCTTGTTCCTCCTCAACCTCGACCTCCTCTTGAGGTTCATCGCGAGCGCGACGACGCGCCATCTTGAAAGGTGCTCGGTGGGCGCTCGGCAGGTGACGTGTGGTGAAGCGGGGAAGATAATGTGTCGATGCTGTCGTCGATCGACTGGAACGTGTCAGGAGTCGATGATGCGCGCGTGGCCTAAGTCATGGATAGAATATCGCGCGTCGCGTGCACGATGGAAGTGTGCGGCAAGTGTTGTGAGCACGCAGAATTAGAGACCAATTGCGGTGGTGGCGACGAGAAGGGGGATGAAGCTGGTGCTCTCAGTGTTGCGACGAAATTGGATGGATGGGAATAGTCGATGCGTGTTACGCGCCCGCGCCTTCAGTTCATCGGGGTTTCGCGTGCTTACCTGAGCTGAGGGAGGTAGAACGAGGTACCTGCTCAAGCTCCAGCTGTACCTTCCCTGCCCGGTCGTGGCTGCTGTGTGGCCCCGGCGCAAGCAGGAGTGGAGCTGTGGCTGCGATGCCTCGGGTGGCTGGTGACGGATGTCACCGTTCGGCACTCAACGACCTGTCTCCACTTGGACCCCGGCGGTGAACTTGATGAGCTTCGGGCTCTTTACGGTATGCTGAGTCGCGGTCGGTTCATTTTATGTCCTTCGTTGGTATCAAGCTACGTATGAACATATTCAAACTATTCGGCCATGCCGTCTCGTCTTGTCAACAGTTTTTGGTCTTAAGTAGAATTTCAGATACTGGAGCTTGAGCAGGACGAGCAGCTACGACAGTTTTGGTGTCGTAGGTTCAGGCTGGATTTGTTTTCTCGTCATTTTCCGTTGAAGCTCCTATGGAATGACAGAGATTATAACAGCTCTCTTAGTCGATTATTTTTGAAATGGGGTAGAGAGCTCGGGAATCATGCATCGTGTCCCTTGAGCCTAGGTTTACTGCCCACAGGATCGAAATTACATTATTTAGTCAGAGTTTCATGACGAGATCCATGTCTAGTCATTTCAATGGTTCAGCACACCTGTATATCTACCCATACTTCGGCAGTCAACTAGTAGCTTAGACGCCAGCCTACGTGCGTCTACCATCAAACGATGTCATTCGGCGAGGTTCTGCTGCAAGGAGCCTCCAAATCGCAGTGTCATAAAGAAACCCGAATGTTTCTCGTGGTAATTGTTGATTCTTCGCGGCGTGACTGAGCCTACACCTATGTCACAGATGCCCCAGATCGTGGGAATCCCAAGGGACAAATGGCAAATCTTTATGGGGTCTGTCTCGTCTTTCGTTATTAAGATATATCGAAACCCAATTCAGGCCTCTAGCTTATCATTCATTATCTTCTTATGTCTTCCAAATTCTCAATGTCGTATGGTGACAATCCATATCTTGGTAGTTGATTCCCCAGAATGGAGCAGACGGCTAGTGATCCAAGAAGTACTTTAAGTGATTCTTTTCGTATAAACCTCCTACTGCAGTCCAATGTGATCATTTCCATGTTGAAAAGTCCTCGCTCTAAAAGCCTCAGGCTCACTGAATCACTCGGCCAGCTGCGGGGCGATCAGATCTCTTGACCGAAATCTCACCACCTCTACCGGCTGTAAGTTGAATACACACCCCGAGAGTATTCACTCCCTCACCGACGAACTCGCTTCCTGCCACCCTATTCGGTAATCAAGCTAGTCCACCCGTCTGCCTCTCTCGATTTCCACCCATCACGACTTTGAGATCCTCCTCTTCTTTTTTTCTTCTCTTTTCCACCCACCCACATCACAACAACGCGAATCGCGCAGCAACTTTCGTTCGCCCACCGGCAAATCCAAGGTACGTCGGCCGTTCCATCACGAAAATTTATTCCCTCTTCATCTTCTCTTCTTTTTACTGGAATCATCATCTCTGACGCGATACAGCACGCTTCGCAGCATCTCTCGTTCGTCCGATCGACACTCTTTCGACCATCCCATACTTCAGCGTAAGTCGAGATCGCCAGCACCACGATCATCATCTCTACCGTCTACGAGACGGTTGAGAAATACCTCCTGTCTCATTTTCTGCCTCCAATTCCTCTCACTCTTTCCTCGCTCAGTGGCCAGATTGAGAGAGCAGGTCAAGCGATCCCAAATTCCTCGATCTTGCGATCTCAAGGGGCGCTCTGAGCGCAAAAACACTCATCTCCACGTTTCTCTCCTTCGATTTCCTGGCAGATCAATCTCTCGGGAAATTCACATTACCCTTCGCTCCTTCCTCCTGCCTGAACTTTTCACCCTCGGTAAAAATTTCTGAACCCCCATATGCCTTTGTTGACGCGCTGATTCTCCCACCCTCCTCTTCTCGCGTTCCTTCTCTCACTGAGCCACTCACACCCACTTCCACTTCTTCACCCCTTCAACCTCTCTTTTCCACCCACTTCACTCACTTTTCTTCATCACCAACTGACGGCAAATATCCTTTTGCAGACAACACTCACTTATCATCATCTCCTCTCTTCCAGAAAGAGTAAGTTCCATCTCATTTTCAATCCTTTCATTCGTATTCAAGCAGTTCTGCTCTTTGCGCTTGGCAATATCCTAAGAATCGGGTTTGCCATCCGCAAACTTCAGACCCTTCTCAATTGAAAGTTGCTTTCTTTTCCTATTCCAGAGTCTAACAAAGTTACAGATACAGTCATTGTTCAAGAACAAACTCAACAGACGCTAGCTAGCCATCATGATGCGTAAGTCTTTCTTCCTCTCAATTTGGTGTCGGAAAAAATCATCTTACTGACAAAAAACAGCTAAGCGTCCCAACAACGACTATCGCGATCACCGCGGTTATTACCGTGAGGATGACGACCTCACTGTGACCGAGGGCGCCATCCGGCGCGAGCAGAAGGACTGGAGCACCTACCGCAAGACTGATCCCTTCATTCTCATCAGTCTTGCTATACTCATCGCTACTCTCATGGGCGGTGGTATCGCCATTGGCATTCACTGTAAGCATTCTCTCTTCCGCATCCTCTCATTTTCCTTTGACAATCAGCTAACAATGAAACTCATCAGTTGCTACTCGTGGCTCCCCCAACTCTCAGGTTCCCACCTCTGACTCCCACGTTGTCCCTCGTTTCGCCGGCATGAACTACAATGTCCAAGGCTTCAATGGCACCCTAACCCACGGCATCAACTCGACCCTCTCTGGCTTGGCTACCACTGGCACTCCCACTCTCTGCGAGGATGATGCCGATGAGACCATCACCGTTACCCAGTTCCTTGGAAATAACAAGACCGCCTCTGTTGACACCACGATCACGACCCACGTTCAGAAGACTCTCACTCAGACCCTCCACAAGTCTCCCATGGGTACCACTGTCTCATCTGCCGATCCTGTCAACACTACCCTTCCCGGCTCTTCTGTTGTCACCCAGTAAGTTCTTCTTCCATTCTTTCTAATCCCAAAATTCAACATTCTCATTCCCTTTCCAGGTCCATTCCAGTCGTCACCGAGGTTCTTGCCACCTCTATCACTGAGACTGCGTACCACACGGCCACTGCCCACCAGAGCAACGTCGCGTCCGAGTCCTCCGAGTCCTCCGAGCCTGTCATCTCGTCCACGTCTTCTGTTGATGACGCGCCTCCCGTCGTCGTGACCACCGTCGGCCCGTTCCCTACTGAGAGCACTCACCCTGAAGTCACCTCGGTCTTCCTGACCAAGACCCTGACTCAGACGCGCAAGACCACGATCCAGGGCGGTCCCCTGGTCTCTACTGAAGAGTTCTCCTCAACCACCACGGTCACTCCCACGACGATCATCAAGTCCACCATCTACGTCACCGCGGCCCCCCTGAGCTCTACTACTCAGGCCCAGTGCTCTCACGAGATGGAAGACCACACCGTCTACGTCACCGTCACCAAGACCTTCACTCCCGGCGCTGCCAGCTCTTCTTCGAGCGTTCAGTCCGAGACCTCCAAGGCTTCCTCCTCCAAGATGTCCTCTTCCACTGCCTCGGTTTCCCCTTCCACGGCCACCGACACCATCTTGGTCACCTACACCGTCACGATTGATAGTCTGTACCCCCCTACCACGAGCCCCTTCATGAGCAGCTCTTCCTCCAGCGAGAAGACTTCCTCCACGCTCGTTCCCGCCTCCAAGTCGACCATCGTCGTCACCCAGGTGGCCACTCAGACCGTCATCGTCTCCATTGGACATGGTACAACTGTCTCTTCCCAGCTCGGCCACGCCGGCACTCCAATCTTTACTTCACTTGCCTCTTCCGGAAGCGCCCAGACCTCTACCGCCACGGACGTCGTTGTCTTGACCAAGACGATTACTTCGAACGTGTTCAAGACCATCAGTGCTTCTTCCAGCGCCTCGTCGTCTTCTTCGCACTCGGCCGATGTCCAGACGCACACCCAGACCTCCATCGTCACCGTCACTGCCTCCCCTTCCAGCGCTCTTTCCTCCAAGTCATCTACCCAGTCTGTCGAGTCCATTCTCACCACGATCTACCTTACCGATCGCGCCACCCAGACTGTCACGATTGGAGGCATGACCACAGTGACCGTCCGCCCGGAGCAGTCGTCTAGCACCTCCTCCTCGCTCTCTGGTCCCTCCAACTTCACCAGAACCGAGACCAAGGTCATCACCGCCTCCGCGTCTAGAGTCGTCCGCACTCACACCACCACGGTCAGCGGCCAGGTCTTCACCTCGCTCATTACCGTCTGGAAGAACATCACCGCGACCGCCACCGCGACCGCCACTCTCAGCGGCAGCAGCAGCGCCTCGTCTCTGACGTCCATCTCCCACGAGGCCAAGAGCACGACCGTCACCGCGACCGCCACGTCGGTGGTTGAGGTCCCCGTCACTCTGAACACCACCATCACCATCACGGGCACTCCCATGATGCACCCCACCGCCCCCAGCACCCTTCCTCCCTTCGTCAACGGCACCGCCATGACTTCGTCTACCCGCCACGCTCCCACGACCTACCACTACCCCACTCTGTCCTCCTCGACTGCCACCGAGCAGCCCAAGAGCACGAGCACTGTGGTCGTCGTCTCCGGCGCCGCGGACAAGCATGCCGAGGGCATCATGGGCGGCTGCAAGGGCTGCACCACCTGGCTCGCCATCTTCGTGCTGGGCCTGATGGTTCTGTTCTAAAAAAGCAAGCTCTTACTTCTTACATTCTTTTGTGTGCCTTTCATTCTTTGGTTTTTCCTCTTTTGCACTTTCTGTTCTCCTTCCCTTTTGGTTGGAGAACTCGCAAAGATGGAACAACCCCCCTGTTTTTTGATGCTTTTCTTTTTTTTACTTTTCATGGATGGATGATACCCCTTTTTCATCACGAATGAACGAACGATAACGAACGAACGAATTCTTCTCATGCGGATCATGGATTTGGTACTTTCGGCACAGGGAGGAAACTGCACAGAGTTCTTTTCTTTTTCTTCATTTCGATATTTGGAACCCGCTAGGCTAGGACGAACTTTTCTGGGGTTACGGGAATAGTTTTGAGAGTTTGGAGAGGGATCTGAGGTTCGAGAGGAGGAAGGGGATTTGGCTTGCATGGACCAGTGCCTAAATAATACCAGGACGAACGCATTATTCTACACTTGATGATTTGTCCCCTGTGATGCTTTGTGATGTGATGTAATATGAATGGCGACTTGATGCTTAGGTCGGCTAAGGGATGTCAGGTTTTCTCGCAGCAAGTCTTACACCATCATACCCAAACCCAGGATCCTGAACGTTCAGTGACAAAACATCAGTAGTAGGAGCACATTCATTCATTCTCATAATCTATCAATCTAACCCCCCATCACCCATCACCAATCGCTCACACCACAACCTAGACACCCTCAGTTGTGAGCAACCTTCAAAATCCTCTTCTCCATCTCCTCAAAAGCCCCAACAACAGGCTGATACCCCTCAAACACACCCTCCTTATACCCCCCATCAACCTTCTGAATCGCCCCCTCCTCCCTCCACCGCTTCCCAATCAACTCGTCAAACGTCTCCCCCTCGCCCCTCTCAAGCGCCCAGACAGCCTTATACGCACCGCCCAGAGCGCACGCGTTCCCGCCCACGTCGAGCTTGTACACGCCCTCCGCGCCGCCCAACACGTCGCCCATTACCCGCGCGATGGCCGGGTTCAGAGACCCGCCGCCGACGAGGTAGATCCGCCGCGGCTGCGCGGGGACCTTGGGGTCGGACTCGGGGCTGTGCACGAGGTTCTGGCTGCGCAGACGCATCGAGAGCGCCTGCGACTCGACAATGATGCGCGCGTCCGTCTCCTTGGACCACGGCGCCGAGGCCTCGGTCAGTGCGCTTCCGTCCTGCTTGGCGGTATACCGCCACGTGCCGGCCTTGATGTTCGGCACGATCTCGGGGAGGTCAAAGTACAACCCCAGCTTCGCGTTGTCTTTCTCAGACCGCACATCCAGCGGTGGCGTATCGAGGACGGCCTTGTTGAAGTTGGCCCACGGATCACCGCCCTCAGGCTTGGGAAGGGCATCCCGCACGCTTTCACGCGCCAGCCCGCCGTTCTTGTAGCAGAGCATAAACATGTACTGGTCGGGAGTACACGGGTGGTTGAAAAAGTGATACGCCGCATCAGGCTTATACACCGGCGTCACCATCAAGAACGTAGACGACGTGCCCAGCGACACAATAGCGTCCATCGGCCGAAGTGGCAGCGCAAGAATCGTAGCCGGGTTATCGCCCGTAAAGGGGGCAACCTGGCACTCTGCGCTGAAGCCGTACCGCCGGACAAAGTACCCCGAGATGGCGCCCATGGACCCGCCGCCGTCGTGGCGCGGCTCGCCGAGCTTGGCGCGGAGGTCGCTCACGCCGGATTTGGACCCGGCGGTGAGTTCCAGCAGGGACTCGCTCCAGTTCCCGGCGGGAATATCCCAGAGGTTCATGCCGCAGACGTCGCTGATGTCGATGGGGGCGACGGACCCGAGGAGGACGGAGGCGAGGAAAGAGGAGACGAGGGAGATGCGGGATGTGGCGGCGTACATTTCGGGGCGCTTCTGGCGGAGGCGCATGATTTGCGTGCCGGTAAAGCGCTAACATGGTGTTCGTCTCAGTAAATATCACTCACGCGATAGTTTACATGGTTGAAGTGGAAACGAGGGGATTTCAAAACATACGTGGTGTGCAGCGCTGCCAGTAACCTCCGCCAACCGCTGCGCCGCCCCGAAATTGGCATCAAACTCATCGCACTGCGCCTGCGTGCTGTGATCCTGCCAATTCGGCGCGTAGGGGAACGAAAACGCCCCCTTCAACTGCTCGACGAGCGGCTTGTCGGACTGCAACCCGCTCAGAAGCGCCTCGGCCTCTTTGCCCCAGTAGGTGCTGCCGTGCTGCTGGCACGAGCCGCTGATGCCCTTGATGCGGTCCATGGGCGTCTTCGCGGACAGGCGGCTGAGGACGAGGTCGATGGCCTCGAGGAACATGGCGACGGGCGCGTAGACCTCGCCCTCGGCCTCGTTGGTCAGGACGCCCTTGCGCAGGCCATACTGCTTGCCAAAATCGGCGTCAAAGTCGACCTTGGCCTCGGAGACGACGGTCAGGTCGGACTGGACGACGATTGCTGTGGTGGTGTCAGATCTCACAGCCTCGAGCGGGATGGAACGTAAAGAGACTGCCTAACCTTTGAGCTGTTGGGTCGACAGGTCGAACCCTAGATACAAGGGACCAGAACTCATGATGGGAGGAGGGAAGTGAGATGAGAGATATTGCACAACACTCGCGGGGAGGAGGGGGGGGGGGGGCAAGTA
>JFBX01000758.1:595712-608777 GCA_001563135.1 Colletotrichum simmondsii
TACAGCCATTCCTTGATTGCGATTGTTCCGAGAGCCAACCAAGCAGCGTGCAAACTCGGTGTAGCGTGACCATGACCATGGCTGTGACCGTGATGAGCGTGGGCAATGGCTTCTGCTGCAGCAGCAGGGTCGAGGAAGAGATGGGCGTGGAGGGTGATCAAGCTGCTCCAGCACATGAACAGGCCACCGCCCAGAAGCATGCTGGAGACACCTAGAGATCCCAGACTCTCAATCTTGCCGAAACCAGTGGGGAAGGCTTCGGTCGGGGGTTTCAAGCTCCACGAAACAGTGGCCAGTGTCAGGACGTCGGATGCCAGGTCCGTCAGACTGTGCCAGGCATCAGCAATCATGGCTTGGGAGCCGAAAGCGTAGCCACCGGCGCCCTTTGCAAAGGCCATGCCGAGGTTGGAGTAGAGACCGATGCGAGTGATGCGCACGCCGGCGTCGTTCTTGTTGGCCGAGGTCAGGTAGACATTGTCGTGGCCGTGGTGGTGATGGTGGTGATGGCCGTGGCTCTTGCGAGACTGAGGCGGGTTGGCGGTCATGGTGGCAGTGGTGGTGGCAGACATGATGACAGTTGCTGGTATTGAAGGGGATGAGTTCTTCGCAGCCGTCAAGGTGTTGGTGAGGTGAGGGAGGGAAGAAGTAGAAGAGGTCAGGTGGAGGCGGGCGGCGCTGGGGGTTAAGTAGGGATCGCAGGGAGAGGCGGCCGGGCTGGATGTTTGATAGACGCGGAGGGAGACGCGGCGCAGAGCTGGATGTGGTTGAGGTGGCCTAAAGGGGTAGGCAGAATTGAGGCAGCGGAGGAGGGTGTGCGTTCCCGTTCCCGTTCTTGGAGACGTCACCCACGCACTCCCACTCACAGCGGAAAGGCGGCGGAGCAGTGCCGTGGGACGCTTGGACGGGGTCGACATGCCTGGGGCCGGGTTGAGGAGTAAGGTACGGTAAGGTAAGATCCAATACCAATATGTCCTCAGCTGTGTTTGTGTGTAAGGTATGCGTGCGTATGTGTATGGATAGTGTGTACTCCGTAGGCGTGGCTACGGATAGGTGTCTCGCGCCTTCTCTTTCGCTGCAGTCTCTCTCTCACACTCTCCAAGCAGCAGGGTCAAGGTAAATTGATGCGGAAGGGGTGAGGGGACGAATAACGGGTTGGCTAATTGCAAGCAGGCCAGGGACGCGTACATGACAAGCCCAGCCCGGAAAGCCGCGACACACCAAACTGAACCACAACCGTACCGTGCGGTAAGTAAGGTACGAATACTTCGCAGGTAGATCGGCAGACGGAAGGTGGACGGAGGAGAGGAGGGGTGGGTGTGTCGGGTGGTCCAGGTGGAAAGGGCCCCAAGGGAGGGATGGGAGGAAGGGAAAGGGTTACGGGAACGAATTGGGGGCTGGCTTGGGGTGCAGCCGACGTAAGAAACGGGGGGTGAGAGTTAATTCGAATTTGGAGACTGGCTGGACTGTAGTCTGTACCCAAAACGCAGTGGAAAGCAAGGCAAGCACAAAGTGCCAAAAAGGTGCGCGCGCGCGCGTGTGTTGTGAGTGTGTGCGTGAGTATGTACGGAGTAGGTATTGTGCGAGACTGTGTCGAGTGTGTGTCTCCAGCAAAAAGAAAAGAAAGGCAACGCGGCAATTCGGTGCAAGGAAGACAAAACTTTCCCAACTGACAAGGCGAGGGTTCCGGCAGCGGCGGTAGCGGTAAGGTAGCGTAGCGGCAGGGCGGGTTGGTTGATCTGATCTGCTGCAACTTGCGGCTAAGACCTACAGACTCTACGGAGTAAAGAGGTACCTACCTTAGGTACCTTAGATAGGTAGCATACAGAGTGCGAGTACGGATACTTACTCAGATACAAACTACCTACAAGATGTCAAGTATTCTCACTGCCATTCTTGCAGAGGCAGTACTCTGTGCAGTTGCTGCGGCTCGGTTGGTTTGCTGATGTAAAGGGTACCCCTACAACGTACCTGTCCATCCCCCACCGAGCAACCAACCCGAGCTAAAAGGCGGTGCCTGACGAGCATGGAATGGATGGGTGATGGGATGGATGGGATGGGATGGCGGGCATGTCATGGGAGAGACTGAGCAGTGAAGTGGGATGGAAAATCACCACCAATGGTCATTCCCCACAAGGCGAGAGTCGAGTGAATTGGCTCCATCTGATTGACGGATGCAACTTGAACGCCAAGAGAAGGGGAGCCCATGATACCCATCCATGAACTCAATGGGCTCCGAAGCTACCTACGTACCCCCAGTCCTTCCGTGGGTGGCAGCAAATTTCTTCGAAACTGACTTGTTCAGTCTCGTCGCACCTGTGGACAGTGGCACGTACGTACGGCGCCGCCGGGAATTGCTATGGGGAAGAAGCTTGAATTCTCTTCTTCTCTTTTTTTAACCTTGCGCTACGGCAACTTTACTTTTGGATACAGTGCCAAAAATGCTTAGTATCTTTCTACCTTGTCAATACTGCGTACACCGAGGATTCGTACACGTTATGCTTCTCCATGCATTACCCGCTTTAGAGCAAGGTACCTTACTTCGTACTTGAAGAAAGCCACGACATGCGTCAGCCACGCCCACCCACGTCTAAAACCCTTCTAGACTACGTTATGGAACACGGAACTGCAAAATAGCCTCTCTTGCTACGGGTGGTTTTCCTCTTATGAATCGTAACGTATCCAGTATATCCCATCGGCTTGTGTCCGTATGTATCCATAACGCAGTAGGTCCATTCAAAGTGTTGACGCATGCCCATCTGTCCCGCCTACCAAACAACGGACATGGTCCGCTGCAACCACCACGGTAGAGACCCAGATATGACTGTCGGACTGTCTCTCTCCAGAAGGTAACTTCGTCCTCGAGCTGCAAGCCCGGAGGTGTGGTTGCGCAGACGTGTCATTGGGCGAAAAGGCCACGCAAGATGCCCCTGAGAATCTTATTCAAATACCAACCCGAAAGAATCAAGCGTAAATCATTTTTACCTCTTTACAGATAGTCTGGACGATTTGATCTCTCTCTAATCTGACGCAGGGCCGTCACTTGTCGCAGGCATCTGATGTGGCCCGTGTCAAGGCAAAAACTCTACACAGTACTCCGTAAAAGACCCATGTTACCTAAGCGGATGCCTTTACCAAGTCAAGCCACACTGGGCTTGGTCATCTTGTGGGGTTCAGTGGATTCGCAGTCCCGGCTGGCATGCTGGTTCCCCCCCGAATCATGACGAATTGACCACTGATAATCAGATCGCCCCCTTCAACACTTCCATGCGGCTTGAAATTCGAGCCTGTCGTAACGTTTCCCTTAACACGCGCTTGTCAGAAATCTCCTTCCGTCCCTTGATCACTTCTATTCTTAAATTCAATGCCAGGGTGAACATGTCCACATAACGACCTCCTCCCACCCCCTTTCCCGTACACTCTCCTCCCTCTTTCTGCTGAGCCTCCGCCGCGTCCACGTACATCCCCCGGAGCTACCTTCCCCCCTTGACTGAGATTCTTAAGCGGCTCCGGAATTCCCTCCCACATCCCGGATAGGCCTTACGCAACCTCAACCACAACAACGCAACATCATCGCCCCAATGCGCAAACCTCTTATGCGCATTCCCTACACGGAACTCTTGGCCCCTCCCACAGTCCGTCCAAGCACCGCAGATACCATCCCCGGTGCTGTCGCGGCCCTCCAGAACTTCTTCACGGCCCCGCCTCCAAAGGGCCTCCCGAGGTCCACCGTCGTACTGACTGGGGCGGGCCTATCCGTCTCCAGCGGTCTCGCCGACTACCGAGGCGTCAATGGCACGTATCGTGTGAACAAGACCTACCGCCCAATCTACTACCACGAGTTCCTCGCCAACCACGAGGCGAGGAAACGGTACTGGGCCAGGAGTTTCTTGGGTTGGACGTCGCTTCACAAGGCGTCGCCAAATCATGGTCACCATGCCATCCG
Organism: Colletotrichum simmondsii; assembly: GCA_001563135.1. Taxonomy (NCBI): domain Eukaryota; kingdom Fungi; phylum Ascomycota; class Sordariomycetes; order Glomerellales; family Glomerellaceae; genus Colletotrichum; species Colletotrichum simmondsii. Next base: position 599,656 of record JFBX01000758.1, read on the forward strand.
AGATTTGGGCCAGATGGGCTTGATTCGAAGCGTCATCACGCAAAACGTTGATTCATTTCACTCAACAGCTCATCCTGACATTCCAACATTAGAGCTGCACGGCTATCTACGATCCACAGTCTGTGTAACTTGCAGGAACGAGTACCCCAGAGACGTCTTCCAGGATGAGCTTGCGAGGCTTAACCCGGCCTGGACAGCCTTCCTCGTCGAAGCGTTAGCTTCCGGGGCGCTCGACACGGAGAATCCTGCCGAGCGCAAGGCTAAGGGCATCAAGTCCAACCCCGACGGCGACGTGGATCTGCCAGGCGCGCCGTACACCACCTTTAGATACCCGGCCTGCCCGCACTGCCTCGCGAAGCCGCCGTCCACGCCTGAGGGGACCAAGCACGTTGTCGAAGTCGACCACGATGGTGCGTGGAAATCCACCAGTTCCGGGGGCATCTTGAAGCCCGCCGTGGTCATGTTTGGTGAGAGCATTCCGAGCGACGTCAAGACGGCGGCCGAAGAGGCCATTGACGGGGCCGGAAAGCTTCTCATCTTGGGGACTTCGCTTGCCACGTACTCTGCCTGGCGGCTGGCCAAGATGGCGCTGGACCGCGGCATGCCCATTGCGGTGGTGAACACCGGAGGCGTACGGGGCGAGGACCAGATCTCCGCCGTGGAAGACCCGGACCCCACGGGTGTTCGGGGAGTGCGGACAGAAGTGTCCACCGATGTCGTGCTTCCCGCGCTGGTAGAGCAGCTACGCCAGCTGCAAAAGACCGCCTCGGGTTCGATTGGGACCGTAGGAGCGCCCAGAGAGAACCATGGCGTGTTCAAAGATATGTTGTCATAGACCACCACGATTTGTACCAATCCAAAGCGTTGCCATTTGCATAACTAAAAAAAGCTCGACATGCCCCGCGCCGGTGGCCTTGCGGCTTCGGGCACTGCCGCTGTCGGTTGTGCTTCGGCCTTGCTACTCGCCGCCGCCGTTGTTGCCGCCTCCGCCTGCCGTGCCTTTTCCTGCTTCTTTTGTCGCGACACATCTTCTCGCTCAATCTCTCTTAGCACTAAGTAAAAACTTGTGGTCAGCATCGTCAACGCGATTTGAGCGCTTGTGAATTCTAGAACATACTCTCCTCCCAGTCCAACTCCTTCTGAGCGTCGCCCGTACCCAGCGCCTTCTCCACGTCAACCGTCTCGCCCCTCTGTAGCTTCTCAACCACCTCCCGCAAGACGCCGATGCGGACATCTGCCTGTCGAGAGAACGCCTCGAACGCCTGCTTCGTCGACAGCATGTTGATGGACATGGAACCGATCAGGAGGAAGATGACAATGTAGAACGTGGCCGGGTTCCATTCCTTCTTTCTCTTCGGCTTGACTCGCTTGATCATGGGGTCGTCGGTAAGTTTCTCTTCGGACCTGAAAGGCTTGGGGATGAGGCCCTTCCAGAAATCGAGTTGCGCTACCGTAGGAAGGGAGCTTGAGTGTCGCGATTGGAAGTAGAAGGAGCGATTCGCAGCTTGCGCAAAGGCCACGGCGCGGAGGCCTGAAGAAGGTGCTGCGAACAGCCTATGTGTCGCAACTCGAGACATTTTGAGCGGGAGGAAAGCGTCGGCCTCTGTAAGAACACACACACACGTCGTCTTCGCTGTGCTGCCGTGTTCGAAATGGTTGTTCTTCTGGAAGGAGTCAAAAAAGCTTCGAGAGTGCTCCTTTCGCGGTTCTCAAATTCCGGATGGCCCGTGCATCGATGGTCCCTGCTGCACGGACCGAACCGGGATTGCGGTTGCTCCGGGCAACGACCCGGGGCATTGTTTAGCGAGACCTGACAACTGCCAACTGCAGGCCTTTGTGGACTAGCATGAAGTCACACATCAAACTACCTCTACCTACAAACGGCCATTTGCCCATGTTTGGATCAGGAAACAACTCCTATTTCCTCTTCACGAATTAAAAGACTTCATGACGAAACGCCTCTTATGACCCGGATACATACAACCTAATGACTTCGTTACAAAGCAAAGTCGACGCCGTTAAGGCGGCGGCTGGATCGACTGCAACTTGCACATCAACAACCACAGTGCTACTCAAAGAACTCCTCGCGACCGAGGCCGAGGCGCAATCGACGGCGGCAAAGAAGAAAGTGGCGACGACAACACGAGGGAAGGCCACTGGTACAGCACGGGGGGCCGCGACTGCGAGCAAAAAGGAGGAACTGACACCAAAGGAGAAGGCCGCGCTGGCGGCGCACATAATCAATGTCGCACTCAAATCACTCACCGAGGCATCTAAGCCTGCCCCTCCCGCCCAACCTTCGACCCCGTGCCGACGACAAAATTCAGGCGACGACCTACGAAAGCCTCAGAATAAACGGCCCCTGAGGCGGTCCAACTCCATGCCCATGACCCCGATGCAGCCACGTTCACTCAACAGAACCTCGACATCACCCACAACAACACCGAAGCCCACGAAAAGCGCGACAACGACGATTCCCACAGTCACTTGCCTTGCGACGGTAGAGTGCCTCCGAGCTGCGTTTGCGTGCTTGAGATCCCTCCATACCTCTGGCGCAGTGCAGCTGCCCGACCTGCAGCTCGAGAGCGGGATATCCTCTTTCGTTGGCAAGCTCGTCGGACTAGACCTCCAGGAGCATGCCCTGCGGGAACTGACGCTTTTGAGGCAAAGAATCGACGCAATGGCCCCTTCAGCGAAACCAAAGACGAAAGCAGCTAAAACAACAGCGGCAAGCACCAAAGTCAAAGGTCTCGCAGAAATCTTAGACTTTGGTGATGCCAAGTTTTCCGGCCCGACCCTTGGGCTGGTCATCACGACTCAGATGCAGATCCTGCGCTTAATGTCTGCGAATAAGAAACCAGCAACGATCGAGGCAGCGTTGCCATACTTGGTCCCTTCCCATCCGACTTCACCGATCAACCTCCTCCTGGAATCAGCCAAGGAGTCCGCCTCAGCGAAGACGAAGGCTGCGCGACAACTCGATCTCCTTTCACAACTTCTCCTCTCTCTAGCCCCGAGCTTGGCAAGCAAAGACGATGACGTCGCCGTGGACTGCCGTCTGAGTTGCGCCCCGGCTACTGCGCTGGAATTACAAACTCTGGGATTGGAGGCGCGTCTGCATTGGTGGCACATGGCTGGCCACAAGGCAGATGTGGACAAAGACATTATTTCACCACTTTCTCGGTGCATCACCTCGTACATTCGCAGAGTCAAGTCTGACTCGGCCGGGGCATACCGCAAGTCTCTCAACGCTTTCGATCGCATCACCACCAGGGTCAAGAGTCAGCGCTTGGAGCCGATGGTCGCTTCGAAATCACCACTCGTCGTGATTTATCAAGCTCTGGGAACGGTGGCCCAGACTGCTCGCCATTTCACGGAAGCAGCCGAATGGATTTCGAAAATCAAGGCGACTCTGGACCCAGCCAACGATTCCCCCGCAAAGCGCTGCGCGGTTGCCGCACAGCTTGTAGCTGTACACGGGAAACAGACACCCTTACCTCTGGAGTCGCTGTCTACGTATCTAAATGAAGTTTACGACGCCCTCCAAGGGACACTGAAGGGTGACGTCACAGAACTCGAGGAGCTCATGGTCAATCTATCAGCTGCTCGTAGGTCGGCAGTAGGAATTTTGGCTGGCAAACTTACGGATAAGTCTCAAAGGTTAGATGAACTTCTCAACGACCTCGTCCTCCAATTCCCCCGATTTGCCCTTCGATGGCTGGGGAAGCAGCCGACGAAAGACGCTTCCCCAAAAGATCACGTACGCTACGAGTCGAGGAAACAGTTATTACTTACTTCGATCACACAAATCCTGGACTCGGCCCTGATGGTCGCCAAATCCCAACTTGACGACAATAAAATGACCTGGACAGTGCTTGACGGCCTACTTCAAGAGTGCCTCATTCTCTTGGACCTTGTAGGCGACGCGAGTATCGCTCTCTCGAAGGCAGATGCCTCAAACCTTTACCACGTCAAACTCTCACACCTCTACTTCATGTTCTTCAACTGGTATCGCCGCAACGCCGAGTCTAAACCCGGAGATAAGACTCCTCTTCGAGCTCTGAGACGATCTGTAGACTGTGTCAAGGACCGATCCTCTGAAGAGAAGGAGAAGGCGCAGACAACAGCGAAACTCGAGTACTTTGCGGACCTCTGTAAGCAGGCTGGTCGAGTCAACGATGCTCGCGACGCACTGAAGCTCATTTGCACGAACATGGTTGAAGACGGAGTTTTGTCCACCGTGGCTGCATCTTTGGCTGAGAGTTCACCCGCAGTGGCTTGGAGCGCCAGCGTCAAGGCCGAGACATTGTCAAGGACAATAGGTACAATGGTCAAGCTCGATCAATCCTGGAATGATTGGACTTTCTTCCTTGCGGATGTTGAGCGAGCTGCGGTTCTGGAGCGCATCATTCAACTCATCCTCTTCAACTCGTCTAGCGATCCCAAGCCTAACGACATTAAGGACCCGGTTACCGAGGCTCTTTTGAGAATCTACGCGCCCGATCGCTTTCCCGTCCGCCGCCTTCGGACGTTGCTACAGCTACTCACCATGTCAATCGGCGACAAAGGCGAATTTCAGAGCCTTCGAGAGCAGGCAGAGGCTGCTTTGCAGCTCTGTCGTGACCAGAACTTTGGCGATGACGCTGATCTAGCTGAGTACGTCTCCGACCTCGAGGCCGGTCTCTCGTCTACACTGGCACTCGTTGCAACAGAGACAGAGTGGCGCACAACCGACTTCGAAGAGTCAACGAGTATCTGGCGTTCGATTGTCAACCAGTGCCAAACCAAGGATGATCTCCTATCCAAGGTTAGCGACACTGAGGGACTCATTAGGCAGCTCAATTCCATTGCCGAGTATGCAAGACTCAGGGGCGAGGACGAATTCTTGTTATCGGTTTTGACGTTATGTGCCGACATCGCGTCCAAGCTCTCCGATTCCTCCACGGACTTGCTTCTCCAGGCGCAAAGTAACCTCGCGGATCAATACACACATCTTGGTTACTCCGAGAAGGCCGAAGAGATCCTCAATAAAGCCAAGAAACTCGCGGAGGCCTCAGCTACCAATCCCGACCTTGGTACCGTAAATCTTCAAATCTCCCTCTCTGAGTATCAGCTGGCAAACCAGAACTCTGACGCGGCGTAAGTCATATCTCCCAAAAGATTGAGGGCATTCAGCTAACAATAGGTAGCCACAAGATGCTGCTGCAGGGCGAAGTTACCTTTGAAAACTCTTCCAGTGTGAGGAAAGCTCCTAGGCTCCAAAGAAAGTTGCTTTTGGCAAGAGCTGCCAGTCTTTCTTCCCGAATCAAATGGGACAAGGGCGAATATCAGCATGCTTTGTTCCACGCCAAGACGAGCGTGCGAATCTTGTTCCAGGACTGGACGAAACTAGAGGCTCGCTGGAAAGATACGTCCAAGGCAGAGTCCAAGCAGACCTCTAGAGAAGGCTCTCCTGATGCGGAGGAAAGCCTTGTATCGACTGGCATTTCGACAAATCTGATCGAGCTATCCGACGGTCCTGACAGCTGGGCACTTGCTTGTGGTCTTCTGAGAGCCATGCTGCACCTTTCTTCTGTATACGCTCACCTGGGGATGTTTCAAGAGACTGTCTATTATGCCGAGAAGGCGCACCAGGTTGCCAACGCCACAAACGCCTCCATCTACAGAGCTCAGGCTGCTACCTGGATCGGTTCGGTATGGCTGAAAGCCTGCAAACTCGACAAGAGCCTTGGCTACTTGAATGAAGCAAGGCAGCTCATGGCCACGGCTGTTAAGCCGACACGTCAGGCGTTCCAGCTGGCTTGCGAGCTGAGTGCTTCGTTTGGAGAGATGAAGGACCACGAGAACGAGAATCTACTCCTTGAGCTTGCCGAGGTCACGCTTGGAACCTTAAACAACAGCAACCGAGGCGCAATCACTGGCGTCAACGATGAGCAGGTGGTCAGTAAGATGGCAAAGCTCACGCTCAAGGCACCGGCTGCGCGCAGAACACGAGTGACTAAGCCAGCGGTCCCAGCTGCCACGAGAGCGACCAGAGTTACGAAAAGGGTGGTAGCGCCCAGGACAAAAGCTGCTGCTGCTGCTGCTCCTCCAAAGGCCGCCGTCGTTGCAGCAAACGATAGCGCATCCGACCTCAAAGCCTCCATGCTGTTGTACAAAGCACTTGTCCACCTTAGTAAGGGTGACTGGGCTGCTGCAGCAGAACTTCTCGAGGAGGCGAAGCAGATGTCTAGCAGCTTGCGAGAGTCTTTGCGAGTCCAGATTGGTGAGGCTACTTGTTTGATTGAACAGGGTATCAAGCAGATGGAGGGCGATTCAGTCTTCTCGGTTGTGAAGGAATCAACCATCTCTTACCCGTCTATCCACACTGCAACCGACAAAAATAACACGGAAAAGACGCAACCGACGGCATCCTCTCCGCGAAAGGCTCAAGGCCGTGCTACCTCTGCCGAACGTAAGGTGATGAGAGAAAACGCAACCTTTGTCGAAACTTTGGAACAAGCGCAAGCTCAGCTTATGGAAGCTCAAGCTGCCGCTGCTATTTCAGGAAACGGACACCTGGTTCATCGCATCTCTGCGTTGCTTCAGAGCACGGGCATTTTCCTATCGGCAGCCTCTCATCAAACGCCCAAACACATGGGAGGCTTTGGATATGCCGCCTGCTCTGTCGAGTTTGCACGAAATCTGACTTGGAAACGGGAGCGAAACACCGTGGCCACGGATCACCTCAATGCCAGCTTCAGCGAGGCGGGCTGGCCACTTGCTCTCACGTTAAAGGATGATAGACGGGCAAGTATTGTTACTGTTGACGATATGGCGAAATTTCAGCGTGACTACATCGACATCATTCCGGAAGCGTGGAGTGTCCTGTCGATCGCGCTAAGCGACAACCGCAAGGATTTGTGCATCACCAAGTTACAATCAGGCCAGAGCCCTTTCGTCTTACGATTACCGCTCGAGCGTGTGGCTTCTCGCGACGGCGAGGACGAGCTTTTCGACTTCCAGCATGGACACGACGAGCTTATGGATATTATCCAGGCGACCAACGCAAGTTGCCACAACACTGGTGACTACACTGCAAAGGGTGCCAAATCAGCGTGGTGGGCTCAGCGCGAGAATCTGGACAACAGATTCAAGGATCTCCTCGACAATGTCGAGCAGGTCTGGCTCGGTGGGTTCAAGGGCATCTTCTCCCAACATCGTCATCGCGCCGATCTCATCGCCAAGTTCCAAAAGGCCTTTTCCAAGATCCTTGACAAGCATCTGCCCTCGCGCAGGCAGGTCCGAGGGAAAAAGACTAGCAAGTCCCCCAAGATTACCTTAGAGCCGCGTATCCTCGATCTTTTCGTTGGCTTGGGAGACCCGTCTATGCCGGACAGCGATCTTGAGGAGCCTCTGAACGATCTTCTCTACTTTGTCGTAGACATTCTTCAGTTCCACGGCGAGAGAAACGCCTACGATGAGATTGACTTTGACTCCATGGTCTTGGATACGTTTGATGCCCTTCAGGCGTACCATAACGCTGCCAAGACTTCGGAGCCCGAGGAAGGCGCCCACAGCATTCTCATCCTCGACAAGGCTCTCCATGCCTTCCCTTGGGAGTCACTCCCATGCACGGAGGGTCTGGCATATTCTCGCGTTCCCTCATTATCCTGTCTGCGTCGACTACTCCTGGAGCAACACGAGGCCCGAGATTCTGATGACGAAAAGGTCCACCACCGACACACCGTATCACCTGTCGGTGGCACGTACATTCTGAACCCCGGCTCAGATCTCAAGAACACTCTCGCCACTTTCGAAAAGCCCCTCAAGGAGAAGTTGGGCGAGTCCTGGACAGGCATCGTCTCGCGTACACCGACCGAGGACGAGTTCGAGGGAGCGCTCAAGAAGTCTGACATACTCCTCTACTTTGGTCACGGCAGCGGCGCGCAGTACATTCGGGGCAAGACAATCCGCAGACTGGAGAAATGCAAGGCTGCAGCGCTGTTGATGGGGTGTAGCTCGGCGTCCCTGCAGAACGTCGGCGAGTACGAGTGCCACGGTCCAGTGTGGAACTACATGCTCGCCGGGTGTCCCGCCGTTGTGGGCACGTTGTGGGACGTGACGGATAGGGACATTGACCGGTATGCGGGCCGGTTGTTTGAGGAATGGGGACTGATGGAAAGGGGCACGTTTGTTGAGGACAGCTCGAAGAAGAAGGGCAAGGGCAAGGGACTTTTTGCTACGGAGAAGAAAAGCAAGGCGAAGAAGGAGACGACAAAGGCTACCGGGCGTGGGAACGCGTCGCTCGTGGAGGCTGTCGCCAGGGCTAGGGACGCCTGTCGATTTAGGTACATCACGGCTGGCGCGGTATGTGTATACGGCATTCCGGTGTATATTGGCAAGGACAAGGCCGAGGGTGCTTGATGGAAGGGGGTTTTGTTGGTTGACTGCGTCACTTTGGGGAAAGACTTCAAGGAAAGTCCGGTGTCTGGTGTTTGTCGTATTCCAGGTCGGGGAGAAGAGCCGGAGCATTAGATTAGCATTGCATTGGAACGTGGAGTTTTTTTGGAGATTTCAACGTTGCTGCTGTCATTGTCTACTTGGACGGGGTTTCCGGGAGGCAGGCATCCAGGGGGTAAAGAAGATATTGTGACTGGTCCCTCCCGCCGTAACTATAGTGTCTTATGATAATGAAATGAGGAAGGTTGTGAATGTGAGCAGAGTTTTTTTCTCCGACCCTTTTTCTTCCCGTGTGATGTTGCGTGCGGGAGGAGGTACGGGAAGGGGGTTTAGTGATGCTGGTGGATCTCATCTATCTACGCGTCTGTCTTTCTATGTGTGTGATAGGTGATTGAGGGAAGGTATGAGGGAGAGTATGTTGAAGCTTCATCCTTGGAGATGAAGGGGTGTGTGTATGGGTAGGATGCCATGGGAGGTGAGGCTTCGGGCGAGGAGGAAAGGGGGGATCATGGTGGGTGTTGTTTATGGGGGTGTCTTGATCTATACTGTCACTCGCGATATTGGACCTCGTCTGGTTGTTGTTACCGTGTCGTCTTTGTAATCTTGTTTCTTGCGATTTTGGTGAAGAGAATGGTCCTTGGGTGATGTTAGGGGGGGGGGGGGGTGGGGGGGGGGGGGGG
>JFBX01000760.1:763-23131 GCA_001563135.1 Colletotrichum simmondsii
AGTAAAAAAAAAATAGAGTAGAGTATATATAAATTGTTACGTAAGAGTTAAAAAAAAAAGAATTTAATAAAAAAAGGGGAGGGCTAAAAAAAATTAATAAAAAGGACTATAAATAGCTAATTTAATAATTAAAATAAAATAAATAACCGCCCTAAGTACTTAGTAATTAAAAAATAGATAAGTAATAGATTTATTTTAGAAATAAAATAAGGAGTACGTATTATAAACTAAACTTAATTAGTAAATCCGGGCCTTAGCTTAGATATTACTAAACCTTATTATACTATTTTTATAAAAGTCCTATTTAAGTACTTTTCCTTTATAAAAACCCCGTTCTAAAAAACTTCTACTCCTTAGCTTAGATTCTCTATATTGAAATCACCCCTACGTGGACTTACGAGGGCTGGACCCTTAACACCTAGCTTTGCGTCTAGGTGTCAAAGATACTGGCTAAGTACGTATTACATATAGCTGTCTCAGCGTATTTTTTGCTTGAAAGCCCTATACAGGCGCGTGCTGGCGAGAATTATGACCCCTAGCAATACATTAGATCACAAATCACGTCGTCCATATATTCTGTTGGAAATTATGACATGGGAGTATACGATCCTCAATTTGAAAGTATATGGATGAGCGCCTGGTGTATACGTAGCTGAGGAGGGAAAGGTACTTGCAAAATTAAGCATGAGAAGCTTGGTGGCGGAAGAGCTAGCGTTGAGTGGTGAGCGTGCTAAGTAACTATAAGGCGCGTCGGGTGCTTTCATTACCTCGAGATTAGAGATCATATAGCTCAGTATGTTCGTGACTCGGTTCTCTGTCAAGTTAGTCGCATAAGGACGGATATTGAATAAGCGCTAAATGTGGCCAATGTTGCAAAAGTCTAATTATGTTTTCAATCGCTGCCTAAGATTGCTGCTGGATGAAGTAGTGGGATAGCTTCTCGCAAAGCTCACCGATTGGCCGAGACTCTCCACGTCAGTGTATTAGCGCCACCTTGGATGCTTACAATTCTTGTCTAATTAGCGCACGAACTGATGGAATTTTATAACTCAAAATTGTTTTACATTGCAGTCATGGAAGATTGGTGACGCGAGATGCCGATGAGCTTCGTTACACGCTGGCGGTGCTTCTCGACATACAGTCAATTTCGAATAATACTATATAGTTATCAAAGAAAGTTTGCACTTCTGATCATTCTGCTATGACCGCTTTTGGGCGCGTTTCAAGGTATTAAATTATCTGAACAAGCGTATGTCTTACAACGGCTCCTCCTGGCTTCCTCGGGTGACAGTCACGTAAAGAGGCAACGGGACCGGCGCCACTGACGTTCGCATCCTGCCTAATACTCTTGAGATCCATGCCCGATTGGACTTGCCGTACCTTGGCAAGACTATGTATGGGGCAAGTGGATGCTATGGCAGGACAAAACTATCTGCGCCTTCCCCTGTACTCAGTAGCTTTATCCTATTTCCATCCAAAAGCAGGAATTCCAATTTCCTTAAGCCCCCGGATGCCTAAGGTACGATCCGTTCCTCCGGTGTGACCATCTCAAGGTACTTTTATCACAACCCAACTTGTAAGTGATCTGAAGTCTCGAAGTTTGTCGGTCAGTACCCGATTAGCTGGTATTTGCGAGAATGTCCTTGCAGGCACCTAGGGTCCCAAGGAGATAGGCCGTAGATTGCTCTGCAAGGCGATGGCCCACCAGATTTAAGGCTGTGAAGCTCAGTCTCCGATGTCACTCAACCATTTCTTGGGAGCCAGTCGGCATGCCTTGCGAAGAAGGGTGGGGCCACATCAACCTCAACTCTATGTGTGGGGTTAGATACCCCGGTCTTATGGATCGGCAATATGTATTGCAAGCTTTGAACTGTTGTAAGAGCAAGCCTTGTTGAGCGACAGTTGCAAGCCGGATCCAGATCTCGCTTTCATCATGACTTGTAAGCTAACTGCATGGCGCTTTGCTGCGCCAGTTCTGAGACATGGATAGCTTGTGGCTGATCGTCATCGTCGGCGAGCGATCTCAGTAAGCATCAATTACATGGAATGCTTTCTGATGCCTGATCTGAGATAGGGGAAACGCGATAGTAGATTATTGCCGGATGAGAGGGTGTTTGCGTGCATCGATCGCATATAAAGGGCCCTGATTCTGTCGAAAACCATTTGCAAAAAGCTTTCACAACGACATAACATTCAAATTAAAATATGCCGTCTATGATCGTCAATATGATTATCCCCCAGCGTCTCAAGTTCTATAATAGGGCAGGTCTTACATTATACGCCGCGCTCGCTTTGTGTAGTGTCACCGCAAAAGAGGTGAACAATGCTAAAACTGGCTATCCTCCGGTATGCATTCCGTACCTTCATGAGTCCCTTTGAGGATTTTATTCAACTTGTACTAATCTATTCTAGTGCGATGCATTGATTCAGGCGAATCTTTCCCACCTTGTCCACCTCGCAGACTCGCCACTCTACCCGAAATTGGTGAACGGCTCCTGGGCGCCCGACACTCGCAAGAGTCCATTCTGCTTCGTCCTCCCAACCACCACCGAGGAGGTTTCCCAAACTATTATCGCACTTCGTGATGCTGGTAGTGGAGCTGGAGACTGGCATATCGCCGTCCGCAGCGGCGGACATGCGACTGACCATTCGAACAACATCGATACTGGAGTTACAATCGATCTGACCCAGATCAATGCAACCACCTACAATAAGGAGACGAACATCGCAAGTATTGGCACAGGAGCCCGATGGGGTGCCGTTTACGCGGATCTCCTTGAGCACGACGTCAGTGTAATGGGTGGAAGAGAAGGTGTGGTGGGTGTAGGAGGGCTAGTCCTTGGTGGCGGCGTCTCGTGGTACACTCCCAAGCGGGCGTTTGCTTGTGACAGTGTGGTCAACTATGAGGTGGTGCTTGCTAATGGCTCCATTATTCATGCAAGCGCTCACTCGCATGGAGATCTTTGGAAGGCATTGAAAGGAGGTGGTGCAAACTTTGGCATTGTGACCAGATTCGACATGGAGGCTTTTCCAGCTCAGAACATCACCAAGGCAACGACAGTGATTAGTATGGAGCATCTTGACGAAGTTCTGGACGCGATTGTGGGCTTTACAAGTCTTGATCAGTCTTTTGAGGATAACTACTTGCTTACGGCGTTCAATTACGATCAAGCAAGTGATTCCACGGCCATTACGCTGACAGAGGTCAACACGGCAAACAAGTTGAACTCCTCGGCGTTTGACAGCGTGCGAAACATTTCAACCCTTCGTCAAATTCCCGCAAAGTCAATGTCTCTCGCTGATTCCGCTAATGGGTCGTCGCTGAGCGATGAAATGCGGTAAGTCATGCCAACACAGCTCAATTTCGATCCGAAGACGGACATAACTAATTTTACCCCGTAGAACTATTGGCGCTGGACCTATAACTGTCGCCAATGACCCCCGAATCTTGCGCTTCATCGTCGATCAGTACAATGGATTCGTCAAGGACATCAAGGAGAAGGTGAACCCGGCGAACTTCAGCACCATTTTCGACCTTCAGCCGCTGCCATCTCGCGTCGCCGACTACAGTGTTTCGAAGGGCGGTAACATGTTGGGACTCGAACGGAATAATCGCGACAGAGTTATTGCGGCCGTCGGGGCGATTCTCTTTGGCGGCCAGTATTCCGATCAAGATGTCGCCCTGATCTATCAACTTACTGTGGCAATGAATGAGAGGATCATCGCTCACGCAAAGTCGCTTGGTCTCTCGGAGGACTGGGTCTATTTAGCCTACAGCGATGCGCAGCAGGATCCATTGGGCTCTTACGGCCAGGCCAACGTGGATCATATTAGACAGGTGGCGCAAAAGTACGATCCCGAAGGCTTTTTTCAGAAGAGGGTTCCTGGAGGCTTCAAGATTGATAGAGTTGACACGGGCAAGAAGTGTTGCGATGAAACGGCCCAAGCTTAGGTTCCACAGGCGCTGTAAGCGGCTCATGGCGAAGACAGCTACGGTGTCGATATGAGTCCTGGGTCCTATATCTATGTACATTAGTGTAGATATCGTATGCCTCCGTCTCCTGGTCTATTCGGGCCCGCTGGAGACTATTTGGCTCGGGTTTTCAAACTAAGATTTAGATAGAAATACTGTTGTTCTTCATTATCAGGTCTCGGTAGTCGTTGCTATGACGCGTCCCTTTCCGAGCCATAAGAGGCATTGGTGTGCCTAAGGAATGGATAGTACCAGACATGTTGCTGTGTTAGGGTACGATCGTTTATTCAACTAACTCGGAAAAATCGTGCTGTCTTGATGGCCTATGTGCGAATGGCTTTTTATATACTCGGTCCCTATAAGCCTAGGCTACTTGTTTGTCTGATAGAAATAGTTGAGCTGTCCATACCTACTGTGCAAACAAACATTCGTAGCTGATGTCTAGCAAGCACATTCAAGGGTGGCGTATTAGCTGAGGCTATAAATTCTGTGTGCTTGGAGGTCGTTCAACAGCGCCCCTGGTCAAATAAATTGTGGCCAAGTCAACTTGTGAACGTTCATAGTACAGCCAACAATACTCGTATTATGGCGGCAAGCTCGCCGCCGGCATGGATCAAGACAGTTGGGTGTCTAAGAAAGAATAGGCCGGATGCGAAGAAAGGCCCGGCCCTCCCAACAGTATCATTGCCGTCGTCACCGGCTAGACGGTCCTGAGCCATCAAATTAAACGCTTTTAACAAAATAGTATCACTAGACATTTACGAATATCATATTTGACATTGGGCCTCCGCAGTATGTTATGGCCACGATCTTTTGGCTGTAAAGCCGTTCGAAATACTTGATCTCGAGCTAAAAGGTTTCGTTTATTATGTATAGCTTCACATAACAACAATTTAGCTTGCAGATAAGAATATTTCAATCCCCGCAGAACCGACGACTATGAATATTCCCGCAAATTGAGATCCACATTTTCAAGAAATCGCTGTAGTTGAAGATGATTCACACGTCATTGCATTCACACAAACGGCGATGTCCCAACGCGCCACACTCCCCAGTCTACCGTGGAGGTATCCATCCAATCTGCTGTATAGGCCACCTGATCCAGAACCGGTGGACCTCATCCAAAGCCGCATATATACGACCAAGCAAGTGCGTTCCCCAACCCTGCATCCACCACTTATAGTCCAGTTGGTGCAATAGAACACAGGCAAAAGCGAGTATAGAAAGTGCGTCCTGATTCTTAGCTTGCAGCAATGCCACGAAGTCATCGGTAACTCTGTACATCCAGGTGAACATGCTGCGGACACGGGCCCCATCGCCAAGTTCCTCGACATAGAAGAAGTAAAGGGCTCGTCTGAGGTCTTCAAAGGTGTCGACCAACAGCTGCTGGTTTTGTGCGCTTTCCGAGCGAATTGATGCTAGATGGCGTTGGAAGTCGAGGATGGGCTCGAAATCGAGTTGGACTTGAAACCAAGTGTCATTGACCCGTGAGTGAGTGAAGAAAAACGCAAGAGATGATCTGTAGATAGCGCCGTTACCTGATGCCAGGATGGTCCGTACACCACGGAAGAGGCTGAACCAGGCGGGGATAACATCGTCTCCATCAAAAGAGGGATAGCCCTCATCTCGAAGACTAGCAAAGGAAATAAATAGTGTGAATATGCTGAAGAAATACATGGGGATCCTCTCTTCTTCGGTAATATTCATTAAAAGAGGCGCCGCAACAGTAGTAGCCTTGCCGTGGTGAACCTTGGCACAAGCATGATAGTGTCCGCGAGACTCTGGTCGAAAATGCGCTACGTGGGATGCGGATAGTGCCAAAAGGGCGTGGAGCACGTATGGGTGCGAGAAACCCAACCTTGGTACGCTCTCGAGAAAGTAATTACGCATAGCTGGATCCGAAGAGAGTGTGGAATACGTTGACGTGTTGTAGTGGTGAAGAAGCTCCAAATCCAAGATATTTAGGGGTAAGCTTTCTGTAGAAGAGTCGAGGATGGACGCTGCTGTAGTAGAGGATGTGACAGTCAGAGGAGACGAGATGGACCTCTCATCCGAGCCTCTGCTTGAGCTTGCGCTCTGCTGGGCGGTTCTGGTCGCCAAGTCACATACATCTCCACGCCTTGCGCAATGCAGGCAAGTCGGCAGCTCCTCGCCACACTGTGAAATGAGTAAGGATATCAGTGATTAAGTCTGATGAATGCACGATGATAGCTCGGAGGCGCATGGATTTTGTACCTTGATCTTTCTTGTCTTGCAGTTTTGACATCCAGTTCGGGATTTCTGGGGCATTCGTCGAGGTCGCTCTGCAGTACGCATGTTTTGCCGACCCTTCAATCCCAGTTCGCATTCAATAGGCGAAGCGTCTTAGCGGTTCCAGTGATTCCAGCATGTGCCTGTGAAACGAGTGGTGTCAACGGGAAGCGGTGAGGACCTGGCGGTACAAAGAACGGTGAGTGTCCGAGCCCGTCCTCAACGTCTGGCATGATGTTCGTTACGTAAGAATCGTTGGAGCGGTGATCATCATTCCAGCCGGCGATTCTTTACGCTTATGTCCACTTTAATCAGACCAGAGCGAGATATGACCAATCGGTATCATTTGCGAGGCCAGCATGGATCCAAGGATCCTAGTCCATGTTTAGTTAGGCTCTGGCGCCAACCTGGAGAGTGGATCTCAAGCGACTACTCGCACGCGGCAATTAGGCGTAATCATCCATTTAGAAAATAAGGCTATGAACCGTCGATCCCCCGGTTCTACAAGTCGCCGCGATTGGTTTCGTAGATGAGAGTCTATCGGAATCGCGCCACATGTCTCACGAACCAACGAGCTAAACATACACGTAAAAGTGTCTTACTCGGGGCAATTGCAATTGGAGGCTGACGGAATTCAGGAATCGGAATAACTCGATGGCGGCGAGCCCAACCGTGACAAATTAGGTTGTGAGAATGGTGGTTGCTAGCATTGGCACTGATTAGGGACATGCTACCGGATGTCGGCAACATTTAATTGCTGCTTCGCTGAATTTCCGACTAGAGTAGGCATTTTCGTCTTCTTGTATAGGGATCCATGCCCGACCGAAGTGATCATTGTGCGAGTTAATCTGCGCCGTCCCGTCCGCATTGGCCGTTCACATTCGACCAAGATGGCTTCCACCACCAAATCTCTAGCAAAGCGCGTCTTCATCTTTGATAGTCCCCGCAACAGATCTCATGTTTTCTTCCGCCTAATATCGACTCATCCAGAGTTTCAGACGCACTATCATCCCTATGTCAATGCAGGATGTTTGGGCCCAGATAAGATCCATAGGCAGATTTTGAAGAGTCACCCAGAGCGACAGAAATTTGTAGACGAGTTATGGGAGCCAAATGTGCTCCGAGGAATTTACATTCGCGACCACAGAGCGCGATCTACTTCGAGCCGTCTCTGATATCGAGAAGAGGGGGAAAATAACCTCTAGTTAATGCACACTGCAGCTACCTTATGAAACCGCAAATCCTTATCTACTTCATCACCTCGCGTCAGCTTGGTACACTTGATTCGCTCCCCGCCAACTCAACTCATCTTCCAGATGACCTTTGGAACAGCATTACCCCCATCATCGTCATTCGCCACCCTGCCCTTGCTATTCCGTCGCTTTACCGTGCAACTGCAGCAACTCCCTCTTTGGCCAAGTTTGATCCCAACGAAAATCATAATTTCTGGTTCGCCACGCTAGCATGGTCGTGAATACTTTTCGAGAAGCTAAAAAGCCAGGGACGTGCACCTATTGTAGTAAATGGCGAAGATGTCTGCACTCGGACCGACGAAGTTGTTAAAGGATTTTGCGACTATCTTGGTATCGATGCAGCTGGGGTCAGTTCCACCTAGAGGCCTCTGGGCAAGCCGCCGCTGAAGGCGCATCCTCTGCTGGTAGCTATGACAGAGACAATCTGGGCGAGCGACGGTGTCAAGAAGCATGAGGTGAGTCCTCCTGTTCGCAATCTCGCAAACAATGACATCCGACGAGCGGTTACAGCTGTCTTCTAGCTTGATAAAAAGCTTGGACACTTCCGGGCCGCCTCGTCTTCACCATCCTTCTCCCATACGTTATCTAGATCGTTACGGATGGTGCGAGAAACGAGCAAACGAAAATATGCGTTTACATTACAGGGAATACAGAGTTCCAGCGGCTAGCTGGCAGAGAAGTGTACTTTTGAATACGAGTGACGAGTGATAATATGAATGAAGTGACGGTTGGTAGCAATTCCATGAAACTCTGATGCCACGGATGAAAAGTTTTGATCAACGAGAGCGACTATTCGTATGCTCATCGTCCAGCCCAAGTCGAGGGTCGCCGTGCCGGCAGCAACCCGCCGGGGTCCTGGGCCTGCCGCATCTTCAGAATATCAGGATCATGGCTTATATCTCTCAATATTTGCTGACATTCAAAGAGAACCGCGGCTCTCTTTCTCCAAGGTAGCATCGTGTATCTCATGAACCTCATCAAAAGCCTGTTCCTCGCTCAGGCCTCGGCTTATCATCTCTTTGGCGACTCGAACAGGATCACGTCCATCCTTGAAAATGATATCCACGTCTTCGAGGCGTAGATTACTGGTTTCGGCTGCGATAATGGTGTCAGACAATCTTCGCGGCTTTGACTTCGTATATGCACATGCACAACTTACGGTAGAGAAAGTAGACAAGCGGCACAAACACAGCATTAGTAATGGTGAATAACAAGTAAGCCTTCCACCCCAAGCGCGAGATCAAGATTGGGGTAATCATTGCGACGGTGAAGTTCCATATCCAGTTGCTGCTGATGCCTACAGCCGTTCCTTGGGTTCGAGCACTCAAGGGCAGAAGCTCAGGCACATAGACCCACGGTACACAGTTGACACTGTGACAGAATCAGTATACTTCAGCGGTGCCTCTCGGTGATAGAATGCTTACGTGGCTCCGTATATGAGCATATATATGAAGAAAAATGCCACTGAAGCAGATGCAAACTGCGTACCACGACTTGTAGCGCCTTGATCAGACTGGGAAAGCAGCCCGGACACCATGGCCATACAAATGCCAAGGCCACAACATCCCCAAATCATTGTTTTCCGTCTGCCCATTCTATCAAGAGCAAATGTAGGGAGAAGACTTCCAATAGCGAATTGGAGATTGATGCACCCTCCCAGAATTTGCGATAGACCAGGGCTCAAGCCGACATTCAGCTCTAGGACTGTGGGGATGTAGTAGACAATCAGATTGATTCCACTGAGCTGGTTCATGAGCTGCATCAGCCAAGCAAGAAAGACGCGATAACCAGTCTTCAAGTCGTCGTTCTTGAACACAGCGAAGAAAGTTTTCTCAATCTCTGCCTCGACCGCAAGAGCGCGCTTAATGGCGCAGGCTTCCGCCACAATTTGCTCGTCTCCGGGTGCCTTATCATAGACGTCGCAGAGTACTCTGACAGCCTCATCTTCGCAGCCATGATTGAAAAGCCATCTTGGCGATTCTGGTAGGGCGAAAACGAGGATGATTACACCGATTGCCATGGCGGCTTGCATCGCAATGGGCAGACGCCAGGCGACCGAGCCAGAAACGAAGCTCATGCCGGAGTTGAACCAATAGGCGACTGCGATCCCGATCTAGCACTCTATTGTCAGATGTATCTTACGCTGTGAGCGGAAGTACGCACTTCCAACGAACAACACCTCGGCACTGACGAGGCGACCTCTTAGAGAAGGCGGGCAAATTTCGGACTGATATCTGCACATGGTGAGCTACAGAAACACATGCTTATGGATGAACTTACATTGGCACAGTTGCACTCTCCATTCCTGTCCCGATACCAGTGATAATGCGTCCAACGATGAGATGGGGAATTCCAAAAGCAGAAGTCTGGAGGGTGGTTCCAACCAAGATGAAGACCATTGCCACCCAAATAGTTTTCCGTCGGCCCAGCTTCTCGCCGACTAGAAAGTTGACTTTGAAGAGATTTAAGCATGCGGAAGCTCAGTAGGGTACAAAGCTGGGAAAACGTACTGATACAACCTACAAGACACCCTAAATTGTAGCAAGAGACTATTATTCCGGTGACCGAGTCAGAAGGGTGGCCAAATTGGTGTAACCAATTCTCGTTCCGTAGGATAGGTCCGAAGACGCCTTGCTCGTAGCCGAAGAGCACAAAGGCGGATAGGCAGCAGATTCCGATGCCTACCTGGAGGCCTTTACCTCGCTTGAACCAGTTCTGCATGATCGTAGGTCTTGTTTGTAATTTGACAAATGAGTCGATAAGCTCGATAAAAAAAGGCAACCCCAGAAACGGAAAAGATAAGGATACTTAAACACTTGCATCCCCGGGGCTTTTAAGTCTCCACATTCGGGTTCACCCCATGGGGCATGGGGCTCTGGACGGCCTCAAATGGCTCCCCACCTCTTCCCCATGTTATACGCGATCCACACACACTAAACCTTGCGCAGAGCTATTGATCTTATCTCATCTGATCATATCGTCTGAGAGACTTGCGTGTGGTATCAACCGGATTGAACCATGCGCTGCTTGCTGCATCTCTAGAAGACTTGTACTTAACCAAGGTCTAAGTCTTGAGAATCTTTGATCGTAGGAGCCGACGAAGCTGCTTGATTACTCGTTTCTTAGTGCTGATCGGAACCCTAGACAACCAGGCCGGATCCCTGAGGGCGATTTGTTTTTCGTTTGCATGACCCTCGTTGCGAGCCTAACATGACAGGATGAAGGGCCCTGGGGACCTATCAGTCTATAATCTGGATCCCGTAAACCTTCGATACATCGATCCGCCTCATTGAATCACTTCTACGAACGTCAAAGGCCGATGTGCAGACTATCGCAAAACCTTCCTCTACAATAGCAGCCGTCTTATCACATCTCAATGATGTTTACTGGCTCCTGTTCGAAAGCGAGTTTAGGCGTTTACCGTAAACCTGGCCAGACATCCCCGAAACTACCCAACAGGAGATATCAGACGGATTGCGTTGAACTAAGGTATTTAATCATTCAGATGCGGGGATCGGGGTCGGGGATCGGGGATTAACAAAAGAGCGGTAAATCGCTTCCATTCCTTTCGCGGCACATCGTAACGTATCAGAATCCCTCGTCTCAGGGGTACCTAGCAGGTCTCCACGATCTACACAGAAGCATTGGCCTCCTACTCCTTCTCCACTACCCCGCGAGGAGAGGCTATCTTCAGTTTGGTATTGGAGAACACAAATCAGTCAGAGAATGCGGAGGCGCAGGTTAGGCGTTTTCGATACTTAACGCCTTCTCTGTTGATTTTCCCAAAGCTTCCCTGAGCACATCTTCTGAATTGAATGTTTCACACGTTTCCATCTATTTCAAAATGGCGTCTCAGCACGGAATTCCGAAGGAGATGAAGGCTATCAAGTATTGGGAATTGCGCAAGTTCTCTCTCGAGACAATCCCAGTTCCAGACCCTAAACCTCATGAGATATTGATCAAAGGTAGGTAATTGCCATTCGGCGGACCTCTCCTATCACCAATGCTCACGTTATATAGTCAAATCGTGTGGTGTTTGCGGAACTGATCTGCACATTCATGAGGGTGACTTTGAATCTCGGATGCCTGTAGTCACGGGCCATGAAACGTCGGGAATCGTGGTCAAGCTTGGTTCAGCTGTGTCTGGCTTCGAGCTTGGTGATAAGGTGACAGCTGATAACTCTGAGCTCTGCGGCCACTGTCATTATTGCCGACGAGGTCAGCTACTCCACTGCGAAAACTTCCTTGGCCATGGTGTGCATCGTAAGTGTCCCGGAGTTCGGTTTTCACAGGGTTTTCGCTTATCATACCAGTGGATGGTGGCTTCGCCGAATATGCAGTTTTTCCTTCTGAAAAGCTTTTCAAGTTTCACAAGCTATCATGGATTGATGCCTCTCTCTTCGAGGCTGCATCGTGCGCGATCCACGGTCTCGACCAGCTTCAGCCTGGAGTCGGGTTCAAGGCTCTACTTATTGGTTCCGGCCCAACCGGTCTTTGCCTTGCGCAGCTCTTGAGACACAATGGAGGACAGCATGTAACGGTTGCTTCAAACAAGGGTGACAAAATGGACCTGGCCAAGGAGCTGGGCTGCGGCGATGAGTATATTGAGTTAGACCGGAATGACCCAGGCCCTCAGTGGGAAGCCCTGAAGAAGAAGCATCCCTTTGGGTTCGACTGCGTCATTGAGGCATCCGGCTCACACCAAGTTGCCGAGATGGCGATGCAATTCGTGGCCAAGGGCGGGAAGATTATGTACTACGGCGTCTACAACAAAGAAGCACTAGTTAACGTTTCACCGTCCAAGATCTTTGGAGATGAAATCACAATCGTCGGGTGAGTCAAAGGTCTAGGGTTTCGCCAACCTTCAAGACTAACGCATATTTCTTAGGTCTTTCTCCCAAATGTATTGTTTGCAAAAAAGCATCGACTATTTAGACAGCGGCAAAGTCAAAGTCCAGGGCATTGTGGATAAGACCTTCACTCTTGAGCAATTTGGCGAGGCACTGGATGCGATCAGGAACAAGCAGTGCATCAAGGCCACAATCATAATGGACTAGACGTGGTGAAGAACAAGTTCATATACCCGTGATGATGGAATCTAGAACCAAATGAAAACATTTCAGCGTTCGACACCTTGTATCGTTATCCACCGAAACTATCCTTGATGCACCGAGGTCTTGATCGCACACTAGCTGAACTAATTAGAGATATTGAAGATAGAGATGAATATATGAAAAAGAGCCTTAGAATATGGTACAGTAGGTACGGCAAACTTCCGACGTCATGTGTGCCAATAACGAGGAGCTGTGGTTCGTCGCTCACTTGCTTATACCATACCTTGTCGCGGCAAATTTGCTGAGCGCTGCACAATTCCAAGAATATATCGTACAAAGAGAAAGGTATTTTACTCAGATCCAAGCAGAATCGGAGGAGTGGACTGTTGTATTTTAGCCAAATGCATGACATTCTCCTAGTTCGAACGCCACGAGAACGTTGGCACTGATTTCATTAGATAGAACAAGGTAATTGCCGAATTGGCATCGAAGAAGGCGCTCATCTGCTTCAACATATGCGAGTGGATTGAGTGACATGTGGGGACATTATTGGGGAACGGAATTGACTGTTTGATCGTCGCCGGGTAGGGGTCAACGCTTCTTCAAATTGGTTGGATCGGACAACGATTTCCGCTAGATTAGGTAACAAAAGCTAGTGAGCGTTTACCCTCGCGACGAGGGCCCAACATGCATGGTATGCTGACAGGTATAAGACAATCGTTAGTAGAATGTACCAGTGGGCCTAGGTCGTAACGATCGCTGACATGGCCTCCACCGTGTCGAGGGTTTCCCCAAGAAAATCAATCCTAAGCTAACGCGACACGCCTCTTGATATTCGCGGTGCACTGCTTCTATCTTGCTCTACAAGTCACAATCCCTCTGCCCGACTACCAGCAAACTCTTGTCAACCCGTGAAATTTCATCGAAACAATGGGCAGCCTCGCAATCCGCAATAGTGTTGTCCGCTTGCGCTTCCAGCTGAGCCGGCTGCCCGCTCTCCGAGCCACTCAGACACGCG
Source organism: Colletotrichum simmondsii (assembly GCA_001563135.1). Lineage (NCBI taxonomy): Eukaryota > Fungi > Ascomycota > Sordariomycetes > Glomerellales > Glomerellaceae > Colletotrichum > Colletotrichum simmondsii. Next base: position 14,312 of record JFBX01000760.1, read on the forward strand.
GTATTGCCACCCGCCAGACTCAATTCAAGCTCAACACAGGCGACAAAATCCCCGCAATCGGTTTCGGCACATTTCAAGATCCTGATGCTCAAGAAGATGCCGTTTCCCGCGCATTGAAAGCCGGTCTACGCCTTATCGACACCGCCCGAGTCTACGATGTCGAGAAGCAGGTTGGGAAAGGTCTCAAGACAAGCGGCGTGCCTCGAGGGGAAGTCTTTTTGGGCACCAAGCTTTGGTGTAACAATTACCATCCCGAAGATGTGGAGAAGGCTCTGGATGAATCGTTGGCAGACCTTGACACTCCTTATGTTGATCTGCTTCTGATGCACTACCCGTGCACATTTAAAAGAGGCGCCGAGCGTTTCCCTCGCGACAAAGACGGTCGCATGATCTTGGGGAACACCACTTATGTGGACACGTGGAGAGCAATGGAAGAATTGGTCAAGTCAGGCAAGGTCAAGGCTATCGGCGTCTCAAACTTTAGCAAGGGCGAGATTGAAACCCTTATCAAGGAAACTTCAACAGTGAGTGATCTTTGGTGTGCGATTCGGGATGCGTTTACTAAATTATTACACCAGGTACCAGCTGTTCACCAAATGGAGGTTCATCCATACCTCCAGCAGCACAATTTCAACAAATGGCTGAAATCCCAGGGCATCCATGTTGTTCAATTCAGCCCTCTCGGAAACATGAATGACTTCTATCGGGCCACTGGCTGGAGCAAGGAAGTTTCACATATGATGCGCGTGATTGACCAGCCTCTCCTGCAGCAGCTCGGCAAGAAATACGGGAAGAGCGCGGTTCAAATTTGCCTGGCGTGGGGTGTTCACAATGGTCGATCAGTCATTCCAAAAAGCACAATCGACTGGCAGATCAAGGAGAATGTGGAGGCTGACTTTGAGTTGGAACCCGAGGATGTAGAGAAAATCCGGGAACTGGACATTAAAGCCAGATTCAATGATCCCAGCTTGGATTATCAATGGAGGCTATACAGCGATTTGGAGGGCATAGAGGGCACGGTTGAGGGCAGGACTCACTGATCTGCCACAATTCGTAACCAATGTATATAGATATGTACTTAATCGTAGAATACGTTTGTATGAAACGATAAAGATACAATGTAGTTCCTGAAAACCCCAATGAGCTTGAACTCGCCACTGTATAGCAATCGGAAATCCATGTTACTAGAAGACAGTGACATGTTAATTAATTGCTGGTGTAGCCTCTTCACTCGATTAGTGATATTGGGCCGATTGAAGCAAGTGGTTTTTGATGTTTATATAGAAAGGATGAGTTTAGCATACACATGCTAAATGAAACATTTAAAACCCTCCCATTCTGCCTTTCAGTGAAGCTGGGAGCCCGTTTTGTGAGTCCTTCTCAAGCGTGGACCACCCATCTTAAGGGGGATGAGATGGCATCATTCTTGTCCTGCTTGTCCGCTGTCACAGATCGCGTGATCTAATGTCGTCCCCACTGCATGCATTATGAAGAGCTACTGCAGCGACTCAGGGCGCTCCACGCGCCATTAGGGACGATAGTTCTCTTAGATTCCCGCACCGGTCGTCAAGCCTACAGATGGCTATTGACAGGGTAGGTTCAGTAGACTTTAGTCAAGTAACCTACAACACCTAAAGCTGGTCTAAGTGGTCACACCAAGGTGGCAGAGACGTTACGCACCCTATACAAGCAATAAATTACTTGATAAGACTCTTAAGAATAAGGCTCAATGTGAATTGTAAGATTGTCGAAGAACGCAGCCGCCGCAGAGCTTTCCTAAGTACTGCAAATATCCAAGAAAACCCACTTAGAACTTATCCAGGCCATTTCGTATTCATCTAAAAGTAGTATTCACAATAAACGCCAGTATTTAGATGAAAGATTCTACCGGTAAAGGGTCTGGATCTTCTCGTTATCGATCAACTTTGATAACCGTTGAAATTGAGCAGCTAAAAGAGTGCGACTAAGGAGTCACCCTTACCTTGAGGTGTCTGGATTTTCGGCACTTGCTGGCTGCCTGCCTTCAAAGTTCCGTCATCAAATTGAGCATATCTTTAAAGTCTAGAGTCCAGTTCGATCGAGGCTTAAGAACCACTCCTCAGACATTTCTTGTCTCCTTCTTCTTGCGTTATCATAGATGATGCGGAAATCTGATTCGTTCGTCCGTTCCTTAAGACAGACGACTGCCACTCTGCAATGAGATCTAGTCAATACGGAGTCTCTCGCCATTAGTTGAAAATTTAGCCTGGAGGGTGATATGACTGCGACTGATTACGAATTTAGTCTTACTCACAAGTGTTCTGGAGGGGACTACCTCTCTGATTGAGGGAAGCTCCCTTTCTGTAGCTTGACTTGGTTCAAAAAGATATGCAAAGTAGAACTTTCATCCTCGTTATGCGGGCCACCATACTTGGTTGTGCCAGCCTCGGGTTGTTCAACTCATCTTGGGGAAAAGTGATATCGGTTTGCAAAATGCTTACTGCAGTCTGAACAAAGTCTTCACGCGCCTCCGCCTAAGACGGAAGCATGCCTCATTCATTGCGGCATTCCATTGATGGCTGCATGGTGAAACAGAAACGTCTCGGTATCGAAGATGATAGACTCCTGACGGCCAATCCTTATATCAGCTATGACTATGAGAAGGAATTGCTTGAAAGAAGAACACGGGGTTGACCTTTTTTGATGTCTCACGATACCAAGCCGGGGCGGTGTTGTGGACGTTCTGATTTACTTGAACCTAGCACGCAACTTGGCCATCATGCAGTACATAGCACCTGGGAGCACGATGCGATAGGATGGACCGGAGTTCTCAAGGAGGTTTGGCTCGATTACCTGGACGGCCCATGGCTTATCGTGAGTCCTGGTGTCGTATAGGTCAGGTCGAGCCAGCAAACAAACATTAATGGAACGGCCGATTCCGGTCCTTCTCGACATGGAGATAATCCTGGACGACATCCGAAGCACCAAGGAGAAGCAGAATGAGCAGCTCAAACTCCTTGTGATATCCTAGCTTCTCGTTAGAAAACTGCTTCGACTGTTGGTATGGGCAATTTAGACGCTTCGAAGGCCAAATATAAGTACGACGCGCAACGATGGGACAGAGGAGAGGCCCAAAGGCACTTCTTACCGCTACTAACAGAATATCAACCGCCTCACCAACCCCTCCCTCCGTGATGACCATGTGACTGTTCCTCACTGCAAGATTCCAGAATGGAATATGCTGTCTAAATATCCCTGGTTGTGTGCGGGACGAACTCTCATGTTATTACCAGTCAACGTGTACAAGTTCGCCTTGGACGCTGCGTCCCATAACCTGCATCTCCCTCACAGATTAGTACTCTGGAGACAATCGCCAAAACCCGCATCTCTTCGTACAAGAGCTCTGAATGGGCCGATGGAGAGAGAGGAGGGGACGAGCAGAAGCCGATCACATTTGCAGTGTCCTTGAGGCCGTTCTAGAAACTACCAGCCGCTCTCCAGAAGTCTGGCGCAGATTTTTCGATCCGAAGCCATTCCAAGTTCATACCAAAGGCCCCAGGGCGGTTTTGAGGTCAGCATGCACAAAGCGAAGGCTCCTGAGAAGACTTTGAACTCGATTGAGGACATGGTGAGAGATTTCCCTTCTTTCTTCTCATATCCACAATACTTCATGGCAAAAAGACTATTCTGTAACTGCTCTATCGCAGTTACCTTAAAGTAGTTCCGCTGCAATCAACTCCCTCTCTAGTTTTATCATCCCTAGTACCATAACTAACCGACGGCCAATACTATCAACAACAGGCCGGCGAGACCAGTGCAGGCATGAAAGTTCATCAAAGGAATTGTCAGACATGGATTATAGAGTCAGCCGGTTTCCTTGTCCGAGACGGCATCTTCAATCGTGAGGTCGCTATATACCTCAACGCTATTAAGCAGTAGTGGTCTTCTTACAATCAGGCTCCTCAATACATTTTGTTATGCAACGCAACACAAACATTACAGTTGCAGTTAGCTGTAATTTGCCGTTTGGACAAATGGTCATACCCGATTTTGATTGTCTTAGGTTTGCCCACGTAGATCCTACATAGGTAGTTAGTATAAATTCACAGTCAGTTACTTAGTCACTTACTTTACATAAGACACTTATTGCTATGCCTAACGTACTCCCTACCTTATCCTTCTATGGGCCTAATAGCAAATGCACGAGACTAATCTTTTCCAAAGCTGATCTACAACCAACAGTGAAGTCGTATTTTTTCTTCCTGTTCTTTTATAATCAAGCTAGTCTTCAGAGGATTGGCAAGTGAAGCATTGCTTCTTGGCTGGCCCGAAAGCCTTGCAATAGTTAACAGCCTACACGATGAATGCCTGGGACAACAGATACAAGAGTTTGGATCCTTGATATTGACAAATTGCCTTTCACCGAATACTAGTCGCGTCCAGACGCTAACTCCGGCTAGAAAGCTCGCAAGTTTGCTAAGCGGGTGTCCCAACGATTCAACTGCCTCATTCAGAGAATATCAAGGCACCATGACTTAATGCTAGATACCTCTTCCCATGAGCTTGGCAAAGTTTGACGCCACATTGATTTCTAAGTCAGCTTCGTTTCCTGTCGCATGAAACATCCCAGACGACAGCAAGAATGGCATTAAGAGGGGCAACCAGAATAGCAGCATACCCTAGTCTTGAAGTGCTCTACGCATTCTTGCCTTAGTGACGGCCATCTTGGCCGCAACTTTATCGTTGATGTACCCATTCACGGTTTCTGCCATGTTCTCTTCAAACCATTTGCTCATGTGCTCCTGCATTGCGTCTCCAAGATTGTCCCTTACCCACTCCTCCACATCATCGCAGATGTCCGGCATTTGTTTCCCGAGCTTCTCGCACTCATCGTCCAGCTCGCCGGTATGAATGAGCAATGACTCGACAGTCTCCTGAGTTTCGGTCTGGCGGTTGCCCAAGTCGCAACAGTTGTCCTCTACGTCGTCATGCCGTGCCTCAAGTTCTCTATTTCGCCTCTTGAGTTCCTCGACATCTGCCTGTAGCTGTAGGATCTGCTGGCGTTGCTGCTCAAGCAGAATCGTCAACCTACTTTGTGACCGTTCCAGATCTGCAAGTAGAGATTTCGAGATCTCTCCTAGGCGTTCTTCGTCCGTCGTAGTTGTGTAAATAGTGGTGAATGCACGCTGACAATAGACTCTCTTCGAGCTTGGATGTATGTCCGTCTCTTCGCTACCAAAGTGTAGCCCTCGTTTGGAAGCGTTTGACGTATTTTTGTACTGCCCTTTGCTATCTCCGTATGGAGGGAGGGCATCGTCACCGCCAAGACCCCCACCAACAAAAGCCGTGGCGGTCGATTTGGCGCTCGGCTGCTCCCTTGGCTGGGTTCCAGTATTTTCGTATTCGTCATACTGCGGCGGCGGCGACTCTTGGTCGCGCGGAACGATGTCAAAAGCAACAGTGGAACCGCACGACTCAGATGTGACTGGCGTGGTATCTCTATTGTCTTCTCCGTCGCGCAGGGGGCTACTTTGGACCTTCGCGGTGAACTCCTCAAGCGTCACCACAGTACCACCTTTGCCATGATACAGCCGGCGCAAATCCAACACACGCTCATATGATTGACGCTGGGCGGCTGTCAGACTCGGAAATTGTCGAATGCCCTCGGCGAAAGCTTGAAATGTGGCCATCCGCAAGACGTTGTGCGGGAAATAGAGGGAAAATGTTGAGGCCGTCGCTAGTGACGTGGCCAAGGCAAATGTGTGCCGCGCGGGGTTGTCGGAGGCCTGAACCTCATCGCAAGTTAAGCCAGTGGGCGCGATCAGTTGGCAATGAAAGCCACTGTGCAACCGGAGCTGGAGGCGAGTCACGAGGCGCTTGGCACCTAGTCGCTGGCGGACACGTTCGAGACACGGAGGGCTTTCGTCATTCGTATCAATCGTATCGCAGGTCGTGTGGCGCAGCGAAGCAATGCGGTCGGGGGTGATGTGCAGATAGAGAGTGGTTTTATTCGAGCTGCTGTGGGCGATGGCTACGCTGAGGCGGAAAAGAACTGATGACGACGGGTGATAGAGGGCGTTCAGTTTGAAGGGTTGGTCAAGGAATTCGGGCTGTCGTCCATCTGCTTCATCTTCACGCACCACAAAAACAGTATGGACAAAGCGTACACCTCCGCCGGACGACATATTAAATTCGCACGGTATTTAATCTTGTAGATGTGCACAATGTCTGGTAGCAGCCAGGGGCAAACTAGGGGGATACTTACCGCGGTAAAGTCATGACCCTTTCTTTTCCTCTCTTCGCTACAAGTGCAAATACGTCGCGAGATTTTTCGTAGACAAGACTGATTCCAACGTGGCCAAAGCCCTGCCCGAGATGCGTTGGGGGCTCCTGCACAAGCAGTAGAATGAACAGAGCGACGGGTGACAGATCCAAGGGTGAAGTTGCAAAGCAAGATTCACAGGTTGGATGGGTTCCGACGGGATTCCGTTCCTACTCGCACAGAGAGTCAGGCAAGCATTCAGGAGTAGTCAAATGGCCGAAGTGACTAGAGCAGGTCTGCTTAATCAAAAAGCGCGCGTGCGAAAGATGAGGTTGAAGATGGAAACGATAGAGCGACCCGACGGGAATTCGCCATGGTGAGGGCGACGTTGTGTCAACCACTGCGTGGCTGGGTGAATTGGGTGCCAGGCTGCCTGGGGTCCGTCGGGGTCGACGAAATAATTTTCCGCGTCTTAGTAAGCGTGAATGTCGACCAGCACCTGCGAGCCCGATGGGTGGGGTCGGAGGTGGCATCATACGTACGCCCATGTGATTAGCAGGTTCCCTCTAGAGGGCATTAGTCAGCTGCCCTCGAGCCTGCACGCAGAACACGCAGAATACAGCCAAACATCTCAACCACCACTTCTTTAGGGTATTTTGTATACGATAGCTTTTTACCAATATTCCAATGCTATTTAGCTTCATGTGTCATTTGTTTAATATCTATAGGCTATTAAAGTCTTAAAACTAGGGAGTTCTTAGGGCCACACTACTACGGCATAGTTTACATGAACGCTCGAGACTTACCTAAGGTAGGTGCACGTAGGCCGGCAAGCTGATTCCTGCAATGGATTCAAGAAGGCCTACGACTCGGATCGGATATCAATGCACTATAAGACGCAAAAGCCTTAGAAAATTTCACGTTCTCGCAAAGCGTGTTGATGACCAACACACACAGTTGTTAGTTCAGATTGACAATACCATTTTCTGCCTGAACGGATGGTGTGACTCTGACTACCAGTTGCACAGACGCCTCCCTCCCGGAATGACTCCAGTCATATCTTAACCCGGACTTGTCGGCGTCATCACCACATTCTTACACGATTAGCTTGCCTTCTGTTTTATTTTCACACCGCATCCTTTTCGTGTGTCTGACTGCGTTTGACGACACTGTTAATAGCGCTAAGATTGCGACCGACATCCAACCCAACTCTATCCCTATCATTGTCTTTCTTCCAGGGAGATGCCATAGGAATAGCGCCTCAACTACCAGTAAACGTAAAGATGTCGATACCTAAATCGAATGCGCTGCCGCTTAGCTTAGGAAAGTCTCTGCTACCTCTACCCCTAGCTAATACGCTATGGTAGTCAGACAACATGCTAGAAGATCAAGGCCAAGGTTCTTCGAGCCGTATGGCTGATGAGAAAATGATCAGATATCTAAAAGCATCAATTTTGTCCATGCCAGGGCACCCATCGTCTTGGGTACGACAGCAATTCGCCACATAGCACGCTTAGTACAAGGTTCCAATATCGAAAAAAAGTATGAACGATCATGTGATACAAAATGGGGTTGCCAATGTCTCCATTCATTCTTATCCTTTCGGCGCGATTTCTTTCCCACTCGCTCTCGCCCCATCTTCGGATACACATAAGCCATCGGTCAAGAGACTAAGGGTTGCTTATCAACGTTCCTCAATACCATCCGTACTTAAGGTAAAAACATTGCGAAGCACACGACTTATGCCAGGCTGCTCACAAGTTTTCTACTTTGGCGCCCCTGATTCCCCAGCATCATAGCCCTCTACTTAGTATACAATTCGTATAGTATTAGATCGCTAGGTAAGTAATCCGAACGAGCGTCGGATACGGTGTGCTATGAGAGAAAGCCGTTGATTATATATTTGCCTCATGGCCAGGTTACTAATATACTTCACAAACAGTGGATTTCGTTAATGAAACGAGACCTTTTCACTACAAGACTTATAGATATAGAAATATCTTACATACTACTATTGCCACTTGTGAAGACGTGCTTCGTCTGAACATGCTGTATGAGCAAGCTTATCTGTAAGCTAGAGCACATACGACCATACCCATTGGAAAACTCGGGATCCCGTCCGCTCTCCCATAGATAAGCCAGTGAGGGCCAGATTAGTAGTTGGGTCGGTGACGACCAGCGAATACCTGGTGTTGTATGTCTTTTCTGTCGATTTTCACTTTTTAGATCCTGCCAGGATGGTAGGTGACGATGGTGGTCTATGTACTTGGGCTGCGGTGATGTTAGGGCCTCCCGTACACTTAGGTAAAGTCGTCACAGTGAGATAAAGAAATGTTCCGAGTTGATTTTGCTAGTGGGCGCTAACTGGAATAATGGTCGGGTTATAGCAGCGGACTTCAGCTGAAGTCTGTCTGGCTGTTGCATTGCTACTTGCCTTTGTTAGTAATGGTGAAGGAGGGCTGGCCTCGGCGAGTCGGCGTTGATGTTGCTGGGGCTGTTGTGGCTTGGCGTTGTCCGTGTTGATTTTGTTGTTCTGGAGTCCCGCTATCGGAACACACCGTCCCCCCCCCCCCCCCCCC